>VWZY01006921.1:100862-112476 GCA_013399075.1 Chloroceryle aenea
AAAAATCAAGTACTAATTCCAGGCTTTATTCTTGGAAGTCCCAGAGCTCACTGATGCTTGTGCAACACAGGGTCTTTCACGGGACTGGCTGTTAGGTAACACTTGTCTCAACCTGGTGCAAGTCCAAGATAGATTGATTGATTTATTGGTAAATGGAGAGCCAGACTCTGGGGAACTCACGCATAGATGGATGACAATTTGGAGGCTTCATTTAAATAGTTTCATTCTTGGTGTTTGAACCAATCCCCGTGGGACAGAGATTTTAATAAACACCACAAAGGTATTCCCAGTGTAGTATCTGGAGGTGGAAGAGGCAAAAATCAAAACTTGATGACAGAAGTTTTTTTTAGATCCTTGAGCTCTGACTGACCAGACCAGTACACACTGCATAGACTTGGGACACCTTTATTCTGTTTTCAACTTTGATATTTAACAATTTTTATTATTGGTATTTTTAATATGTAATTCTAGTTCTCTCTATTCTAATTTTAGCCTCTCCTGCCTCTTTACAATTTGGGTGCTTTTCTGACAAGCTGAAGAACACCCAGCTGGTGGAAAACTTAGCTAGGCTATCAACTTGGCAAGTTAACCTGGTACTCCCTTTATGTGCTCAGTATTTGCAACAGCTTCAGTGGCTCAAACACTAATGGCTTTACCAGCGCCTGTCAATAGTGATAAACTCCTATCTTTTGTCCTCTTACGAAAAGCCCTGGAGTTGCAGCAAATTCATAAGCTCCTTTCCTCCTTGTACCTCTCTATCTTCATCTCTTCCTTGACCCCAGCTCCACTGAAACTCTCCTGTGATCACTTCCTGCCTCAGCTACCCTCACTGCTTATTTTCTGGTCATCATAAACCCACACTCTGCAGTGAGAAAATACATAGCCAGGCTATTATTACACTCCCGGAAACAGTGATAAATTATGCCCATAATATCCCCTCTTCCATTACATTTTTCAGCTTCCTCGTGCTCTCCAGAGCCCTTTCAAAGCCAATTTTCTAGTGCTCAAAGTTTCATGGGTTTTGCTTTCTCCTGTCACTCCATCACACTTTGTCCCCCTTGGATTTTCATCCTAACATCTCTTACTCCTTCCACAAATGGCAGAGAAATTAACTGAAAGTTCATCCTTCACAATACAGTGTGCAGTGAAATAAAAACCAAGATGCTTCTAGTCCAAAAGGCACATAACAAAATTTCCCTGCCTCACCAAACAACAAAGTGCTACCCTCCACACCACTGACTGGAAAGGGTGCTTTTGTTTTGTATTTCATTTTGTGTGTGTTTGTTTTTCAACTCTTACATTCCCAAATCTACTCTTAGTATTGTTCAGAAGCACTTAACCAATTTTTCTGATCATGCTCAAAAGTCTTGCAAAAACATCCCAGTTTTGACTGGAGGGCTTCTCAGATTAATGGTGGAACAAGGACACAGCTGGAAAACCCGACAGGTCTGTTCCCTTAAAACAGTTCAGGTCTGCCACTTTTTCCTGAGTAGCTTCAAAGAAGTTTTGATTAAGTCCCAGTGGGGAAACAAGTACAAATGTTTAAATTCTGAAAGCTGCCATGAAACAGAACTAACAATTTTCACAGCTCTGCATAATCCTGCTCTCTTCTGCACTCACTGCTGCCACTTGCAAGTGTTCTAAACAGGAAGGTCTGCTGTTCTTCAATACACTGCTAGGAAAATTACAATTTTACCTTCTTCCTGTGTTTCTGTGCTGGTCTCTTCTTCTGTATGACTTACTGCATGAATATACATGAAGCTTTCCCTCCTTTTCATCACCTACTGCTTGGATACTCTATATGAAAAGACTATTATTTATACCAGTTACTCCCAACATCCCAGAAATCATAGGGAAAATTCCTCCCAAAGACACAATTATGAAAACAAAACCTGAGAACTGTTTTCTGCACTGATATTTTGAAAAAAAAAAACAAACCAAACAACAAAGCACAACCCCAAGGCAACTAATTAAAAAACCCCTCAAATTCCTCTTCTAGCCAAAGAAGCCAAAGACAGAACTTCCCAGTGGCCAAGTAACACAAGCCTGTAAGCTCAACAGGCCAGAAAACAACCAAACTCCAACATTAGACTTCTAGCTTTATTGGCCTGCCTGGCCAGGAGGTATCCTGACACTGGAGAACAGAAACGGATCACACTTCATCCCAGAAATCTTTCCTCAGCTCCTGGGACTGGCATCACAGTCTCCTGTTGCTATAGCCTTCCCATTAGGTGATGAAGAGGCTTGCTGGTTGACCCCTTTTGACTTACTTCATTTGTACCACATTTTATTGACTTCCACCAAAATAAATTACAAAATAAAATTTTAAAAACCCTCCAAAGCAGCCTTTCTTCGGAAAGCAAACATGGGGCAGAGGGGGGAGAAAAGAAGAGCAGCAAATGAAAGTCTTTCCAGTTCTCCTTGCCCCATCACTTGAAAACAGTTAGCTATTTTTGGCAGGCTCTGAACATTCAGTCACTCATACGCAAGATGAGAAGCAAACATAAAGTAGAGCACATGACAAACCTGCACTGATTGTACATCAGTATGGTTGCAGAAACCTTCCTCCTATTTACAGTCAGAATAAATATTACTTCAACATCTGCAGCGGGGTGTAGGAGGGAGCACCTGCACTACACGATGGTCTCAAACAATTACAAATCATGATTCCCCCAGGGAAATGCATACGCCTGCAATTCCCACCAATACTACAACTCCTAAAAATACCACCACATCTTTATTTCACTAGAAAAGAGCGTTTCACAGTTCGGGTATTCCAGCTCTGCACCCCATAAGAAGTGACAATGGCTTGCAGAGGCAATTGGCTCCATCATAGTTTCTTATTCTCTCGCAGTGCTCAGAGGAACAAAGTATAAGTGACAGCAGTTGGGAGCACTGTGCATAATTACAATTAAAAAATTTAACATTTGCAAGGCAGCACTGTAGCACAGCTTGGGCAGACTGAGACAGAAGAACAACATATGAAATTTGTGTGTGGACTGAACGTAAAAGTCAGCTGTAGAGGAATGCACAGCCAAAGAAAAAACCCAAAGAAAAAAGGGTTTTACGCAAGCAATTAGACAGCACACTGGCAATGTGTGGAACCAAACCCAGCCCAAGTTACTTGAACAAACGTTGCGGCCAATACCCGTGAACTACATAGAGAGATGCAAGCTATTAAATAAATAATAAAGGTGTCTACCACCTTCTTTGATCTTAACTCCTGAAAAAATGGCTGAAAAAAAAATCAGAAGAATGCTCACTCTCCACTGCTGTGTCTGCTGGGCAGATAGGAGAGTGCTGGAAGCCAGGCATGAGCAGATGACATGCTGCAGACCACTTGGAGCTCTTCTGCCATGCTCCCTTCTTGTACCAGCTGTTTTCCCTGTCCCTCTCCTCTGAGGCTTTCCTTTCTGGTTCTTTCAGTACTCTCTTTCCATCATATCTTTATTTTATGAAAAAATAAATATAAATGTCCTGCACTTTTCCCCTTCATTTAACATAAATCTGAAATACTACTCCATTTTGAGGAGAAAGTCACCTCCAACAGAAAAGAAAAAACCCTGAGGATTCAATACAACAAAATGAACACGGGAAAAAAAAATCAAACAAAATCAGATCAGTGCAAATTACCACTGGATTTGCAGGTACAGACATTGGGGGGCAGGGGAAAACTCTTCAGAAGTCCTAAACTCCTATAATTAAACCAAGAATGGGACTCTAAAACCTGTACAAACCTCCAGAAACTGGAGAGCTCCTGGCCATCACCTCCCTCTGCTGCTGCCTGAGGAGCTGAAGCCCCAGGTGAAACCACTGACACAGTGGGAACAGCAATCACCTTCCAGGAGGAAGAGGGAACTGCTTGGTTCATACCCTTCACTTGTCCTGTTCTAAAGAGAAGTGTAATTAGCAGGTTACTGTCATCATTAGAAGCTGAAGCTGAGACAGCAAACCCTCTCCTGTCACCAAGATGTCCTGCAAGCTGGATTCTCTGTTGGTGTCCAGGTGTCATCAGCAGGGGCCTCTGTGAGGCAGTGATGGGGCTGGACACAGCCGGTTCTGGATGGTTCCCCAACAGCCCCAACCACAGGGCACAGCTAAGCTGGGCAGCAACTGGTGGCACCTTTGGGAAAGCATGTTGGGGACAGGGAGAAACACTGCCCAGCAGGGAAGGGTGAAGGAAAAACGTGTAAGAAACAGGAGCACCAGGGTCAGATAGGGAGAAAAAGCTCCCTGCAGAGAAAGGACTCCCTGCAGCCCCTGGAGCAGGAGGAGGACCCCAGGCCTGAGTGGGTTTTTCCTGAGGGAACTGCAGCCCATAGAGAGCCCACAGCAGAGCAGGGTTATCCTGAAGGACTGCAGTCCATGGGAAGGACCCACAGTGGGACAGGGGACACATGTGGGGAGGACAGATTGGCAAAGGGGAACTCCTCTGGACTGACAACAGCCACTCCCCGCCCCTAATAATGCACTGCTGGGGCAGGGGGTACAGGAGTTGGGAATAGGCAGTGAAGTTGAGCCTGGGAAAAAGGAAGAGGAGTGGGAAAAGTGCTTTAGTCTTTATTTCTCACCATCTAAATCTCTCTCTAAATTATTTTTTCCCAAGTCAAAGTTGGTTTGCCCGTGATGGTAATTAGTAAGGGATCTCCTTGTCTTTATCATCTGGACCCATGAGCTTTTCCATATTCTCTTCTCTCCCTGTGCTGTTTAGGCAGGTGAAGAAGAGAGGGGCTGGGTGGGTGTTTGGCAGCTGGCCAGAGTCAACCAACCACATGAGTTTTTTTCCTTTTTGGCACAGCATGTTTTAAGGGAGTGGGGGAGGAATAGGATTAGAAATATAGTCACGTGGGTACTACCACTACTGCTGATGAAATCCCACATCTGCGTTGCCAGTCTCAGTTACAGCTCACACAAACAGGGAGACAGAAATCCCCCCGAGCACCACAGCAATGCTATTGGATTCCCTGGGCTGGCCTCTAAGAGTGATGAGCAGAGATGAAGCCGTCACTTTAGAAAAGTCAGCAAATGCCCGTGGACCATTCAGGTCAGATGAGAATTACATGATGCGTAAATTTGATCTGATCCCAGTAAGACAACAGAAATTTGTCCTAAACGGGCTAGTAACTAAAAGCACATGTATCAAAATACCAAGCACTGGTTAAACAATTTCTTCTTAAAGCAGCTAACAGAGCTTTATATCAAGCATATCAAGCCTCAGCTGAAAAGCATCTAGAGATTTCTTGGGCCCCAGAACAGAGTGATCGCTATAAATACACCTTCATTTCAGCTACAATCACAGCCCCGGAGTCAAAGGTAATGAACCACCACTAGTTCAGATTTAGTCGATCTTGAATGGTGCACATGTGATGCAACACAGACCAATGGCAATTCAATTGCTATTTCAGGAATATCTCTTCCCACTTCATTTCAGCCCCTCTGTACCCTCCCACTTCAGAGTGATGCTCTAATTATTCAAACAACGTAAGCAGCATTCAATCCATGCCAGCCCTTCCTTCCTTTAGCACTGACCTTGCCTTATACATCACTCTCACAAAGCTAATTAAGTGGAGAACATTCTCACTTTACACTCTCTTCAAGAAAAGGACCGAATTGTTACCTGCCTGAGGGTGCAATTCAAATTATTTTTGCCTTCATTTCTCTCAGCAAAACAATACAAATATTGAGCAAAAACCAGACCAGACAATTCAAGGGAACATTTTATCCAAGTTACCACACAAAAAAAGTAAAAAGATTATTGTAAAGAACACAGTCCTTTAGTTATTTCATTTTGGATTTTAACGTATGTCTTTTCATGTAAGCTTGACCAGGACACATTTTGGGAAAAGTGGGTAATTTTTTTAGGTTGAGGAAAGAAAAAAACAGATCTGAGGCACGCAGACCCTAGAGCCAGGGTCAGCTAAGAGGGATCCAAGTAGCTAAGAAAGCTTCAGTCCCACAAAATAGATTTGAAGCTGATGAATCTGTAAAAGCATCCAGTAAATAAACAGAACAAATAGTCTTCAATATACATTAACTGAAAAACATGAGGCTGAAAATATTTAGCTGTAGGTCATCTAGGATAGGAAGTTTGTCCTGTTGGATTTATAAATGTTTTGCTTGTACACAGGATTGACCATACATCCAGATTCACAGAGGACTGTATAAAAGCATGAATTCACTGCTTGCAGGGAAGGGACTGGGGAAAAGGATTTGCCACATCTTTCACTCCTGAGGAAGTGGTTCATATAACTCCGGAGCCACTTTTCCTAATATTATAGCAATAGCACACAATAAGGAACAGAAGAAGATAATTAACACTCATTTGACCCAAGACTACCCGACAGCACAAAATTCCCAAAGCGTAGGGGTAAGACCAGTGCCTTGCAGGAAATCACAGTAAGTGGCACAAATACATTTATTGACAAGTCTCCAGCATGTTGTGGGTGGCCACAGACCAGAGATGCCAGAAGCCTGAGCCATATGATTTCTTATGCATCTGCTGTGGATGCCAGTACTCACCCCTTTGCAGCCCCCTGCAATGCTCTGTGGGGCTACTCATCCCCCAGGCTTCATCTGCCTTGGAGTTTTTCCTTTGAAGATGAGATTTGGCATCTGCCAAAAAGCAGCAATTATTAACTTCTGCTCTAGAAGCAAAAAAAAGATGACTAACTTTTACCACCTTCCATGGTTCTTTGCCATGGACAGCAGCCATATGACAACTGACAGAATTACAAACCCCAGAATTTGGGGCTTGTCCTCAAAATACTGTCTTCTTCCTGTGGATTTCTTCAGCTAGCACTGAAAACCATTACAGAGAATCATCACAGATGTGCTGGCATCTTGATCTCAAAGGCCACTTCCATTTTTTAATTGCTAGTGTTTCACCCACAGAGTCAGGGACCACCACCTTGGGCTTTAGCGGGAAGGATGTTTCTTTTGTAAATGTAGCTTTTATAAAGAGTTACTGTAGTTTGTGGAACCAAAACCAATCATAGATAATGAGTCATAGCAGGAGGTAGTTACTGTAAATATTCCAAGCATGGGCACATTAACAACCACCCACTAATCAGAGGCAATGCCACAGGCAGACACAGAGAACTCCCACTGGTGTCAATGGGAATTTTGAATGGATCAGGACCTCAGCCAAGAGCTGAGTATCTATTGTAACCTGCAGCATTAATATCCAAGATAGGGTGGGTCGTGCTTCAGATTTTGGCTGTCGTTTTCCAGTGGGCGATGCAGGCACCTATTCAAAGGGGATCTGCAATCACAAATTTCACACAGGAGGCACAGAGGCTTCTAGTGTGAAGTGAACAAAATAAAAGCACTGAGTTTAACTACTCATTCTGTACTGTCATTAAATGTTTATGATACAAACACAAGTTCTGATGCATAAGTCAACAGCACCAACTGACCCCAGTAAGACCCATCTACTGCTGGCAAACATCTGCCTGAACAGAAACTCAAATTCACATGTTAAACTGCAGCTGCTGGTGAAGTTTGGTGCAGCTTTTTGCCCAGGATGAAAAAGAATTGGCACCCAAACTTCTGATAAGAAGACAAAGAACTGTCCTGCCTCCCACCAGAGCTAGCCAAGCAGCAGATAAGGGCACTTGCACCATCATCCCTTCCCCCTTCTCACACAGCTCTGCACTTGCTGCTAATTTTGATTCAATGGACTCAGACCAAGACATGGTCAGCTTACATGTTGCCTCTGCACCTCTCTTCTTCAGTCCCTTAAGTAAGTTACTTTCTCGTGATTCAGTACTATAGAAATATCTGTTGAGATCAGCTTCTTTATTTTTGTCATCTTTTCTACAGACCTTTCAATCATAAGCTGCATTATACTATATTCCCATAAAGCCAGGAACAGCAGTAATAGATACCTCAAAATTCTGACTTCTATTTTTCCTGCCAAGTGCTTTCTTTAAGTGCTTTGTTTTCTGCTGTCACTAAATTAGAATAGTACCTACACTTCCAAAGACTTCACCCTTACTGTCACTATTTCAAGACACTCTTCTCAAAAGCTATCAGCCTCAAAAATACTCCTCCTATTTTGCTCTCTGGAGAAGAAAATATACTCTGCAATTTCTCTTTGCTTACAGCTGAGGTTATCAGACTTCTGGGAAAAGCTATCAAAGTTTATCGCAGTGAAAACAGTGACAGAAAGAGGACCCCCCNCTGCCTCAGTGGGGAAGGCGACAGTACATAATCCAATTGGTAAAGGGAAAAACAAATACAGATTAATCCATTCCTCGGATTTAGTTTCTGAGTCTCTACTCCTGTCTCCTGACTCGCCTTGGAGGAGTCACACAAACTGTAAAGCAGCCTCCGGGAAGAGTCTGGCAGTAATACCAGACAGCACAAGCTCTTTAAGGCCCAGATCCAAAGTACAAGGATCTCAGCAGGTCTCAGCTCACTTTCTAATGCCCTATATTCTCCTACTGCCTCATGACTCCCCCCTAAATAAAAGGTTAACAAATATTTCACAGAATCACAGAATCCTAGGGGTTGGAAGGGACCTCGAAAGATCATCTAGTCCAACCCCCCCTGCTAGAGCAGGGCCACCTAGAGTACATCACATAGGAAAATGTCCAGGCGGGTTTTGAATGTCTCCAGTGAAGGAGACTCCACGACCCCCCTGGGCAGCCTGTTCCAGGGCTCTGTCACCCTTCATCAAAACAGTTTGCATTGATATAGACCCAAGGCTCACAGAAGACACTGTTCTCAAAAGGCAAAGCAAAAGCTTTTTGAGGGAGAACTGGGGAAAGTCACCTGTCCTGCCACAAACACAGCTCTCCACACCAGCTGCGTGGCAAGAAACAAACCAGGCTGGTGGGAACGGCACTGCTGCCAGGGGGAATGTATCTACATAACCAACTTCCATCGAGGAAGAGCTGTTACCACCCATCAGACTACCACTGCAGGATGCTGAGATGTTGTTACACAGATCCTTGTACTCCTGCTAACCCCAACTGAGTGCAAAGTGAGAACAGACATGGGAACCTGCCCCATGCTTGAAACCACCCACACAGCTGAGACAAAGCTTCCCTCTGAAACAAGCTGCTTTCTACCAGAAACAGCCCCCACTCTGGAGCAACAGCACTGCCAGTCTACCTTTCTGAGACAGCTTGGAGGCTACTTGGTCTTACAGTATCCCCCAGCTCTCCAACACTGACACAGTTGAACAACAACAACGCCGATGCCATAGTCTTATACATTCACAGTTAATGCAGTGTTTTGCAGAGAGCAAAGGTGCACATCCCTGACTTCATTATGTTAATCCATACGCTTTTTTTAGATTGGGTTAGTTAATTCTCAAACATCCACAGCCAGTTTTAAAAGCAGATGAATTTTAAGCAAGTCAGTCATCACTGGATTTTTCTAGACAGGACTTAGAAGCAGGGCCAATAAACTCCGAAGCAAGCAGTTGCCTTCCTCTTTGGCTTAAGAAAAGGCACGAATAAATAAATAAATAAATCAATCCTTAAAAATAGATGTTGGTACTTCTGTTACACCTGCACAACTCCACTGACACCACAACAGGCTTTACCAGAATGGAAAATGTAACTGAAAACACCTATTGCAAGACAGTAACTACCTGCACTGAATTGTGCTGATTCCCACCAAAATCCATGGCCTTTCAAGGTTTGCTACAAAGACCCACTCCAAAAGCTGGTTGTAGAAAATACAATTCAACAACTTACACAAAGCATTTCTTTACATTAGGGCTGAGTATGGCCCTTCCCAAGTTCTGTAGAGAACTACAGCAAAGTCTCCGCCTCATGCGTGACCCTGTAATGCATCAGGAAGCTTCAGGAGTAAGAAAGGCTGATGCTATTCTCATCAACAAAGCATTCCACATTTATTATGCATCTATAGCCCTGGGACACCTGCATTTACAGCAGATATTAAAACTACATCGCGTATCTTACAGAATGTGGGGTACATGAACATAGTGCCACAATAGGCTACTTTCATTTGAAACCTGATTACACTGTTCTTCAAAAGAGTGAAGAACTAACTTAGAAACACAAAGGCTTCTATCAGGACTGAAGTATAGACAGTGCCACAGTCTAGCTGCAGAAATGTGTAGGAAATGGTATCCCATCCTTTGCAGATAAATTACTGCTTCATTGTATTAAACAGATAAATAAACCAGCCTGGTTTTACTGTACCAGGTCCAATTTACATGTTCCAATTAAGAGCAATACTACTTGCAATCACCAGAAGAAAATCCAGGTGGTTCAGAGGAAAAAACATTTCCTATTTTAGTTTATAACACAAGAAGCTAAAGAAGGCCATACAGCCTATACATTAACTGGGGAATTTACCAGTTTACCTCCTTAAATTAACCCATTTACCAGTTACCAATTTATCTCCTTACCACTCCACTTGGACCCTTTCTGCAAGCGTATTTCACAGCCTGTAACCATTACTTGCTCTTCTACAGCAGTACCAAACCACCTCATACACCTACTGGCTCCTCCTGCTGTATCTAAAACTGCCTCTTTACTTCGTGATAACGGAGAAAGTTTTTATATGAGCTCAAAGAACATATCAGCATCTCCTGGAAACAGAGTATCAGCATCAAATGTTTTTCTTGGGATTCTCAGAAGATAGACCTTCTGGTACACTGTCACCACAGGAATCAAAGCCCTGCATGTCCAAGTCATTACTAACTCATTAACAATAGATACCACGCCTTTGCTCCAGTGTTTTGAAATACGTGTATGGCCCCAAACCTATGCACAGACAACGTCAAACATGAAGGTAATACGTCACCACAGTCTGTAATTATAGCACAGAATGGAATATATAAGTTTAGTTTTAGAAACAAGCTTTCGAGCAAGTATAGCCCAAGTATGGCAAATTTTTTCTTTGTAGGTTTATAACATAATTCTAAATCATGCAAAGCAATTCCTAAGAAAGGCGGGAAGCTTTTGTTCTGCATTGCTTAATAAATTATTAAAAGAGCATTTCAGTCAATAAGGCCACAAAAATACTCAACATCAAAGAAAATAATGGAAAGGCAAAAAAAATACTGATTTTAAAAATGTAAGGTTTTGCAGAGTTTCTGAGCGGTGAACTTTACTGTGGTATTGTGAAAAATAAAATAAATAAAACACTAAGGTTTTTAACATAAGAAATAACATAGAACTGGTAAGATAGAGTTGGGGGGGAGGTGGTGAGAAAGATTAAAAACCCTCCAAAAGAAAGGAATACGTCAAAAATCTAGGGTTAAACACAAACTTTCAAAATGAAGTAAAAAAAAAAAAAAAAAAAAAACCCGAATAGAAAAGACTAATTGCTTTGTTTTGGCCTCTCAGGGTGGTAAAAAAGTAAATGACAGGAAAGTGTCCCTTAACGTTTTATAAAACTAGTAAATAAGGAGCAGGTTTTTTCCTCTTCAGGGAGGCCGAGAGCATCCCCTTCACCTGGGTATCCCACCAGCGCCAGCCGACCACCCAGGGGTACGTTTGGAAAGATTATCGGATACAGATTTGTCTACAAATACAGAGAACAACTCCTGCCTGGAGAGATATCCAGCGCACACACACCAGCTACTTATCGCGTGTACTCCTACAGCCCTGAGTAGGTAACACCACCGCAG
>VWZY01006921.1:113625-209888 GCA_013399075.1 Chloroceryle aenea
CGCGGAGAGGCACGGGGGGGTGGGGGGGAAACCGGTGCAGCCCGTGCCCATGGAGCCTGGCTCTCCTCGACAGAGCCGAAAATAAAGTGTTGGGAAGGGTGAGGCGCGAAGTGCCTGGGGGAGTCCCTCGATGCAGCAGCCGGATTTCCCAAGCTGCCCCCAAAGCGGCCTGTTTGGAAGGGGGGCACGGTAGACTTCTCCAAGACCAGCAGGGAACAAGGCAGGATTGGTCACCTCCCAGGGGAAAGCGATATGCTCGGGGCACTCCTGCCTTTATCCTGCCCCCAACTCAGGAGAGACAACGCACCCGCCAGTGCAAACCCCGCACCGGGGGTCTCGGGAGAGGCCGCAGCCACCGGGGCTGTGCCACCGTTATTTTTAGCGAAGCCGAATTCCTCCCCCTTCACCCGCCCCTTGCTCCAGCCAAGCACCGAAGACAGCTGAAGGCAGATCGGCTTACTGAGCCCAGCGGGGTCCCAGCCTTACTCCTGCTCCAAGGGAAGGGTGGATGGGCTGCCAGGAGCCAGGACATCACCTGGGTAAACGAGGTAACAAACCCCAGCTGGCCCACAGCGTGGGGTAAAGTCCCATTCCCACCTCACACAGGTGTGATTAGGAAAATCAGGGTGTTTAAGAATGAAGGGCCGTGATCAAAACTGCCACATAAAGGACCTTTGTGCTTGCACTTATTAAATGGCTTTCCCCTAAGAGATGCCCAAAGTACAAAACTGAACCCCAAGTCTTCAAGCAGAGCTTCTCCAGACCTCCATGCATCTGTCTTCAACGTGAACAACCTCTTCTTTATTTCTGGAACCAAGGAATTGTCCTGGCAGGGTCAGCTTTGTTTCATGGCTCAGTCTTTTGTTTCATCTTTCAGGCTGCCCAGAGAAGTGGTGGAATTACCATCCCTGGAAGGATCTACAAGATGTGTAGATGGGGCTTAAGGGACATGGTTGAGCAGTGGACTTGGCAATGCTGGGTTAACAGTGGGACTTGATGTTCTTAAAGGTCTTTTCCAACCTAAGTGATTGTATGATTCAGTAAACTCTCTGCTGATAGTGGATTTAGAGTGCTCTCAATATAAGGCTGATCCACTTGAGCCTTTTCTGTGTTTTGTTGTGAGTTTTGTTTTGGTTTTTAACTTAACTCTTCAGGGACCTGCCAGGCAGATGAGAAAGTTGGGCTTTCTCTTGGCTGTTTCTCTCCAGGACCTCTCTCCTGGACCTCTCTCTATCTCTCCTGGGCCTCTGAAACCCGAAAGTCAGAAATGGAGAGTGGGGAAGGAGGGATTCTGTGGTTCAGCTGAGCCTATGAGCCCCGGCCAGGAAATTTCAGCTGTCAACATTTTACAACTTAAATCCTGATTTTCAAAGGCGCTTGCAATTACTTTGATGAGAGTTACAGACAATTCACACTTCTGGTCTTTTCAACACC
Source organism: Chloroceryle aenea (assembly GCA_013399075.1). Classification (NCBI taxonomy): domain Eukaryota; kingdom Metazoa; phylum Chordata; class Aves; order Coraciiformes; family Cerylidae; genus Chloroceryle; species Chloroceryle aenea. The sequence goes on from VWZY01006921.1 coordinate 115,060, forward strand.
AGAGGCCACTGATAAATGCTGTGCTTAGTGCTGACAGTGAACTTGCCTTACATTAGCCATTCTCACCTTTGCCAGGAGATCTGTTAAATTTTACAGGAGCAGTTATTACATTGACCAAATGAGGCCTATACACTCAAACTAAACATGACAAGAAGGAGGCAGCAGCTCAGCAGGTTGCAGACGACCTGTACCTACTGGTGGGTAGAGCCTACCCTGCTGTTCTGAAATGAGTTTGGTTTTCCTCTTACTAGTTTGCAAGGCTTAGAAGTTAAAAAAGTAATGAAATCTGGTGTTAGACATGCAAAATATGAAGGGATTTCCACTGTGGCTTAGTGCACTTTTAAAGCTACCTTGGTGGCTCAAGCATTCTAGTGGAGAGGGTATTTGGGGTTGGGACACTGATGCATGTTTTTAGATTCCCTCATCAGTTCCTTGTTTTGATGTGAACATCTCTGGATTTGTGGTAAATCATGTATGGTTTGGCTTTGCAACAACATTTCGCTAAGTAACAAATATTTTAAAATGAACCTGAACTTTATAGAATCACAGAATGTTAGGGATTGGAAGGGACCTAGACAGATCTTCTAGTCCAATCCCCCTGCCAGAGCAGGATCACCTAGATCAGGTCCCACAAGAATGTGTCCAGGCACATTTTGAATGCCTGCAGAGAAGGACACTCCACAACCTCTCTGGACAGCCCATTCCAGTGTTCTATTCTTTATAATCTCTGTAGGTAACTTTCCCAACTATAGTAGGGACAAGTGTCACTTCACTGTTTTACAGCTGTAATACTGGAAGCCGAGCAGCACACGGGTGCTGTGATGATGGAATTGATAGACAACAAGCTACACACCACAGCCAGGCTTATGCAGAAACGTACCTGTGTGACTGTGATGCGGAGTTTGTATCTCTCACTGACAGCATTCTCCGAGTTTCTGAGTCAGAAATAATTTCTGCAACTCCAGATAAATCAGATACCCAGAGAAAGAAAATTTAGTGATGTTTAATACAAAGAAATGTGATGTGCCCTGTGCAAATGCTGTTTAGGTGTTTTCTATCCACCTGAGTGGCTAGGGAGGATTTAAATTCAAGAATCTTTTTGGTGGGGGAGAAGGAGTTCAAGTCAAATATAATAAATAGCTTTAATTACACACCTTTCATACTCCTCCCAAGATTGTGATGGGGTCATCTAAACAGAGTGGCAACAAGCCAGCAAGGCAGCACAAGCAGTTGAAGCATCATCTCTACCCTTTTATGGTTCTTGAACTCGCCTGCCCAGAGGTACAAACCCAATTGCCCCAAGCACAGCAAGGTCTCACAAGCTGTAAGTGTGAAGTGAAACATGAGGCTTTTGCAGCAGAGGGACACACGCAGCAGATCATATTTGGGCTCCCTGCATACTTGCAGCTCAGGGTGGCTGTCTGGAAACAGGCTCAGCAGAGCTGACGTGCTGCACGGAGCTGTGTCTCTGCAGAGGGTATTTATTCCCCCCAGCAACACCTCCCAGAAGGTTCTGACTTGGCACAGGCTTGGGTAAGTCAAGTATCATTTACAATTTGAAATTGTAAACTCTAAGTACCTTTATACAACACAACTATTGCTGCTTAATGTCCAATAGCTGTATGGTTTGTCCATAAAACACATACTCGAGTCATGAACATGCCTCTCCTACCCACATAAAATACCTGGAGAGACATAAAACCCCCGAGAAATTCTGGAGCTCACATAGGGACAGTAGTGGCATCGCTCCTCAGTGTACTTTTTCCTTGGTTCTTTGGCTTGCTCTCAAGTTGAAATTTTCTCTTTTCTGCAGGCACTGGTTTGTAAAAGGTCCAGATTCCGCTCGTTTGTATAGAAGGAATTTTACATCATGTCTTTAAAGCAGTCCAGCAAGTTTAAATCAGCTTTGTCATGATGGTTCCTGGTATATTCCCAGTTAAACCTGAAGTAAAACCCTTCCTGCATTCAGGTGGAACAGGATTAGGCCTTAAATTTAAGATTCCAGACATGATGAAATCCCACTAATGTAAGTATTTACTCCTCATTTCTAATTATATTTTTATATTCATACTGGCATCTAGAGGTATCTCTTGCATTATGATAAAATAAGTAAATGATTAAGTTGCCACGTCTAAAGTTTTGTTGCCACTGTTTTGTAATAATGCCTATAAAATCAGCTCAAATAAATCCTTCGCACTTCTTACTGCCTGGCCTGCCACTGTTTTAACTGGGCTGTTGAAATGAATTTCTTTACTACCACTTCTGTGCTGTAACAAAACCCACTAAGTTTTACAGATGGGATTCATACTAAATGCAGGACCAAGCGCAGCCTATTCTCTAGCAGGCACATCCTTGTTCTAATGGATGTTTAATCTGGTCCCCACCTTATTTCTACCATTCCTATTCCTACGCAGTCTTAAGCACTACACAGAGGATCTTTTTTTTTTGGCAGACAGCTTGCCGTGCAGAATCTTCCTTTTTTTGATTGCCAAAACCCAACCGCTATATGCAAATAGAGTTCCAGCTAATGGATAGTATGGAGATTGCAGTTTAATTTCTCTAAATAATTCAGTCTGATAAACAGAGAAACCCTAAGCATACGCCAGTGGTAAGGGATAATGATCATACTCACATGGTGAATCTCTCACCTATTTACTGTGAATTATATCAATTAAAATTAATGGACATCAAGCATTCTGTGTTGTGACCCTGGCACTTGGGATTGCTTCTCTGGGCTGGGGAATGCTCTCAGTACCTGGGAAGTGGAGCATCTCACACTGCTATGCAATGATCCCTCTGGCTGATCAAGCTTTGTGAACTGTAAAGCAAATCCTAATCAAGGCTGCTGGATCGAGCACCACACTGATGTGAAGCCTTTAGCACTGGAGATCAAAGTCTTCCAGATTATTGAAAATCTAAAATACACCAGTCTTGAAGGTTTTCCCTCTCTGCATTTCAGTGCATTTTCAGGAGTTTAAAAAGGCATGCATTTCTGTTACAGAGTATGTTTTGGTCTCTAAGTAAAAATAATTAATTAAATCAATTCCTACAGCTCTAGACAAGCCCACAAAGTCATGATTTCATGTAGAAAGGCAGTATCTCACATGCAATCTCAGAGCTTCGCTCCCAGCTAACAAATATTTTAAAGGCTCACAGCAGACCTTGGTTTGAAGTCCTGGATTTACTGAAATTAAACCATCCTAAAATATACCATGAAGTCCTGAAATAAGTGAATTTTGGCAAAATGTGTTTGAGGGATGCTAGTGGTGACACAAATACCACTTGGCAAATGCAATATATTTATGGGACTCATCGACAGTAATTAACACAGTCTATGAATTATCCCTTGAAATCTTCACTTTGCAGAAATGTTCACACAGAACGTTGGAGTAGACCTACAAAATAAGTTTTCTGTCTCAAAATTGTACCTAGATTAGCTCTGGTAGATTATTCACTGGCAGCCTGCCTTTTTTTTTTTTNGTGAAATGCAACTGTCTAAGAAACCAGATCTCCTTTGCACTGGGGTGTCCTGTCTGACACCAGAGAATCTGTACACCCAACACCCATTTATTGTCATCACACTAGAGCTAACACTGGCAGCCTGAAGCACACGGGTTTGCAGGTATATGAGGTGGCAATGGTGCAATGGCAGAATGCCCTAAAAGGCCTCCAAGTGCTTTCTAGCACTTTAATGTAAAGCCAGCACTGACAGCAGAACCTGAAGAGTACTGTAAGGCAGTGTGGTTTAAGGCATATCTAGAAGCATTACCTGTGTCTCAGGAAGCAGAGAAACAAACTCAGCTTTGTGACCCTGAACCGATTCCTTATTTCTAGTTTGTGCTTTTGCAGATAAGCTAAAAGATACAGATTTTGTGTGAAGTCTTTTCATATTATTGCTGCCAGACAGAAGCCAGAGAGAACAGCTGTAAACCAAAGATGCCAGGCGAGCCTTTAGAGAGGCAGCTGCACTCTTTACCTCCACCTCGTACAGCCCTTCTTAAGTTTGCAGGAATGCATGCACATGCACAAAGCACGTGAAGTTAGAACCTTGCAGAAATGACAGGCTGTTCATTCCCTCTCCAGGGGAGGCAATGGGGAACATAATCAATTTAAAGAAAATTGATACTCTATAGCTTTTGTTAGACACCTGCAGAATGAACTTTTGCAGGTGGAGTGGAAAAAAGGTATCCCAACTGAAACCAGGTGCCTGGATGTCAAAACACATTTTTGCCCAAGGCCCCTTCTCTAAGGCTGGTGAAAGGTTTGTTACAGAGACCATAAAGAATGAAAAACCCAGGAGTGGTTCGTCTTCTATTCACAGCACAAGTCAAAGGGAAAAGGTGCTTCTACACCCTTGTGAATGTAATAGCCAGAAGCACAAATCAAATGGTGGCTATGGCTCACTACATTTTAGTGTAAAGTAAGAGGAAAATGCACTCCTTCGTGGAGCCCATCATCCTGCACATTACAGCTTTCCCTTTACAACTCCTCCTGCTACTTGGGCAAGCCTTAAAACTTGAAAGGTTTCGAAGTCGAGTTGTAACAGGAGCTTTGATCTTCGACTCCTCCGAGCTGCAGACTGGCAGTGGCGGCTGATCTCACTCCAGCCTTTGTGGAGCTGAGAGAAAACAGCATTTGAAGAAGAGGCTGGGGAGGCAAAATGTACATGATACCAAATCTGTGCCTGAAACCCAGAGGTAAGCTCCCATGGACATGAAGTCCCAGTGCCATGGAAAAACTTACATGAGAAACATTGGGCCACCTCAATAATAAGCAGGCAAGGATTGTGATGAGCATTACGTGATTGATCTGAGCCTTCCCTGGAGTTACACCAGAGTTTCAGACACAGAAAGGTAATAGAGCAACAGCAGGAAAAAGAACAGACAGCAGTATATGAAAGGAAACTTGCCAGGTAGACATTACTGCAGGCTTGCATATGCAATATCATAGGATAAAATTTTTTCATACCTCACTTTTTCCTTAATCATGGTAAAAGTTAATCAGTGTTTGATTTTCGCAAACCTGAGATACAGAAAGAAGAATGTAATGGTTAGTTTTCAGACCTATTTCTGGGCTCAAAGAAATCTAAAAAAAAAGCAGTTATGCCTAAAGTTCAGAGCAGATCTTTAAAGGAAAAAAGGAAATACATTCAATTAGTTCAAGAATCTCATCTTAAAAGACAGTTCTAAGTGTTGCAGGAAGCCTACAGTGCATGAGGCAAAATATTTTCTGTTAATTTGAACATGTGCTTGTGCACCAATCAGTGCTAAAATTGTATAGCCACAAAATAAGTTGTTTTTCCTTCTTCCTATTACCCATCTACTACTTTCTGTTCCTTTGCTGCATGAATTTGTCTTTCCCTCTAGAGCTCTATGCAGTTTGTCCCAGATGCTTCAGTTCTCTTTCATTTGCAGCAATTTTAAGATGCATCTGATGGAAATTTTCTAGTATTTTCTCCACTAAGACATGAGATAAGTTCAATGCTCACCCAGGATCAGAAGATGAAGCTCATGTGTATTCCACCAAGCACTTAGGCACTGTTTCTCCTCTTTCTGCTGGTCATGGCACTTTGGTCATGCCAGATGGTTCCGAGTCTTCCCCTTCATTTCCAGCTGGGCTGAACTTGCAGCTACCACATAAACCTCTCACACGCTTTAATCAGATGGCGGTTGGTATTTCTCATGTGTCCACAAGTTCTGATCTGAATGACATGCACAGTGCAATGGGTGAGCACAAGCAAAGAGAAGAGAAAGAATTCTCCCTTTCAATTTTTATAGATTTGCTCGAGTCCTCATGACCCATAAAATTCCCATTGCACAAGGTGGCTGGCTCTGACAGGGGCCTAGAGCTAACTCGATCTTTGAGAAACAGCAAAGCTGTGGCTCTGAAAGTCAAGTATTGCATAACCTGGAGATTTTTTTTCACAAAGCAGACTTAGGTAAGTTGGGGGATGTGGATTTGTTCAAGGCAGAGCATGTAGCTACAGCCTTTCTCCTTCAAACTGGCATCAAGTGCAGCTCCTTGCATTGCCAACCCAGGAGGATTCTGCCTGCTCATTCTTTGTAGAAAACCACAGATGCTTTAGGAGATGTTCCCTGTTCAAAGAACTGTATTTGGAGGTCATGGCTCTGAACGGGAAAGAATTTTAAACTGGTTTGTGTGTATTTAAAACCCCTTCCTAAAGCTCCATATGAACTATGTTGACATAATGGAATTTTTTTGACGTTTTGCTCCTGCCCGTTTCAAAGCAGTGGCTAAATGGTGCATTCAGATCAGGAACACTGTGTGCAGTAACCAGTATGCACCAACCCTTGGCATTTTGGTTGAGGCAGGACTGCACCCAGGCTGGTCGCTGGTGACAGCTGTCAAATGTAGCTACAACTTGATTATTTCTTGTCATGCCATTCTGCTTTGACCTCTTCCTGACCCACCTCTAGATACCACCTTGGAGCACCACTAAGAAGTGTTGCTTCCAGGCTCAGCTCCCCTATTCCCCATTTGTCTCCTCCAAAATTATTTCTAGGTGTATATCCTTCCTACTTTCTGGAGACACTATGATATCTGCAGATATATTATTTATAGCCAGAGATTTGGCTTTCCATGCCTCCAATCTGAATACTCCCTAAGCATCTTTTAATAGCTATTGCTATTTTGTATCCCTTTTTGTTTTTTTTTTCTCCAGGGAATATGCCAGCAGGGATGGGGCTGAAATCCTTCTGGATCAGGAGCAGAGGCAAATGCTACTCTGTTTGTAAACACTCCAAGGCTAAAATTAGCAAGAGTCAGAAGAAGAGTCGTTTATAAACTTCAGGCTCTCCGAGCCATCTTGAGGAACGACACAGACACATCTGCTGATGATTTAAATAGCAACCGACATTACCTTCCCTTCCCTGCGAGTGCCTCGTGGGGAGCACTGCCTCCAGCACCCGCCCCACCAGCTGACTTCTCCACATGCCACAGCCCCTCTCCTTGGCCTAACCACACCGCCACGAATGATCAAGCACATTTTCAGCTAGAGGAACTATCCAGATACTCCTTAACACCTTGCAGAATCTTGAAGAAAAGCCATGCTCAGTGGGAATATCAGCCTACAAAAAAGAGGAGGGGTTTAGAGCCTGATTAAACACTGGAAGACCAGGAAGACCCTCACAGCACGAGCAGTTTTTAAGCAGCCTTGGGCTGTGCGTTTTCAAGCTTGAGGGAAACCTAAGCCACATTGGGTACAGCAGACAACATGAACTAGGATGGGTAACCCCTACTTATGTCTCTCCTTTCAGCAGTTACAGGCACAGGCATATACAAATGACCTTGGCTGTGTCTGAAGGAAAACATGACAATAGAGAAGCAGTGGTACACTCAACGACTGTCTTCAGTAAAATCTATGCTTCTCAGAACAGGCTGCCAACCAAATGCCAAGCGGTCTGAATATATCATGTCAACGGTTAAACTCAGTCTTCACAGACCTTAAAGTAGTAACTGGTGCTTTGCAAAACAAGAATAGCCACGAGTACATACAGCTACGCATAAAAGGAGCAGCAAAACTGTGGCATCTTCTTTTTTTTTTGCTGTCTGTTGGCTTCATAAGACTGAAGGAGATTAAAATATATACAAAAGAAGTACGTGGTATATTCTAAAAAGAAAGAAATAAACAAAAGATAGTATTACAGCCAACTAAAACAAATGTCTTTAGAAAATGTCAGGGGTCAGAACAAGACTATGGAGTTTTACTCAGTGTTGGAGAATATGGTTACTTTTTTTGAAAGTGAAAATTCATGCCCATAAACCTGAGGATACTGAAGGAATTCACAGAAAGAGCTGACTTTATGTAAGAGGGAAGAACAACTGAACTGAAAGGCTGAAAAGTGTAACTCCTCTCTGCTTTGTATTACTGGCTCGACATGGGAAAAACACCTTTATCTCCACCAAAGAAATGGAGAGAAGAATTCAGTGAGAAGGGATTGCACCCAGGTCCCAGGCTAGGAGATCTTATTGAGCTTATTCTGTACAAGCAATACAATTGGTATCAGTGCTGGGATTTTCTTTGAGAGAAAAAAAAGAAAAGGAAAATGTTAAAGTAGATGTTTGTAATGAGCAATCAGGATACTCTAGACACACAGCTTTATTAAATACAGGTGGTTACCACCCCCTGCCCTACAGCCTGCTCAGTGCTTTGCTCTTCAAGTCATTCTGAGTGCAGGAGATCTGCTCTGAGGGAAAGAGCTTTGCAAGGTCCTGTCTATAAGGGTTTGCATAGAAAGCGTTGACTCTGATGCTTCTGATTGCTGTCCACACCTCTTTTGTACCACTTTCTCTGCAGCAGACCCCTGTAATGCCACTCGATGTGGTAACAGAGCCTCTGGCGCTATTGTCATCAGACACTCTCCTCCCAGGACACACCGATCAATCACTGCTTCTCAGGGTGCTGTGGTCACTGGCCATATCTGCCCTGCACAGCCTCATGCTGTCAGATGCTCTCCATTTAAAAAGGGATTTGTTTTTTTCCCTCCTTCTTGTCTAATCCTGGACATTAAGGGCCTGTTCCAGTTTCAGCTAATTGTAATAATGGGACATCCCCTCCACTGATGTGAAGCACAACAGACTGGGGTGTGCTCTGCTTCAGCTCCCTCCTGTAGGAAGCATGGCAGGGGACAACATCACCGTGGTGTTAGAGAGGCTGCACGGGCAGGCAGCCAGTGACAAGCTATCTCTCTTGCAAAGCCACCACCAGCAGCAGAGGTGTTATGGGGCTGAACTACCTCAGGTACAGTCCTTGACGGACACAAAGCCCTGACTCTACTGACCCTCTTAGTAATGGATATGGGGACACCTGAGTTGGGGACAAAACATGCTGCCATCTCTTGGGCAGGCACACATCAGGCAGTGGGACTGAGGGAGGCTGAGGCACTCGGTCCTGCCCCAGGCTAACACGGCAATAGCTCAGCACCCACCAGCCCACCAAGAGCTACAGATCCTATCAGACTTAGACACCAACCCAGAGCTGCTATATTTGGAAAGCAACAGCAACCCCTGAAAATAAGCAATAAGAGTCAAAGTACGTGACTTGAGGCACTTTTGAGAGAGCTGCATCCTTTCCATTTAAAGTGTGGTGCTTGTCGACATTTCCATTTCTCTGCCCTTGGCAGAACACACACATACACTGTCATGTCCACAAAATACTTGGCTGGGATTTATATCCCCAAAATCCTTACCATATGCAAAATATTCCATCCATTTAAATAGGAGGATTATAGGAGTAGGAGGAAGCTTAGCACAAACAATAGCTGTGATCAAACCCAGCGTGCACGAGTGATTTGTGGGAAGTGTAAGACATGTCAAAGATGGCAGGTGCTGCTCTTGCTTTCGAGCTATTTATACTCGTGGAGTCACTCTATAAGCACTTCTTACTTTAGTACACTCGTAGGATTCTTTTTCAAAGGGAGAGAGGTGTGGAGTATGACTGCACAGGCCAAGTCTGTCATTTTAAAGATAACCAAATTAAGTATTGCGTAAAAATCCCACTATAATATACAAAGAGGAGTAGCCTGATAAAACTAGCTTCAAAGTAGGGAATCACGACAAAGCAGGAGATATGTAACAGGGAAAAAGAGACACAAAAGGAGTGGAAGGGAAGCAAATAAAACATTTTCATCTTAGAAAGTACTCATCTAAGAGATCTGGGTTCTGAAGGGATTTGTCGTTTATTTTTTTTAACAAAGGAAACACTGTGTCTGTCACACAAGAGGTAAATATATTTGGTAAATGAGACTTGACTGCTTACTTCTGAAGTTTGAGAGAGTGAGGAACATCACTTCTCACTCAAGACATGCATTTGAGGGGGTTTGGCTCTGAGGAGGGGCCTCCTGGGCTTCAGCAGGTGCAGTGGTGAAGCGTGAGCTGGCAGCACTCCTCAGGCAGCACGCCGGCCATGGGGCATGGGGCCAGGGCTGTGCCCACAGCCATCCTGCACGGGAAGCTGCTCTCGCACCTCCCCCCAAACCACTGCAGGTTGAAGTCACAGGGTGAAGGCTTTTGAATTCAGCTGGAAATAAAAGCTGAACAGGACAGGGCATGGAGCATCCAGGGACATCATCAGAATCAGTCACAGCATTTCTCAGTTGGTGAGAGGTGTTGTAAACCCCAGGATTAATCCATTCTCCTTGGACTTGGGGAGGAGCAGAGATGTCACCAGGATCTGAACCCTGCATCCACACTCCAGCATCCACGCTGTGAAAACACAGGGAGCTGCGATTCAGATGCCCTTTCAGAGATAACACCCCCAGTGCTGTCAGGCTCACTTGTGTGTGTGTAGAAATAATTGTTTGAGAAACTGCTATTTCTGACTCACGGTGCCAGTTGTGAGTGTGTGCACGATGAAAAGGTCAGTTCTATGTTATTTACATGTCAGTGCCATTCAGAGACACTAACAAAGGCTTAAGAAACCAAGTCAAGATCAATGTGACCTATTCTTTGTAGTCCTGACCTTAAGCCTTTTAGCCTGGCAGACCTCCATTAAAATGAACGAGAGTTTCTATGCTAAAGCTGGAAAATTCACCCAAAATCTTTCTCCTTGTGTTATTGCAGCCATGTAGCTTGCCACTGCTCCTCATACATAGTTCTGGTAGGCACGACTTGCATCGTTACTTATTATTTTTCTTGAAGTACCAAGTATTGCTGTCATTGTTCCCTAACTAAGGGAATAATAGAAGTCTCAGAAGTGATTTGGGAAAAAAAATTCAACAAACCTGATTAGCAAGCATCTTCTTTAAAGCAAACTACCACAAGTCATTAATCATAAAAGTTTCTAATTTCAGAAATGAGTTAACTGAACTTTAATGAGACAAACAGCTTTTAAAAGCTGCCACCACAAGCCTGCACGCATTAAACTGGAGAGCACTGCAAAATGACTGATTACATTACCAGTTCCAGGAAGTGCTCCACCAGAAGGAGCTTGAGGAATCTACGAAATCTCCAAATTCCTTTCAAAAATTCTATTTATTTATAGTATTTAGTATTCCAGGACATCTGCAGTACATTTGCACATAGAGCTGAGGTCACCACCTTATACAATAGCAAATACTTTCATAATCAGTGAAACAGATTCCACACCAAGTCCCAAACAGCTTTGGCCAGTGGGAGCTGTCACCCTCACCCAGGAGTGTGATGATGCAGCGACCTCCCTCAGCAAGAAGGCTGTTGGAGGCAGAGGATGCTCCTGAGCTCCCATCTCATGCACAATACTGGTGTAATTCCACCTGTCCTTTCCTCCAGCTTCTCAAACCATCAGTAAGAAGTTGGGAGGGAGAGGAAGGGACCTGGAGAGGGTACAGAGGGGTTGGTAATGTCCATGGCATATCCACCCAGTGCCTGGGCTCCCAAAGTCTCTTCCAGACAAATGTTTCTATGATTAACAACCTCAGGATGCCAACACGGAGGTGTACATTTAAATCCAATGTAAAAGGGAGAGAAACAGATAAGTTCTGCTGGAGAGTTGCTTCTTCCTGAGTGTAACCCTAGAGCAGAGTCCCCTCACTCCTGTTGCAGGAAAACTCCTCGACACTGATAACTGAAGACACTCACCAAATCAAATACTAGCATTATGAACGTGTTACTCACTGTGGGAGACAGTCAAAGAGGAAGCTTGCTGTCATTGCCACATTTGGCCTAAGCAGAAAGTCGCTCTGAATGGGATGAGAGGTCTTCTGAGTAGTCAGCCATAACATTACTGCAGATGAACCCCATGGTCCTGAAACGATCCTTGTTTCAAAACTACACCCCGCTGACCTTCATGCAAACAGATGTTCATAGGCGAGCGACTTACTGTTGTTTTCTCATGACAAAAGCTAAACAGATTGTTGTGTGAGGCACCGACTGGATGCTACTATTAGCGAATGACAGCATCATCCTGTCAAGGCAGGAGCGCCAGCAAGCAGAGCGCTGCCAAAGCAGTGCTTGCTTACAGCAATACACGCTTTGGAGGCATCCAGCTCCCTCATCTACAGCACAGAGAAGATGCTGCCTGAGGTACTTGGACCGCCTCCTCCTGAGAAGCATTTTCAGCCTGGTTCCCCAAAACAATGAGTTTATGCAGGGACGTGCTGCTAGCCTGTCATCAGCTTTAGCAAAATTTCTTACAGAGCCACAGGCCAGAGTATTGCCTTTATAGGGAAATGGTGGGGACCACAAGGCCTGAACTAGTTGGGAAGAAGGCTTGGTTTGTTCCTGAGAAACCCCTTGCAAGGAGGTAAGGATGTGCCACAAACCATCTCACTCACCCGGCAGGGGATTTGTGCCCCTTTGTTTTCCCTGCTGGACTATGGATGGAGCCAGAGGCACAGAGCACAGCTTCACACAGCCAGCCACGAACCACCAACCTCCTTCCACAGCAGAGTTCTCAGGCTCAACCCCACTGTCGGCTCCTCAGAAAAGAGCCCTGTCCCGGAGGCGAGGGAGGAGGTGGGATGCGGCTGCTCTGAGCAGCCTCCCCGGGGCTCTGCGGGCTGCTGTGTGCCTGCAGGTCGCATTGCCACCTAGTGACCAGCACCATAACCCAGCAGCCTGCCAGCCTGGGGCAAGAATTTTGCTCCCAGAAGAAGACAAATCGCCCCCAGCATCTGCAGAGACAGGCGCTGGCTCTGCTCGCCTGAAGCCAGCGGTCACTCCGTCACCTGCCCTCCGGTCTCCCTGCCACTGTCCAGGCACCACAAAGCCACAGGGTTTTAAATGAAATCCTTGAGCGCTTAATGGGCCAATTACTAATCACAGCGGTTACTGTTCAAGCAAAAAGCCAAACACATCAGTAACATGCACAGGAGGGACAGATGCTTTATTCTGCCACTGAGCTTGCCTCACCGAATGCTGCACTTGCAAAATGGGTTGAAATCAACAATGCAAGTGACTTCACCCTACTAAATTTAAACAAATTTGACTATAAGCAGTTTAAGAATCTTTTTACTGTGTTAATCAGTACAGCATATTGTCATATTTGTTTTTCCATTACAAGTTAATTAAAGCAAACAGCTGCAGCCAGTAACTTGGGGGAAAAAAAATGGAATTGAATCAACTAAAAATTCCCTTCATTGAGCAAAAAGTTAGATACACCTGCATTTACTGACGTCTAGTGTGGCAAGATAATGCTACTCGAGAAACAATTCAGCTTCTATTCCTGACATTGAAGCAATGTTATAAGAACAATTTCCACTAAACATACCTAGAAGAGCTACTTCTTCCTGAAGAGGGGATGAACTGAGAGCTCTTCACTAATGACTTCCAATTCATTTCCTCAACACCTCCGGCAATGAAGTATTGTTGCGTTCACTTCCAGGGGTGAAGCACCTATTCCTCCATCTTTTGAGCTGTGCCCAGTACACAGTTTTGGGGTTTGCCCTTTCCTGACTTAGGTAGAACTTAAAAATATCATTAAATTATCTGGGTAGCTTTGGTCCCCAGGAAAACCAGGTTATTTCTAGCAGAAATATTTACTCTACAAACTTGTTGGTTTAACCGTGCTGCTAGGAATTCAGGAAGGTCAGCAAGGACATCAAGCCAGCACCAACCAGCAAGAAGTCAAGGTAGGAAATTGCCAAAAATTCAGATGGACAAATACAAGAAAGCATTGTCTAAACCGGTCTTTTTTCCTGGAGCCATGCAGGAAGCAACATAAAGCATCACTGTACTGAGAAAGTGTTTTATAACTTTTCTACAGCTCTTTGTTACCTAACAGTGCTGAAGTAGCTTCCTGTGGTCAATCATGTTCTTAGCTGTGTGAAGGCTGGTTCCCACTTCAACTGGCAGTGTGTTTCCCCACACTCCAGAAAGAGCCAAAACTCATTCCATGAAGCCTGTGAAGCATCATGCAGCACAGCCCCAGGAACTGAGCCCTGTCTGGGGTGTCAGTTACCCATAGAGGAGAGGCTGGCACCTATTCCTTTCCCCCAAAACGATATTTATTTCCAGAAGCTCTCGGTAGATTTCTAATTGGTTGTATGGTCATGAAAAATCATGTCAGTTCTGCTTCACTAGATGTAGTGAACCCAGCTTGCTACAGAATGTGGCCTTTGCTTAGACTCAGATGCATTCATAATTAATGTTCAATGCTTTAAATGCATACTTTTTAGACCTCACTTTCCATACCTGACCATACATCCTTGTTTTATATGGTATGGCTATTTAGCTTGGGCTCACCTTAAGCAGGAACAGAGACAAAGGGTTCCTAGCTTTATAGAAAAAGAAGATAGGTTTTTATACCACGTGAAGTATGCCCTAGAAAATGACTTTACAGTATTCACAATTTCAGGGCACTAATATCATTGCTTATTAGCTGAATATAACCTGGTGACAACACTTTCAGAACATTACTTACAGCTAATTGCAAGGTTGCTGTTGCTACCAGATGGCACAGCTCAGCCCTTGACATCAGCTGGGGAGTGGGTGGGTGACTAGGCAGCTGAGCATCTCCATCCATCCATCCATCCATCCATCCATCCATCCATCCACTTTTGAACATGCCCTAACAAAAGGAGTTGATGTTCATTCCTCGAAGGATCTCCGTACTCCATGGTACATAAACTCTGAATCCTCACAGACCTAACGACAAGCACTGAGGTTGTTTACAAGAAGTGTGCTGTACTTCAGAAATGAAGCCCTTACCTCGTGCAATTAGATTTCATGATTTATTGCCACATGCTGCCATATCCCAAAGGGCTGCAACCTCACAGCACAGAGAAACTGCTTCTTCCACACAGCTTGGGTGGAGGGAAATACCTGGGATGAAGCCCTCCTGCCCGCTAAGCCTCCATGGCCATGCCAGATTAGTGAATGTAATTATCCATATTCTATCGCTTGGTTCAATCAATATTCTGCTGACTGTCCAACTTCCATGGGAGCGTTTCTGGGCCAGTTCACCCCTGCGCTGTGATTTCTGGAAAGAGGTACAACTGTGTTTGAAATGTAAATGGCCGTTTCTCTGCTTAGGGCTGCAAGATTCAGGCTTGCTCTCTGTCTAGTAGAGGCCATAAATGCCCTCGCCGGGCTGGGATTCATTTTAATTGCACAATGGCCTCTGATGCTGAACATCGGCTGCTGGGGAGCTGTTATTGTTTGTATCTCATTTGTCCTGCGGGATCAAACCCCACAGTATTTGCACAGCTGTTGCTATTGCTCACATACCTGTGTGTGAGGCAGCCTCGCTGGTTATCCCCACCAACCACAATTACAGGTCCAGTTCTCCTGGTTCAGGGGAGGGGAGGGCAGCATCACAGTGGTTAACTCTGCAATTACTTTCAAAGTCTTTCACTCAGACCAGATGTCTTCATTCTAGACTGCAGCTCTACTATGTGCTGTTTGTATAAACACAAGGCAAACAAGGTGCCATACAAAAATGTTGGGATTTTACAGATTCCCTCTTCAGCTCTTTTCTCCCTTCTGTCTTCTTTCTCCTACACCCTCAACTAGATGCTAGATAAAGCATTTCTGGACCTGTGCTAAGTCTGAATCATATTAGGCTTTCAATTTTAAAGAAAG
The DNA here is from genome assembly GCA_013399075.1 of Chloroceryle aenea. Classification (NCBI taxonomy): domain Eukaryota; kingdom Metazoa; phylum Chordata; class Aves; order Coraciiformes; family Cerylidae; genus Chloroceryle; species Chloroceryle aenea. Next base: position 130,579 of record VWZY01006921.1, read on the forward strand.
TCATGTCACCTAATGCCATGCAAGAAAATGCTCTAGGAGCACAATGCCAGTGCTCATATGACACTGAACAGATCGGAAGAGCGCTGTGTTCCAAGACGTCACAAGCTCTCAGGCCTGAGGTCTGGTCCATCTCAACATCCTCCCCACGTTCTATTAACGATGCCTTTGTCACTGTAGATTAAATAGCAACGGATCAACTCTCATAAAAGCCTCTTGTTCTATTCCCTTTGCCCCTTCCCGTCTTTCACCAGTAGTACATTAGCCAGTTGCAAATGCCGACTCGTGTTTGCTGGGCAGCAGAGCCAGGGCTCTGAGGATGCTGTCTGGAGACAGGGAGAGGCTCATGTCTGTGGAGCACAGAAGTCCCTGGGCAATGTTTGGCAGCTGCATGGTGCTGAGTGCTCTTTGTTAGCTGCTTTTCAAGGGTTGCATTTTATGAAATATTAATTATGCTTCTTCAAGTTCCCAAACGTCCTTTCAACCACAAATCAAGCTGAAGATATAAGATCTGTTGCAGAATGACACAGCAAAGCTGTCATTCAATAAGAAAAAGGGAACAAAGGTCTTATTCTGTCCTGTGCATGGCTGTGTTTCCTTTGATTAGCCTCATTTTGTTGGGCTGCAGAGAGACAAACCCATCTTTTGTACAAATTTGGTTGGCAAGTGCCTGTGATGGGGACCACGTCCTCTCAGCACACACAGTCTGTGCTCCTGCTGGGTCTGTGCACCACCAAGAGTGTGAATGCCTCCCTGCCTTGAGATGCTCCTACCATTACACTCATTGATCCCTGTTCTCAGCAGGAAAATCCCAGCTACACCCAGGAGGGGAAGAACATCCCCAGAGAGAGGAAAAGGTGGTGAGGTGGGTGCTCCTGTGCTAGCTGTGGGAGAGGGGGAAGGAGTCACCTGTGCACTCTCCTCCATCTAACACGCTGGAGCTCAGCAGCCACAATTAGCACTAGATGGGGGTTGTTAATGGGCTGGCTACCTGTCACGCACGCTGGACCCGACTTTCAGGTACCCTAATCTCAGAGATGAAAGGGTTTCTTGGCCCATCTGTGTCCTGAGGGAGTTTTGCATCCATTAGCAATTATGATAATGGATCTATTTCCAGAGAATTAATTGCTCCTTTGCCCAAGTCCTAGACAAGTTTGCTGTAAAAATTAATTACTTGGCATATACAATACGCTTAACAGTCAAGTAATAAGCTAATTTTCAGAGAATCCACCAAGGACCTCAGTCTCCCAGCTTCTCAGAGGAGTTTCCAAATATACAGTGAAAAGCCAGTTGACTTCTTGCAATTACTTTCCCATGGTATTTGACAGACCCCAAACACCTGACCTGGCATTTTGCATCTCAGGACTGAGCAAACAGCCCCAGAAAGCACAAGGGTATTAAAAGAAACCACATATGCAAAATGGCCCAAGCAAGCAATGGCCTCCTCCCCAAATGCCTGATGCTTTCCTGAGTGGCAGCATGCACTGTGCCTGAAAATGGATGAGGATAAAGCCAAGAAGCAGTGGAGAATCTGAACGGACAAACCTCACTGCCCTCCTTTCTCAATTTACATCTTCTTCCTGGGAGGGCTTCACCATTTACACCAGTGGGATGTACCAACAAGGGAGAAAAAGAGAGCACTTTGTTGTCAGATCACCCAGCACTAAAAACCTTCAGCTTTAGCTCCCTTTCCAGTTCAGGGATTTGACATTGCATCTCCCCACATCCCTGGTGAGGACCCCACATCAGAGGTGGCTGACCCAAGACGACAGGCAATGGATGTCTCTGTGCTTTGCTGTCTTAGACAACCTGAGTTCCTATCGCTGTCTCTTCTGCAGGAATCTCTGCTTTCTGCCTAGCTATCTGGTTTTGTGAAACCTAGAGGAAGCCAGTATTTTGCAGCCTCTGCTCTTTTCTCCAGTTCTGTTGGAGCTGACCGAAGATTTCAACAGAGAAGGACAGCAGGATCACAACAAGACTTTTTTCCTTAGGAAAGCAAACTGAAAATTTGCATAATGTGTTTGCAGGCAACCTAATTACCTCTCCTGAACAAGCTACCACCCATCAGGTAGCCCACAATAATTGATACCATGTGCTCCTCTTGCCTGCCCCAAAAAGCAGAGGGAAACAGTTTTGCTCATATTAGCACAAAGAATTTGCTTTTGGCCAAGATCTGATTCCTTTTGCCAAATGCCCACAATAAGCAAGACTAAATGCATTCTGTGCGTGCATGAACACATGGTAAGTAATCCACTTAGGTTCATAAAATGATCACCCTCACACTTTAGAAGAATGGGGATACTTGGCCATTTTTCTCTGAGTTTATTGCAGCTATTTGCAAACCCTGCTTCTTTCAGTAGCTTAAATATTAGTTGGGTTTTTTTTACAGCTCTCATGAACTTACATAGCGCTTTGCACACAAAAAAAAATTACAAACAGATGCAAAGGGTTTGTACTTAAACAACAGATGACCCAATATGTAGATGTAAATGAAAGAAGACAAGCTTGCAGAGAGGGCAGAGAGGTTGGGTGCTAAAGCAAGAGAGCATGGTTAGCGAGGACAGCAGCCTCCTGGGGCAGCTGGCCTCAGCAGACCTTCTCAGGGCTAGTACAGGGCTTTGGATGTTTTTTTTGGTGTTTTTTTTTTTTTTCCCTAATTCTATTAACGAGAACTAAGCATCCAAATGCCAGCATCAGAAATCTCAGCCTAGTTATTACACCGATACAGAGGCTGCTTTCAAAAGTCCTGCCCAAAGTATGGAAATTCCTCCAGCTCAGGAAGAATTCTACAGTCAGTTCCAAATGGGAACACAATTAAGCTGAAGTTGAGTATGTCTGGGGGAGCAGAACCCCACAACCATAAAAACCCCAGCAAACCAGAAAAACAGCAGCTGCTTGATAGCAGAAACCACAATTTTCAACATAAACCTCCTTTTTGCTATTGTATGCCATGACTCCTTTGCTTGATACAGGTGTTTTTAGCAGCAAGACCATCCTCAACAAATCAGCAGCCAATCTAAGTATTAATATAACTTCCCTTCAGGGAATTAATTTGTTTTAAAAGTATAAAACAGTCCAGGTTCAGTTATTTTCTTAACCTTCTCTGTGCCCTTGAGCATACACAGTTCATACAGGGAAACAGCATTTTAATTTCTCATGGACATATGTTATACAACCTCACAGAAGAATGCTGGAAATGATCATCTATGAAGAGCATGGGGCTTCCATCTGGCACCGTTTTGATTTGAGACTGACAAAAATACCTAGCAGAACTGCACAGAAAATGCTGAGATCGCTAATGGCCCAAATGGTATCTTCTAGGAGGGAAGGGGAGGGCAGAAAGGGGTAAAGATAATAAAAATCAACCCATCTGCAAAGAGACATTTCAAGTAGAGAAAGGGAGATTTGTGGTGTTTTTCTGTGGTGCTATAAATGTACTGATTCCTGCTGCAGGGAGCCACACAAATCTTTTCTTCAAGTTTTATTCACGGGAGGTGGGGAAATCACAACTGCCAAAGGAAGACAGGGCAGGATTAAAACCAAGAAATATGTTGGTTTGGTCCCAGAAAAATCAGCAGCAAAGAACCTCCTCAGAAACCTTGGGTTCTGCCTCAGCTTGTGCTAAATACAAACTGAAATTTGCATCCATTTGATACCAAACCATAAAGGGTGTCAGCTTAATGGAGAATAATAATAATAATTTTTCAAAAACGTAGGAAGAGAGATATCACATGGGAAGTTACCACATGGTCCTTGTACCCAGAGATAACAGCTTTGAGCTGGATCTTGAGTCTGGAACAACTGAAAGCAAACAAATATGGGTAGGTACCTTTTGCACTTGCCAGGTGGAGGTTTCACACCTCTGTGAGGCAAGACAAAGATGATATGGTGGAAGTTCCCAGAGTGCTCTGCCTCTCACTCCCCTCCAGCCAGCTGCACTTGAGACTGCTGGGAAATTGATGTAATGGGCTACATTTCTCACATAACAGACAAAAAAAAATTGGCAAGGAAAAACTTTTCACAGTGAAAGCCATTTACAGACTTCCAAACATCAGCCAGACTGGCAAGACCTTTCACTGTAACCCAGGATATTTATTTCTGGGGAAACTCTCAGGTTTATTTCATAGTGAGGCTTTAAAGGGAAAAATTATCTGCTTTCCTGGGACACCAGAAAGCTTGTTATGACTTATTACGTCCATTCTGCATCTGACTGGAGCGATGAGAAGTTTTTGTATCATTTAAAGGAGTTTTCTGAGACCACAGATAGGATTTGGAGCTACTGTACAAGTTATGACTAAGAGTGAAGTAGGAGAGAAGACTCTATCTCCAGACAGAAAACACAGGGCAAAGCAAGACTATAGCATGATCTGGTGATAGCAAGGACTGTACTTCTCCTCTGCTGGTAAGATGAGGAGTGTGCCATCCTCTCATCCCTCTGACATGTCTGTCAGGCAGCCTCCACCACACAGTGCAGGGAGAGGAAGATCATCTTCACTTTCTCTTGCTCTTTGCTGCTGAAATGCTGTATAGTCCTAGGACCAGGGACCTCTAATTCAGAGGTTGCTGTTGCACACTGATGCAAGCATCCTTCTCTCCTCCTTTTGCTATAGCTGTGCATTTTGACCGCAGCATCTCTCCTGCTCACCTCCTAGAAGCAATTTTCCTCTCCCTTGTTTGCACACCACATGTGCCCCGTTTCCTATGCAGGGGCTCAGCAGCAGGCACCTCAGTGCCCTCCCACCAGCTGCACTCAAGCTGAAAATACAGCAGGTCAGCACTAAACTGGGGGAGATGCTGTCCTGTCCCGTCCTGACCTGGATGAGGGACACCAGCTGGCAGCTGCCACTCTCCTACAGAGCAGCAGGGCTGGACCACGCTCACCAGCAGCTGGCTCTGTCCCTGCTCCTGCACGATTGCACAAACCACCACAGAGTCTGCACCCTGCAGGTGGTTGAGTCTCTTTGGCTCCCTGCTCTACAAAAAGCAAAAGCAATTTTGGGGAAAAAATACTAAAAAAGAAAACCAAACAGCTCTTTTGGCTTTGTGTTACCCTACCAACCCGCCCATCATAGCCAAGTCCTCTCCATATCCCCTGACAGACCTGCCTGCACTCTTGACACACACATATTTCCGCGTTTGGTGATCATGAAACTTACTTTGTAAGCTCAATTCCTGCCAGAACAAATCCCTTTAGCATGCTCTCCTTCAGTGGTATTTCTAGGAATGGCACAGAAAAGTGTTTAGGGGGCTCTTTATTGATGCTGTTTTCATCACAAACCCTCTCAGGGCCTTTGGCCATGTTGCTATCTTATCACAGCTCAAAGTGGGTCAGTATCTCACCAGCACAGAGGGTAAAATACATTGAGTGTTGAACAGAAAGCAGCTTTATGACTTGCCAGCACCATTCTCAGACTTAGCTGCTCTGCCTTGGACAAGATATTTCCCAGCCTGCACGTTTTCCTTCAGAACATCCAGGGAAATGGAGCCCAGTTTTAAACAATATGTTTAAAGGAAATACTCAGCTGTTAAATGCCTTGGCTGTCCACCTCTGCAGAGGAGGATGCAAAGTCCAAGTCCAAAAAAAAAAAAGAAAAAAACATTTCTGCCCAGTCGTGTTACTGCTGAGTGCTAAGAAGTATTTTTTCATTGAGCCATGATAAACTCCATCCAGAGGAAAATTTTCTGTCAAAATAAACTAATTTGACGTTTAGTTTGACAAACAGGCCCTGCACCCATCCCTTTCATTCAGCTGGAAGCTCTTGTTCGTAGACATGCCCATGGTACAGAAATACAGCCTCGCTTTCCACAACAATGGAAAAAAATCTCTAGCCTATCAGAACAACACTGGAGAGCTATTGGGGTAACTACCACTTAGGTGCTGGGGAAGGGGAAAAGCAAGAAATGCAAGACACAAAGCTGTCTTTGTTGGCACTGAAGCACCCCCAGCTTCCCCACCTGGCACAACCTCTGGCAGTCTGTGCTGCCTTCCTTTTGCCTTACAGTCGTGGCAATAAAGGCAAGCACTTTTCATTTCAGGGTGTGCAGCTCCTGATTTTATAGAGCTATACATTAGATTTAGATCGACTAAATGCTGATAGATCCAATATATCTCCCGATTGCTTCTCAAGGGGACCAAATGCCTTTGAGACTTCTGAATAAACATGTCCTAGGACCAAAGTTATGAGGCTGCAGAGTGCATGCTGCCTGTGCATAACATGTTACTGAGTTAAGATCTTAAAGGAAAAAAAAGAAAAATCCTCCAAACTGTGTGAAAACAAACTTCTTAATTGGTGAAAACCACGGTTGGGAAACATCCCAGGCAGCTGTTCTTCAGCTATCTGGAGACCTGCCAAGTCTTATATATCGCAGCTTTGAGCTGAGAACAAGTGTGATAAATTCCCACCAAGAGGGTAATGTTTTTGAGTTATAAGCACCTAAAAATAGGCATATGTAACGAAATTGCCTCCTGAGCCATAACGGAGTGTCACTGGTGTAACAGTGTAATGCTCCACGTCTGCCCAAAACCTGATGGGGTCCTGCATCCCACTGAGCCAAGGGAAGGCTCCTATTGCTTTTGGTAGGCACAGGGCATCATCAGTCCAGGGTCACCTGCAGACCTCTACTCACCAGGCTGTCACACAGGCTGAAAACTGTCAGGAGGAACAGGTCCTCCCACTGCCTGTGCCCACTTCATCCATGACTCAGGCAGAAGGACCCGCTCCAGCCAGGGCAGCAGTGTTTGCAGCACCATTATTCATGTTTCCACTGGGATAACGCAGGATGATCATTTCTAAACATTACCCTTTCAGCACACACAAAAAGCTCAGTGTTAATCTCATAACATTTGCAAGAAGATCTTTTTAATCAGTAATGAAAGCTAAACATTATCTAGCCTTTATTGACCTGCAATAACAGAACAGCACTGCTACGTTTCCCCTGTGCCTCTTGCACAGGTTCATTTGACTCGATCTGTGGTTGGTGTTTATTCTTAGCTCACAAAGCTGAAAGAGTTTATATTATTGATTTGCTGTATTTCAGGTTCAGTCCCTTAGTGCCCCTCAGCCTGAATGAATTAAGTCAGAAAGAGTTAACACCTTTACTTCCAAGACACAAACATGATGGTGGTTTATGTAATCCACACATCAATTTTCACTCTGCCACTGTTCAGCACATTTACTGGAGAGCGCCAAACACTGCAGCAATATTGATATTTGCAACAGCAAAGATATTTGCAAACAAGATCCTGCTCCCAGCAGAGGAAAAAGCGATGTATTTGGGAAAGGAGAGTGAAGAGGCCGCACAGAGTAACCCCCATAGCGTGGGAACCATCCTTCCCTCACCAGTGGTTTGTTACCCTGTGTGCAGATGTACCCTCTGCAGCACTATGTTGAGGCCATGGCTTCCATATCCTTTTTCCCATCACTTATTTATTTCAGGTACCTCTCACAGCTGGTCTACAAGTTAGATGGTAATAAGCCATTATGGGGGCAGGGGCTATTGCTTTATCTGCTGGCTATAAGACACTTGCTCGCTGTCTCTCGTTGCAAGAACCAAGGAACATCAAATGATACTGGTAGTTAGTTCAAAACAAAGAAAAAGTGATGCCACTGCCAGCAGCAAATAAGTAAGCAGCAAGTTCAAGGACCTGTGAAACACCCTGCCCTGCAGGTTTGTGAATGCTTATAGCTTACTGGGATTTAAGAAGTGATTGGACAAATCCTTGGGGAGAAAAATCCAGTAGGACAATTAAAAACAAAAGCCTCTACTCAGGAAATCCTTGAGCCATCAATAAGCAGAAGGTTGGAAAGGATCTATGTACCTACCAATACACTGTTCTCTTACACTCTTCCCCAGAGCTGCTTTTGGAGACAGGACACAGAGCTGATGGCTCTCTGCTCTGATCCAGGACAACTGTTCTTCAGTCACATTAAAACCTGTGGCACCAGAGAAAATCCAAAAGTTTTGTCTCTGGCAGAAGCAAGGCATTTATTTCTTCCCTCATTTACACCAACTGAATCAAAAAGTTCTTCATTAAATGGAACAAAAACCTCCCAGGGCAGCAGACTGGGTGGCTGGAGTCCAGGTGGTAAAACATGTAAAGAATTTGGATTTCCTTTCAAAAGCTGCTAGTGGAATTTCATCAGTTTATGGCCCCAAGAAACCACCCACCAGAGCACACCAGTCTTTTCTGAGATAGTTTTAACCATAGTTCAATTTCTTTACCTTTGGGATGGCCATCATTCAAAACACACACCTCCACCTGGTTTGTCCTCTCCCTAGAGTTTGTTCTCCAGCAGAAGAAAACTCCCTCCCAAATATTTCTGTGTGGAAAGGAGCCATGATATTCCCAGCAGCACAGGATACTATGGTCTGGCATCTAAATACACAGCTCCTCTCATATTGCTTCTCATGGTACATTTGAGCTCTGCTTAGGGCAGGACCAACTGTTGGTGTGCTATCAAGACGTCAGTTTCTTCTGATCCTCAGGGCTTTTCTAACTTCAAAATGTACATCGTAACTTCCTGCACAAAGCCAAGAACCTGCCTCCCGTATGATGGAGGGGTCTTCAAGGCTGGGAGCACACTCCATCAGTGCCTCTAGGTGCTGGTTTGGCAGCACTAAACACGTGGCATGTCATTGCTTTCCTAAGAGCTTCATGATACACAGCCCAGTCCCTTGGGCTTTCTGCAGTGGGTGAGCTTGTTCAAGATCATCTCCCTCCTTTTCAGAAGTGGCTTACCCAGTGTTTTTTCTCAGCTTAGAGGAATCAAAAGCCAAAGTAAATGTTAAACAATTTCCACATTATTTTTCTCTCAGTAAGTTGCATCCCCAAAGACATGCCAAGAGGAGCTTCGAGAAGATTTAATAAGTAGCACAGAGAGGGGAAGAACAGACTCCTGGACTCTGTCCTGCTCTGCAGTAACTATGGAAAAATTTTCCTGTGTGTGTCAGCTGCATGAAAATGTTATTTCTCATGCTCCTCAGAGCAACAAGTGCCAGCTTGGGGCAGCACTGCCTGCGTGCAACCACAGAAGTGCACTGTACCCAGAGCCACCTGAAAACTGCACTGATCGTGATAAGGCGGGAGAGTGGTGCAGAGATGCCACAACTGCTTTTATTTTCTCTTCCTTGGGAACTTTCTCAATGAATTGGAGCTGAACACTTGCTTTCCTGAATTTGGCTACACCAGTAACATGGGAGCAGTAACAGCCAGGGCTATGCACCTTAAGTGGCATTAAGCTTCCTACCTCCTATTCCCAGTGCCATGGCTGCACGCTGAAGCCACCTGCGTAGTCAGACAGGTTGTAGGACAGGAAACATTTCAAGCTTTGGCATGGGGCATTCTCATGCAAGAATACACCTTCAGGAAAAACAACTGAAAAAGCAACTATTGCACTGAAACATGGAGCCCAGGAACAAAAGACTCTTCTGGCCAGAGCACAGGCAGGAGAGCCAGCAATACTTTAATCACCATGGCTTCAAAAGCAGGAATCTTGAAACTCAGCTTGTACTCATTGTACATGCACAATAAACATTGTATGTGCTCAATGAGTACAGCTCACCTACCATGAATGTGTTGACCATTAACCCCTTTTTTCCATGCAAAAAGATTAAGCAGAGTGCTCCCGTGCCTGCTAGGTCCACAGTCACGATCTCACCCACCGCCTGGTGCAACGTGGCATTTCACAGGTTCAGCTTAGTGCTTTTCCATTCATTGCAGAGTGGGTCAAGAGATGGTGCGTGCAAACATGAATAACTGTCCTCTGCATTAATGCAGTTGCCTAAGTAACTGTTTTTCAAATAGATTTGTGCTGGGGCTGCATGCCCAGCCACAGCAAATTTATAGTGACCACAGGGTGACAGAGTACTAAAATATTAAAGTCTTTGTATGGTGATTGTACTTGGAAATTGCTAAGTTGGCTCTGAAAAGTACCTATGACTCTATAAATAGTAAGTACTTTATCATTTCTTGCCTACTTTAAACACACAGCTATATTTCAATCATGATTCAATCAAATTCACTGTGAGGTACGGTAGGAATGTTGTGTGCACCAGAGGTGCACCCTAAGCTCATATAAATCAGCACAGCTCCACTGATGCTTAAGGAAAGGATGCCAATTTATGCCAGTTGAAGATCTGCAGGTTAGCGTTAGTATCATTCTATTAAGACTGAGACACAAGGAAGTCAACAACGAACATAAAATTATTCGCTATCGTCCTCGCTGTCCTCCTGAGGTGTACTGACAAAAGGCACTGCAGAAGTGCTTGTCCCCTCCTACGCCGTTCATTCTTATGAAAATATTAGAGGTGTTGCTTAGAACAAGTTAAGGTTTGCTGTAAATCTCAGTGCTATGTAACAGTACATTCTGTTTAGGAATATTACCTGGAAATTAGAAACCTAGTGAGCCATTGATTTTTTAAATGCCATGAATCCAAAATTTCTTAACATCAGGACGCAAATAAAATAAATTAGTGTTTACCAGAGGGGAAAAGGGAACAGGATCTATGTCCTAGCTAACATTACAAAACAAAAAGATTAATGAAACCCTCAGCTGAAAACTCTAATGGCCAAAGAACTAAAAAATGTACCTGTAAAAGGTAATATTAATTGAAGAGCTACAGGGAAATACGCAGCTGTTACAGCACAAATATATTTTCCTCCTCTCTGCAGCTTGCTGTGCACACCATGTTCTTCTTCTGAACTGAGATTGTAACTGTCTTTTTAATGCATAGTTGCACAGTGTCTTAGGTCAGAGGGAATCATTTAATCATCCAGCCTGACTTTCTGTTTCCACCTAACACAGATCTTTGCATTTCACCCATTTACCTCGAAACTGAGCCCAGCAATTTGATGTAGGCAATAGTTTTTTTTTGTCTTGGCCCCAGACAAAAGTTCTTGGGCTCATACAAAGCACTGCTATTTCTTTTCCAAGTATGACTTCACTTAGTGTCTCAGAACAAGTGGAAACAATCCTATGTAGCTGCTTTCAAAGGACGGTGAGGTACCAAAAAGGCAGAAGCAGAGACTCATGTCACCCACATTCCTGAGCCCTGGTTTTCAAATACGTTCTGTTGGTGGCATCAAAGCATCAAAGTCCTCTTTTGGTCCTTCAGGATAGTGCAACAGGCAGAGCCACCATGCAGGTTCACCAGATATCACTTCAACACGTCCACAAGAGAGTTAAAGCAGCACCACATAAGAGCAGGCAGCAGTGCTAAAAATAGGCAATGGTTAAAAAAAAAAAAAAAAAAAAAAAAAAAGAAAAAAAAAAAACCCTGGGAAAAAAACCCTCTTCAACACATCTTAAATAAATCCATTTATTCCAGGGTTTCATAGAAACCATATAGCTGAAATTGCTACAGGATAATTCCTTATAAGCCTTATAAGAAATGTTGCTGTCCCAGAGCCCCAGTACAAATCCTGGCAAGAATATTGGAGATAACAGATTGGATGCCATGGAAACAGAGACAGACCTAATTTGAGCAGTAACCATTGCTGTTATTTATTTAATTCCGATAAGCCATCTAAATGTAGAATGACTAAAGGTTCCTCTGTGCTAAAAATAGCAGGCTTGTAATATTTTAAATCTCAAATCGCTTCTGTTTAACAATATTTTGGGCATCTGACGTTAACATTTTGCACGCCCTTTTGAAACCTCAGCATTAGCCCTGTTTGGTTTTATACTGTAAGAAGAAGAGTACCTTGCCCCTTCCATCTCATATTAGCATTACATGTCAAGGATGTCTTCCGTCAGCCCAGGCTTCTCATGGGAGAGTGGGAGCTTGGGTGTCCCTGCTGCCCTCTTGTCCTCCCCTAAGCTTAAAACAAATGTTCAAAAGAAAGGCAGAACTGGGCCATAGGAACCAAATTCCTCTTCTTCAAGTGATATCAAGGATCTTCTGTGGTTGTTTGATCTGAACGTCTCCATAAATAATTACCTCCTGAGGCATCTCATTTTTGAGCTGGCTGACAGCTCCCATCTGTTTTTGCACCCCTGACTCCCTTTCCTGAGCCGGAGAAAGCAAAATCTACAGGTGTAAATTTGCAGTTTCTGGGGCTTTGGGATTTTGCAATACTGCCAAAATGCCTGGGAGCAGGGGAGAAGTGAGGTAGCTGTTGGGATGTCAGTACTACCTGAAGGACCAAAATGAATTTCCTCATTTCTGCTACATTCTCCCCCCCCACCACCCCCTTGTAATCTTCACTGTTTCCACAGCAGGAATAACACTGCCATTTCTCAACTGGTTTGGATTTTAACCTTTAAGTGTAAATGCAGCTGTATTCCCTGGGAGGTTGTACACACCATGTACAACAAATAAAATAACCCTAGATGTGTTTTGTTTCTTAGAAATTCTCTGCTTCTTGCACTCCTTGCTCCAAACAACTTATCCTCAGCCCTATTCCTGTCCTTGAGCACCCAGTTCCTCCCAGCAGTGTTAGCACTTGCTCTTTTGGGGGGAAGATCGAGCAGCTGGATCGTCAGGCACCCCCTGTGCCCCAGCTCACCTTCCCATTGGAAACTTCCCCTCCTCCTGCCCCTGCCTCAGTTTTTCATTTTGCCACCTTTTGAGCTGGGACTTGGGGGTGTGGATGGAGCAGGTGATGCAGCTGTGGGCAGCTGTGCCATCCAGAGAAGTCCAAAGCCTCGGATGAACTAATGAAGCTACAAGGCTGGGTCGTTTTGCCATTTAACACCAAACAGGACTGATGACACCAGTGTAGCAGTGCCAGTCTAAATCACCTAAGGATCTGGCACTTAACAGCAGTCTGAATTTTTTACAGGAAGGAGGAAAATGACCAACATTCTTCTTCCACTTTGCCATTAGCTGAGCTCTGTAACATTACCCAAGCCTTTCTTGTCTGCAGCTCAGGGCTGAAGGCCGAGTTGTCAGTGTTGTTTTCTTCAATGATTCAGAAGTAGGACTGCAAGAAAGATATTCTGGGCAAGAATCAAAATGAATAAGAATCGCTTTCAGGATCTGCCACAAAAGAGTCAGCATATATTTAGCTTCCATTGCTCTCGTTTACAAACCGGGAGCAGCACTGGGATATTTATAGCCTTCAAAGACCTTGTTCAAGGGATTGCAGCTCCAAGGGTCCGTGCTGGGATGGATGAGCAGTGATACCCTATATTAGTATACCATGGTATACCACTCAATCTATATATGGCACAATAAGACTGGAATTATTTTGAAAAAGTACAGGTTGTGATTACAGCTTTTTACCATTTCACTGACTGTGTGCTCCAGGACTGTTGCCAGTTTAAGGCTTTAATGGTTAGCAATTACATTCAGAAGCGAAGGGTTCATTCATCAGCTAGGGTTTAATCTCAAGCATGATATGACTGCACAGTGAATATTCCACAACATGCTGCTAATGTTATCTGGGTAAATGAAATCCTGTTGGGCAGACTCAAGATGAAGGCACAAAGCCTCGAACAACCAGATTTTAGCTGTTACAGAAAGAGATACAGTTTCTAGTGCAACTTTCCAAACAGAAGAAGTTGTAGGGGGCATAGGGCATGTGAGATCCCACATCCTGGTTAGCTCTCTTTTCTCATTAGAGTCTGCAAAGATCTTCATCTTCTGAAGAGCATCTGACGACTGCTTTTCATAAAGAAAATCTCTCCTGAGTTGTCCAACTAACAGCAAAGAAGTACTTTCTGAAAGGATTTTTTTGTTCAGATGGTTTCACAGTGCGATAAAACACTGATTATTCAAATATAATACGAAGATGATGAATAATTTTAAATGGCAATTTCACATAGCAGATATCAGACTGTCTATATTTAACCATCCAGCTCTATACTTAGACTCCTGTGTAAGTGGTCAAATGGAAATCGGACACTGAAAGTTGGTTATTACAGCTCATTTTATTGGTAAGAGCTTGTTGGTACCATTTCATTTTTCTTTTTTCTAATCCTCATTCTCTCTGCTACTAAGCTTCTTCCCCTACCGTCTTTCTCTGTCTTTTAAAAGAATCACAGAATCATCAAGGCTGGAAAAGGTCATCAAGTCCACCCATTAACCCTACTCTACCAAGTCCACCACTAAGCCATATCCCCAGGCACCACATCTAGATGGCTTTTAAACACATTGAGGAATGGTGACTCAACCCCCTCCCTGGGAAGCCTGTTCCAGTGCCTGACAACCCATTCTGTGAAAAAAAAATTTCCTAATGTCCACTTTAAACCTCCCCTGGTGCAGCCTGAGGCCATTCCCTCTTGTTCTGTCACTAGTTACTTGTGAGAAGGGAAGAGCACCTATAGCCTTCTTTCAGGACACATGAAAACTACATTTATCTTGGAAGGTGCTTGGACAGCAGCACCTATGAAAATTTGGACAAAGACTTTAAAACAGTACCCAGAAACTTGAGTGCCCCTAGGGATGATGTGATGCAGTCACTGTATGTCCAGATCCTCCTACCTTCTTTGGAGACCCCATCCACCACCCACCCATCTGTACTGATGCCCCAAGACACCACAGAAGGACACAGGTGGTTTATTAACTGATTCCTTGAATTATGCTAAATTTAGGACATAATATTACAACAGACAAATCTGAGAGTCTGTAAACATCAAGGGACTTGTCTCCGTACACACCAGCGTGCACAAGATGAGAATCTCTCTGCCCTCTGCCCCACTGCTGTTCAACACCAAAACCTTTTGCCACCCCTCCACTACTTCAAAGCTTAAGCAATTCCATTACAGCAGAGAACACAGAGAGAAATTGTTAATTCCATTTAATTCTTGAGCTGCCCTTGACATTCAGCAGAAAGACAGGAGTGCACTGAAACAAGTGTAAATAAGGTTAACATATCAAGAGAATTGCTCCTAAAATTGAAAAATGTAGTCATCTGCTGACAACAATCTATTCTCTCCTCACGGAGTCCTAGCAGGGCCACTGTGACTACGGCTACGGTTGAGTCAGCATTTCCATTATCAACTGCCATTTTCAAGGATTTATATCTTGGCCATTATAAAAAAAAGGAGTTTTTGGCTAAAATGTCCACACAAGCTCCTTGGGCCTGATCACGTCTCTGCTCTCCACCTGGTACTATCAGCTGTTCCTGCACAGCATGAGTATGAAACACTCTGGCACTGAATTGCTGGTGCCTGAATCACTCTGCACAACCAGGACCGGCAACTGAAGGGGCAAGAGATCAGTGAATCCACCCCTGCAAAAACAGGGGATGTGTTCAGCTACTTTTGCTGAGCACGAATAGCAGAAGCCTGCCAGAGCTGAGCTGAGTTAGCTTTCAGAAGTCTGGCAAATGACTCCCCTCCTGTGGCAGGCATCACCGTCACAGAATCAGGCATGTTATAACCTGAAATTGCAACTGTTGGGTTTGCAGACAACACTTTTCCCTTACAGACAGCTCTTAGGGGGTTCACTCTATGTTTGTCTCCTGCATGCAGTAGATAGGCAGGCTGACAGCTCCTTTGCAGTGCAGCATTCACAAAGCTATTACCGGGGTTTAGAAACAGTTTGTAACAAATTATTCAGCTACACAGGACAGATCTTCCACAACGAAGAGATTATTCAGTGACTATCAGTTTTGCCACAGGAAGAGGCAGCTCTTATCAAGAGCAAAAGAGTGGTTGTGTGCATATCAGCTGGCTCTCTACCACTCTGCAGAAGCAGAGGGAAGTTTAGCTCAAGATTTATGTTGAGGTTCTCCATCTGGCACCAAGTCAGACCACAGACTCACTGAACTACGTTGTCTGGGTGAACTGTGAGAGCCTCCCAATAACACACTGCAAGCTACACCAAGGGTTCATATTAATCATGGCTTTGCACTACCAGCCAGGCTGCTAAAGGCAACTTCTAGTCATAGAGATGCTCACAGAGACTGTAAATTAATTCAAGAAATTAATTTTAAACTGACAATTCACATTGGACAAGCTGGTTGTGTGTAGTAGTAGCATGTAATAAATACAGTGTAGAGTAGCTTAAATGAAACTGTCTTCACCGGGGCCAGTTCACTGTGAACAGGTTATTTTGGTCATTCTCCATGTTACAAGAGTGTTATGAGATGTGCTACTCGTGACCAAGTCCTTCACACAGGTAGAGGCTAACCTGGGATGGAGAGAGGACTTTTCCATAGCTGTTTCCCCCGTCTCTCCCTGCAGACATGAGCCAACTTGGGGCGTGGGGCTGCAGGAGCCTTCACAAGCAGCGGCACCACCCGCCCTACCTGCTCTCCTACCCCACACTGGGTATCTCCTGGGTATCCCCACACTGCAGGACTTCCTACCTATGGGCTCTACTGGCACAGCTGAGGTCTCAGCACGTGCTTTAATAAGAACTGTTTTGTTTGGCATTGTTTACGCAAACCTGATAAACTTTGTGTTTTCACCCTGTTTTCTTTGAGCTGTTTTTTCCCCAAGGAGAAGGTTTTTATCCTATCAGTTCTCATGCAGTAGCCTGGAGTTACTATATTTTGTTCACCTCTTACTTGTGCTCTTTCCTGCCTTATGAAGCCTCGAGAACCACATCCATTCCTCCATGCTGTTTCTTTTCCTCCTGCGGTCCCTTGCGGCTGTCACTTACCTTCTAATGACATTCAAATGGAAGTGCCATGCTGTCAGGCTAATCAATGACAATAATATAATTTAAATGATCGAGTAGCCTTCAGAGACTTGTTTAGTTCTTTTATACGTTGAAGAAATTGAAGGGAAACAAAGCTAAAGAGCTGTAGACCTTAGAATGTGTTTAGGTAAATCTGGCATATGTAATTTCAACTAGAAAACACCTCACAGCAACTATTTATGTAAATATTAAGAAGGGTAATTCATCTTTTCTCTGGCTTTTCCTAGCTAGAACTAAATATTGCCATTGGGATATTTTTAACTTACACAGAAGAATGAATTTAAGTCTCAATGGGAGGCTTCAACATGGTGAAATACTTAAGCCCTTGTATAACTTTAAAAGGACACAAATAGTCCCACCGAAGTCAATGGGATTTAATACACATACTTTAGAGCCAAGTTGAATCACAGCCTGAACAAATGTTGGTTTCATCTTACAGAATTGTGTGACCCGATAGCCTCCTCCCAGCCGTAGCCCAGCTCTGCTGCCTGCACTCCATCTCACGCAGCCCAAACACTAAACCCAAATCCTGTCTCACTTGCAGCTTAATAGGACTCAATTTTTTAAGTCGCATTCCTCTATTAGAAGTAACACTAGATGTGGCTATTACAAAATGAGATTCCAGGGAAAACTATTTGCCAGCCTCTTTCCTTTATGCACTTGTCAATCATGAACATTATCACCACTGTCATTATACGGTGGGTCCTACTGTCTGTGGATGATAGTGCTCTCCTACAGGTTTTTCTGTCACCAGCATGTCCCTGCACAGCAGCAGGAGGCACAGCAAAGAATTAACACACAAACACGCATCTGTAAGGACATGAAACTTGCAGGACCTCTCTGGATAGAAGTTGCAACCACAGGGATTTACTACTCCAGAGGTGGACATGGTCCTCATCCAACTGGGCAGGCTGTTGCTGGTCATGCTGGGAGCCTATACACCATCCTGGACAGTGCTAAGGAGAGGAAGGGTAAGGACAGGGCACCATGCCACCTGCATGGCAGTCAGGCTCCAAGTTACGGTGACCCCAGACCTCCCTCCAGCTCAGCATCCCTCCCTCTATGTCAACCTGGGTGGACACTGGGCAGGGACAGGTATTGGAGTCAGGAGAGAGGTTGCATCACACTCACATCCCTCAAATGACTCCCTTTGCCTCCATCATCCTGCCTTTGCCATAATGGATGAGGAGGAGGAGCACGGGCAGGGCACTTCCTCTATACAGTCCAGGCAGAAAGGTCACGCTGAGTCCAAACACTAGTCATCCAAATCACAATTTAGCCCTACATTCTAGCAGGTTTGGGTCTGCGGGCTATAAACACCTTGAAAAAAGGGGAGGAGGAGCTGAACTCTCCCAGGCAGAGGGGAAAAGAGGCGATTTAAATATTAAACTCTCCCTGTCTTTGAAAAGCTTAGATGTGCCCATGATAGGATTATTTTCTGTAGGCAAAAGTTTCTCTGTACCCTTCAAATCAGCAGCATCAGAGAGAGGTTTAGCTGTGGACAACAGAATTCTGCAGCTGCGTCCAACAAGAAGCTTCATCCTTACCCTATATAGAAGGGTTTCCAAGCTCTTGTTACCAAAAAGGGAACAGGCAAGCTGAGCAAACCTGTTTGCTTGCCAATTTAAGGATTACAATTCAACTGAATGCTATGGCTCTGTACACCAAAGCAACTAAAATATTGACAAGGCTACTTCCAGGAGTGATAGCATTGCTAAAAAAGAACCACAGTAAATAGGGCAATTGACTGGAAGCTAAAGTGGTGTACACTTTCCGGGCTAAAAATTCCTTCAAAGATATTTATTAATTCATTATTCAGTGATGACGTGCATAGTGCTGCACACACTTAAACACTCAGGCACTGCTATAACTGCTTCCTGAAATTCTGATTTGCTTAAAAGATTTAGTCCATTTTCATGCTAATTAGGGAGCAGGCAAGAAGGGAAGCCGTAGATCTGTGAGAGGAAAACCAGACCTTCTCATTGAAATGACACTTGCCTCTTTCACCCTTACCTGCAGCAAAAATCTTCCATGAGCTTATAAACATATTATATATTTTAGCCATTTGAAGCAATTCCAGCTACAGGACAGATCACAGCCAGCACAGGTCAAGAGGTGAGGTATGTCAACTGTGGTCAAGAATTAGAGGTAAGGTACAAAATGCAATGCAACAGCTGTCAAAAGCAAATCAAGCTACTTGGAGCCTGCTGTGTTCCCAAGCTAGGCTCTTTTGCTACTTCAGTAACAACAATTGTACATCTGGCCACAAGGATTGGAGCACAGACACAGCTCTCCAGTCATTTCTCAATTCCAGTTGTCACTGGAGGATGCCAGAGCTGGCTGACCAGCTGGGAAACAGCAGGTCTTGCCAACAGGATCAAAAGACTAATCTTTCTGAACACTGTGATATTATTCCTCTTGAGTTCCAGGTTTTGGGGGCTCATGATTTTCAGTTCTCCATTGCATTTCTCCATCTGCTATCCCATCCATCCCCTTCCTCAGGCAACAGACAAAATCACCCACAAAGAGCCAGTTGGGGGAGAACGAGGGGCTGGCATCTGCAACCCAAATCCCAAATTTTGTGATTATGACAACTGGTTTTGGACATACTCCAGTAACTAAAATAGCATTTGCTTAGTGCATTTCTTAGGGTTCCCAAGACAAAATCCCTCCTTGGCTGACAGAAGGAGATTGACCATAGCATTGCAGAAGATCTTGCTGGAGGTTGCCAATCATGGTACAACATGGGAACTGCAATCTAAAGGACCATGGCAGAGAAGAGGCAGAGTTCCCATTTCATTTTATCTATCAGGCTTAAAGCAATTTTCAGAACGTTGCCCAGAAAATGTTGCCTGGAGAAACTAGTAAAATGGGCACAACAAAACAGAATAATGTCTGGGCAGCTGCTGCTGCATTAGAGAGAACATTGCCCTGAGAAACTCTCTTTGCAAATGCATATTCCAGCATTTCACAGTTCAAGAGAAAGTGCAAGGAGAACTATCCCAAGAGATTTTGCTGCAGTGAAGTAGCACAAAGAGACTCCAAAGAAGAGACAGGCAGTTGCATCTTCCTAGATGACTGGATTCCTAGAGCAATCTAAAAAGAATACGAGCAAGTTCATTGCTTCTTCCCGAGTTCCTATTCTGTTTTTGTTGAGGAGCAGCAGCAACTCTTTAGTGATACCTCGTCCACCACACACACACACACACACAAAAAGCAGAAGGAGTTCTCCTAGAACAAGCCCTGATTCATCCTGGTAAGTTAGGCTATCATCCACTTACGTTTGTCTGAGAACTTTGAACCTTCTACTCTGGATGGGTGCACAAATCTTTTCATTAGCAAGTGCCAGAAGTTAACCCTCTACCCGCTCATTAAAAACATGATGACCTCCTAAAGGCGGTGTGAGCCAGGAACTAACCCTGCCTTTAGGAGCTACAACCGATTCTTGTCTTTGCTGTGGTCTGGAGACCCCTTTGAGCTCTGAACGCCTGTTTGTTTGCAAAAGAACTCAAAAACTACAACTCACAATTCGCACTCTTGATTCTTCTCTCAGCTCTCCAAATAAACATCGGATGATCCACCAAAAAGCTGCCTGACTACCACCTACCAAAACAGACCCCACTCTAAGTCTGATGGATTTCACTGCACTGTCATTTTGCTGGTACTGTTCTGCCAACTGAAATTTCTAGCTGCAAATTACATTTGAGAAGATGTGCAAATATTTTAGGTGCACAATCAATATGCTGTAGATGACAAATGACAAAGTAGGAAAGGAATAGCTGGCCGTAAAGCCTGGCTTCAGTGCTGAATTAAGAAGTCTAATAAAGTGACAGCTACCATCGTGCAACATAGACATTGGGTTCACTCTGCCAGCGACTGCATTGTTTCAAAGAAACGTTTATATGGTATTTAGCTTAGCCTAGTCATCAGCTCCCATCAAATCAAGAGTGTCCCTACACTACAGATTCTCTATCCTTAAAGCTGTGAAAAGTGAAAGGCAAAAGAGATGAAAGTTACTTTAGGGATAATATAAAAACCCATGCTAATTATCTATGTATGGAGAACTTCCACTGCAGTTTTGAAAGCAGGGGGCTGCAGGTACCAAGCAGTGAACGACACATGGTATGATGCATGTGGGGAAAGCACTTTGCAATGTTTCAATAAATATTTTCCTATTAAAGTATGGTCCTGATTTTTAAAAACAATCTGACTAGTACAATGAATCGGATGCTAGAGGGTGCTCGCCCTCCTGGTGCTCCCAGGACACTCTGATGCTGCTGTGCCCCTGGGCTGAAGCAGGCATGCTGGTGCTTACTGTTGGCAGCGTGGCTACCCCAATGTCCCATGCCCTTGAAGGGAGTTACACTTTTGACATGTACTCTCCAAGAAGGTTGAGCTTTTGCAAAGCATCCAGCACAATGCTGCCCTTTTTCTGGAGCTGGCATTCTGTCTGTGCTGTAACAGGTCTGTTGAACTGCAAATCAAGTTGATTAACTGGGATGTTAAGGCATTAACAGTATCCCTCTATAAAGCCTCGCCCATGAGTCCAGGTCTAGTTCCATAGTAAATCAAAGCTTGCCCAGACATCAGCAGCAGTTATAGCAGCTCCTCTGCCTGTTGCTACTACAGCCCTTGGGAGGCAGCCCTGGCTTAGCTTTATACAGAATTACAAATAAAATTCCCAAAGGATTCGCCTTGCCCAAGGTATCAAAAATTCACATCTCCAAGTCTTTACCAACAGCCTTAAGCTCTTCCCCAGCCAGGTATATGCTAGCCCAGAACTCTAAGAGCTGGTGCTTCCCTTTCTCTGGAATAGGGAAAGGAGGAGGGAGGGAACAGCTCCAGGAAACCCGGATGTACAACAGGCACCTCTCTGAGCTTGTCAGAAGATCCTAAAAGTGATTTAGGAGACTAACTAGCAGCAGTCCCATTTCACATGCACACACCAGTGGCAGCAGTAAAGAAGGTTAGGACATCTGGAGAGCTGTGGAGAGACCGAAGTCACCCAGCAGAAGGCTCCAGCTGCTTACATCACCTGCAATTACAGCCCTTTGGGAAGTGTTCCTCTGGCAGCTTAATATTTTCACCACCCTGGGAAGAACTGTGAGCAAAACTGGAGATTTCTGGCTAAATATTTTTTTCCTGAAATCAATCTATCTGTAGTAGCTGACCTCTAAATTTATTATCCTCTTCAACCTTGCTTTTTGATAAGGACCAGCCCAACCAAGTCTGCTGCCTTTGGGGACCTCTGCATTTTTATGATGGCCATTGCATTTCTTTCTCTTATCTGTGGTGGCTGCTGGAAGCTAGAGCTTAGTTTGGGGTCAGCACTACATGATTTTTACATCTAGAAGTATTAAGGTGAGCAACTAGATTCAGAGGTGTTGAAATGAGATGCAGAGAGGCATTTGCTGTAAGAATTTGATGGAGCAAGGCGTTATTCCCTTTCAAGTATGAGAAAAGCAGCTAAGGTTTGAAGTCTGCTCCTCTAATGGAGGAAAAGGTGCTGGAATCTGGCTGCTTTGAATCTGAGAGAATAAAACAGACAGTAAAAATGAATGTGAATGAATGATTGGCCTGTCTCTCTCCTACATAAAAATACCATTAGCTCATTTCATGTGCCACATGTTATTTACTGACTAGGTCACTGAGAAGCCTGTGTTCTCCACCCTGAATGCTGCTGCTGGATGCACAAATGCTTTTTTTCCAGAGGGTAGATTGAGGCAGCAGCTAACACCATTATTGGGGTCAGCTATCTACCTAAATCTGCAGTGGCAGCAGGCAAACGGCTCATACCAGTACCTGAAGCTCTCCCCAGAACAACCTTAGACCAAAACACAGCAGAGGTGTAAATAGCTCTGAGCTAAACCCTTCTCCTGTTCATGTAGGAGTGGTTGTCCCACCGACCCTATGAGGTTTTATCAGTACAAAGAGAAAAAAAACCTGCCAGTCTCTCTAATTTGCCCCTGACAGACCCCACTTTGCAATCAGGAGTCAAGAAAACAGGGAGCGTAATAGTCATGCCAGGGACAAGATTGCTTCTGAAGGTCTAACTGCAAGACCAAGAGCTGCCTTGTTCACCTGAGTTGTTCCCAGCAGGTGAGCTGTGTTGTGAATGAAAACTACTCCCCCTACCCGCAAGATGAGGTCTCTGGTTCCTCAGAGAGGAATCCTGCTCAGGCCCTCTGCCTGAGCCTGATTTGGGTTTTAAGACAACAATTTTGAGACTTTAGTCTCAAATATCTAGGTATACAAAATATAGATATACAAATATAGTGATATACCAAAGCAGCCCAACTAGTAACTGAGCTCTCCAAGGAACCTAAGCTTTCTATAATATGACAAGTATTGCCAAAGGTAGAGAAAAAAGACCATGTCCTGAACATCCCAGTAGACCCAAGTCTCAGCAGAACTAGACATATGTCCAGTTCTCTGGTAACTGTCATGTCAACCTTTGGTGGCTTTTCCTATCAACCAAACAGGGATGCGATCATGCTCTTCTCCACCCAAGGGATGGCAAAGACCATCCCTTACCAGGGGTATATGTAGAAGTTGCTGTTTTGTTAGATGTGAGAGAGCCAGAAGCCCTGAGCTGCACCTTTCAGAGCTGAAGGAGCTCTCTCAAGGT
This sequence comes from Chloroceryle aenea, assembly GCA_013399075.1. Lineage (NCBI taxonomy): Eukaryota > Metazoa > Chordata > Aves > Coraciiformes > Cerylidae > Chloroceryle > Chloroceryle aenea. Next base: position 153,797 of record VWZY01006921.1, read on the forward strand.
GAGAGGGATGGACCTTTCCTATCCCAGGACAAGGGGAGATGACACACCTCCTTGGTATGTCGGGATGAGACTAAGATGCCAGCCAGAATCGAGTGGAGTCCAAACTCCTGCATTACAGACCAAAAATAAAAAGGACCCATCTGAATAATATTATCCAGAAAATACATAGACATCTGGGATTCAGTGTGAATTTCAAGACTGACCAAGGCTGTCTGAGAAGTGATGTATTTAATTAATGAGAAATCAAGACTAGGCTGATTCTACTGCAGTCCAGGCTGGCTGTCTCACCACAGCTGAGTCTGGTCTGCAGAGGGGGCTGAGAGAGGGAGCTTGGTGCCAGGTCCCACTGGAGCCCCAAACCCACTGGACAAGGACCCTCCAGAGTCTGCACATAGAGGTGGCTTCCCAAAAAGCCGTCCCTCCTGCTGTCCGCCGCCACACGTACCACCGGACAGCTGCTGACGGAGATGCCATTATCTGTGACGGGTTTGACATCACCACATCAACATCCTCATGTAAGGTTCGCTCCCACGTGCTCGGGCTGGGGCCAGGGCCTCCAGGCAGAGGCTGCGAATGCAAACAAGCCAGCAACAGCGACCGTCAGCACCATTTCACCAGGAGCTTCACATCCTGCTCCCAGTTGTCATTTCTGATTTTGCAGCCCGCTGGCTGAGGCCACTTGCATCCGTTGTCTCTGCAGAGTAAGGACAGAGCCAAGCTTTTTGTCGCAGGACTTTACACACTCAGAAAGCGGGCTTCGTCCAACATTTTGGTAGCACCGGTGGAAACTGAGCACACTCCCACTTTGCTATCTATTATCCAAAGGCAGAGGTCACCTGGGGGCAGCGCTGACCAGCTAATTTAAGAGCACAGACCATAAAACGAGGCTTCACGGAAGGGGCAATGGAGACACTACCCTGCTCGATATCTAATCTTACAATGCAGAATCAGAGGCATCTCCCCACAGGAGGTAATCTGTTTCCTCCACCACCACCCAGAAGGTGTGGAGAGATACAGAAAGTAAAGCAAATATCATTGTGTAGGGGAATTTGCAATCTGGAAACAATATCAAGGCCAACTCCGATATTCACCCACATTAAGGCAGAACAGAGGTCAACCAGCAATCCAGCTTCAACCAAAGTAAGAACTCTTGAAAACCAGGCTCCTGACTCCAGCAGTACAGACATACTTATTTATAGAAATAGAAAGTTTAGGCTTTTCAAACTATTTTTCAGTAAATAGGGCCTTGGGTTCCACTACATGATAAGGGAGCACAAGGAATAAAAATAGGTAGAGAGCCCCCGGGGAAAGAAAGAAAAGTGAACATTAAATCTGTTTGTGAAAATGCTCTTCCTGTAAAATAATCTCTTTCGAGCACATTGGCAGGAGTTTGTTCAGCAGAAACCAGCAGTCTCAGGAATGGACAATTTTTGGGAAGATAATTAAACAAGAGGTCAAAACACGGCGAGAGGAGCAGGCATGGCAATTACTTAGCCCCAGTGCTTAACAGTAGCTGAGAGACACATTTATACAGCACCCTTCTGGGCAGTTTAAATTTCCATTTTCCTATTGCAGTGGTTTAACTGCCTCTAAACTTGCTAATATCTAACCTACAATGAAACAGCTTTCTCTCCTTGTAGAAAGACTGAAAAAGATAACTCAAAAGGCTTCCCAAACTGCTGGACACTCCAAAAACTACCCAGGCCTTTGACGTCCCCCCATTCTCATCCAAGCTGTCTCTGTGTCATATTTTTTAGCTCGAGAAACCAGACACAATCACCTTGATGCCGATCAGAGTTCCATCCATACTGAAGGAAGCCAGCTGTGCTCAGGTAGTTTAACAGAAGGGAGAAAGACTAGGGTGGAGAAAAGTGACACACAACAAAGAGAGAGATGTCCCAAGGGCCTAGGAAACTACACTGGTCCTGGCCTCCATCAGCAGACTCTCAACTACTTCTAGACATCACTCACCTGCAGACTCAGTGCTGACCTTGCTTTGAGCAAGAGGTCACTCTAGATGACTTCTTCAGGCCTCTTTCCACAAGATCTTTCTTCCTCAAGATCCTACATAGCATTGCACAAATGCCCAGAGGAGGAAAAGCACCAGAAGAAGGGTGCTCAGCAGCAATTTGCTGCGTGCTAACTGGAAAGTGGGAGATGGCTCAGGACCCCTAAGTCAGGTTGTTCCTGAATGAACCTGTAGGGAGATGCATCCTCCAGCCCCATAGGAAGGTGCTGGCTGCTCCTCCCATGCTGCCTGTTGATGGCAGAGCACCAGCACTGGAGAAGGCAGGAGGAGAGCTCCTGTCCATTCCTCCAGATGTAAGGGATGAAGAGTTGAAGCTGGTTGAGGAGCAAAGAGGAAAACAGCAGCTAGAAAATAGAAACTAGCACAAGGGAATAAATCTGCAGTCACGTTGTCATCACCACTCATTAATTAGTCCTGGTACCCTGAGATATCTGAATCACTGAAATAACAGTAGGTCCATTTGGGACCCTATTTGGAGACCTTAGGGCTGTTTTTTATGTCTCTTCACGGAGGTGTAATAAGAAAACACCTTCTTGTATTGCATAGAGAAATCCGATTTGAATCACTGCAAGTTCTCAAGCCAGAGCAGAGACTTTGCATTTGCCTTATTCCCAAGAAACATTCCTTCCCCACCTGCAGTGATAACATACATCACAGCTTTGATCTCAAAGGGACTGACTACAGGACAGATGCTTTCCCTGATGGTTAGTCATGAAGGCCTAGGTGGGAGCACTGGGCACCAGGTAACTCTTGCTCCTCAATGGGCTGCCTGCTGTAGAGGCAGTAGACCAAAATACTTGACCTCAGCTTCCCAAAGGCACCTTCCGTTAGTCCTGGATGCACAGCTTGCCTTGCATTGCCAGTCAAGAAGATAAACCTGTGAACACCAGCCTCTGCAGAGCAGCAAAGTGAAGTGGTGTTAAGCCAAGGAAGGCAGGCAGAATGATTCAGAGTTGCTTTTAAGTTACAGGATTCCTTCAAAGTGGCAGCCATCTGCAGCCACACAAACTGCAAGACAAGTGCCTAGGGGAGACAACTCAGTTTCTTTACTAAATGAAGTGGAATAGGCACCTTACTCACTCTCAGCCACTCTAATTGCTACTGTTTCCATCAATTTTTAGGCTTGAACGTTGAATAAGCAATAGAGTTACTATTTTAAAACCATCCTCGGTTCTTCACTCTGTGCAAAGTCAATGGGAAAAAAAGTGCAACGTAAAGCTTTGATCCTGCAGATTCCTGGAGACGCTCATTGCTTTTCACAGAGACCCATGTGGTGGAATGGGCTTCTGTCTCCACAATGCTGCTGGAACCACACAATTTTCCCCATGCAGTTAGATTTTAGGTGTTCAGAGAGAGAGAGGACTAATCTCTGGGATGGAATTCAGAGGGCTCTTGGGACTCCTCCCCTGGTACATGGTGAAAAACTGCTTTGAACCTCCAGCCTACACTGCATAGCTGGGCCACAGGTCTTCCCAATACATCATTTCTTGATTCCACATCAGTGCTAAATGCACCTGAAATTCTCCTGCAATGGTACTGGACCATGACCTCTGTTACTGTTCTAATGGTCAATTACTTGCATTTCTTGTGTGAAGATGCCTCTCTTCAACCTCCAGGATCTTGCTGGAGCTTTATCTGCTATACTGAAAAGGTTCCCCTTACAACTTTTTGTTACAGATGTGAAAGATAAGGCTTGCCTTGGTTAGCAGAAAACTGTTATTCTAATAGCTAAGAAAATTGCTCAGGTTTCTCACAACAAGGGATGTGAATCAAACCTTATATTACTTTGATAAATCTTCTTAGAGGAGACTCTGATTAACTCCAACTGTTTTTAACTGCTGACCCAGACAGACTCTTCATACAGCAATGACATTAGCATAGAGGCAACATCCCCTTCCCAGTCTATATGTGCTCAAGAACCACACCAACACTTCTGCTGAAGGGGAACTCCTATTCAGCATATTTTTCCATGGGCCATCCTTTGCCATCTCTCCCCATGACACCATCCTAACTTGGGAGCTGGCATCTCATTGCCAGTGCCATTTCCAGTCAGATGCTAAGTGTCATGGAAAAAAGATGAGTCCTGGAGTGCACCCACAGTACCGGTAGCTGACAGCAATCATTAGGAGGACCATTAGTTAGGCAGCTTTAAAATCCATTTAATACACACAATATTAATTCCTGTGCTCCCTGGATCCTTAATATAAAGGACTCTGCAGCACCAAATTATGTGTCTTGCAGAAGTCTATGTATATTCTGTTGTATCAACCCAAGCGTCTTCAACCAAACTTGTAATCTCACCCCAAAAAATACTACATCAAGCTCCTTCAACACCATTATATTTCCCTTAAGCCACAGTGGTCACAACAAAGGCGATTTTTCCTTCTATAATTCATTATTCAGTCTAAATCTCTGAGGTTCCTTTCAGATAACATCAACAGTCCATAAAACTTGTGATTCTCTGCATACATTCAGAATCCAGTAGTTTAGTCACTGGTTTATTTGCATTTGCTTGAAGCATAAACACCAAAGACTTAAAAGCATCCCTATCTGGAGCAGGTAAGGGGGGAAAAAAAAAGTCAGAAAAAGAAAGCAACAACAAAAAATAACTCCTTCCCTCTGCATTTAGATGGGAGTCTAAATTAATTTTTATTTCAAAGCACTGGCTGTTTTCTGCTATTAAATGTACCACAAAGGACACAGGATAGAAGACTACAGAGTTCTGCCATAACACCGAGCTGTGTAATGTGAAAGGAAGAAACATCTGAGGCTCCTGACAGATTATTCTCGTATTTAAGCATCAGCAGAATGAGGTTGCATCAAATTTACAGGATGCCAAAAACAATGGAGAGAAACGATGCTTACTTGTGGCTGTGCACAAGCTGTTTTCAGAAGGGCTTGTTTTAGCCTTAAGTGTCCCTTTATTGGAAAGAATTTGTCAACCAGAAGATATGCTTAATGTTAATCATGCATGTCAGATTCTGCAGGACATCCCTGTGAAAACACTGCAGAAAGACCCTCACTGGAAGAAGTCTTTGATCAGGCTGTAATGCTCTTTCTACTCAGCGGTGAATCGGCAACCAGCTCAGCTCACTGTGTGTTTATTGCTACAGCCGAGGACCAAAGGCCTCCAAGATATGCAATCAGCTCCACTATGAGATCAGAAGGACTGAGGGGCTCTGGGGCTAGCTGCAAAATCAAAGAGATGTGTTCCAATTTTTCTTCTCTTTCATTTTGCAGATCACCTTCAGGGACCTGGACCACTTCTACAATTGGCAGTGGGTCTTTCCACCCAAGAAACTCTGCCTTTAATGAGCATGGGGCAGAAGCCTCGACAAACCTTCCACTTTGTGGTCATAGCTATTGGTGTGTCCCTTCCCAGACCAGTCCCAGGTTGCCTACTGTCCCATCCAGTTACTTTCAACAGGTTTTGCTTTTAAGCTTTTTTTGACCACTCTTTCCCCACCCGCGCCCCCATCCCTGCTGCTACTGGGCAGTTCCCAAACTCCTTACTCTGATGCAAAGAACTTGTCCCTAAATTCTACCTCAAACTTATTTATGGCTGCTTTATAGTCCTCTGTTCTTACATCACTGTTCCTTTCCTCCTGCAGGACACAACATTTAGATTAAAAAAAGCCAAGCAACAACAACAAAACCCAACAAAATCCTATGTCAATCTTGTAGAGTATCTCCAGCCTGCAAGCTATGTGCACACTGGCAGATGTAGATCTGCTCTTTGCTACAGGTATGCATTTTGTAGTTTTAAAGAAGAAACCGGAGGGAAAAACTGATACAGACAGGAAAAATAAATGTCTGCACCAAGCTCAGCTTCCTTAGGCTTCTACAGAGCCTGTGCTGGGTGAAAGGTGTTACTCAGATTTAACTCTGAATAAATTACTTTCTGGAAGGCTTAAATTCCTTCTCCAGCTACGGAGAGAGTTTTCCCCTTCCCCACCACTGTTCAGCAGTGTTAGTTTTGCAGGAAGCTGCCTGCAGAAGGAATCCACAACCAGACCTCTCTGTGTCGGAGCACAGAGGGAGAGGTCTCCTCCTGAGAGGCCGGAGTAGGAGTATGGAGACTGTGTCTGCAGGGGTTTTCACACCGTGTAACTGGGAGCAAGGAGAAATCCCAGTTCTACCTGGGTAATTGACATTAAAGCTCCCGTAGGTAGGATGTGATGCACGAACTTCAGGGCTACAGCAGCTTTCCCTACACTGTTCTTCTTGCCCAAATTACTTATTTCCCTTCTGGTATGTTTCAGCTTTCGTGGCACACATTGCAGTTGGTTTGCCTCTGATGAGCTTGTCACTGTTTAGAGCAACAGTGAAGACACAAATGGCATTTAGAACTTTCACTAGACAGATTAGAAGCATTAATTAGAACTCATTTGATTTCAGGCACCATAATTTGTTTTCCTTCATTCTGTCATCAACAGTTTTGATGCCACCCTATCTTTTGCAATGAGGCCCAACTGCAGCAGCCCTTTCAGCTGAGGGTTCAGTTACCAAAATCCTATTGCACCAAAGATGGGGCAGCTGGGCCAGTTAGAAGCCAAGACAGAGGGGGTAGCTTCACAGGCTAAACCAGCAGAATTAAGAGGGAGAGTGGAAGGTACACTGTGCAAACCCAGTTAGGTGGCTCAGCTGAAAACAAGGTGTGTTGCCTGCCTTTATATTTGCTTATCTATGAAATCTCTTACTTGTGAGAGAGTCACTTAATGGGTAGTATTTCCATTTATCAAGCTTTTTATTGCTCCATCTCCCAGATAATTTCACTGGCAATTCAGTTATATAGGGTAGCTTTAATGCATGTCAGGAACACTCCGTGCCCTGTACAGACCCTCCCAAACCACTGCTGATCTTACTGTAATGGGGTTAGCCTGAAAGGAGAGCTAGGGAGCTGGTTTAGCTCCCTAAAAAGCAGAGCTCTCTGTCCTGCCTCTGGCACTTTTTCATCGCGCTGCCATGGATGGGCTATTCTACTGTCTCCATCTCCCCTTCCTCTTCTCTGTGGGTTCATGGGAAGAGGTTTCCTCTCTGCACATTGGTACGGATGACCACTGTGAAGCCCTAATTTCAGCTGAATCCTACATGCACTGATGAGGTGGACAAAAATCAGGACTTTCCCAGAAGAATCACTTCTTCAACATTCACAAAGTGATTAAAACAACAAGCATGGTCCTTCCAGCTATGGTTAACCCAGCAACCATTCCAGAAGCTAACTTTGCGGAGATTTACAGATGAGATAATTTTCTACCATGAGATAATTTTCTTTGGGAACTCACATTTTACATGAAGGTTTTCATCATTCCCCTCTTCCCAGGAGGTACCAGGCACCTCCCCAGGCAAAGCAATGCCAGTTCCATGTGCACTCATGATTCAGAGGGTTCTTTTCCAGCTGACAGCTTGATGAAGATTAATTCGGAAATCCTACTTAATAACCACATCTTTCTTCACCACTATTTACTACTGTTTAGAGAATTGTTTCAAAGATTTTAAGCTTTTTTTTTTTCCTGTTGTTTTTCTTTTGTTTTTACAGCAAGAAAAAATACAGGTGGTTCAATCAAAGCATGGGGAGATAAAGCTTCCTCAGATTTCCCAAACCTCAAGTTATTTTCTTCTGAGATTACAGCAGGCTCTTTCCTACATAGCTAAAGCAAGGGAAAAACAGAACCAAAAATAGAGCAATAAGCACCCAAGGGCCTCGTGTCTGCAAATGAAGAACATGAAGCACATGAAGAACCCAATTTAGGGAGCAAGTTGGTGTATCTGCCCAGAGAAAAACCATTGCTCCTGCAGGGCCAAGCCATGAGAAAGAACCACAAAATTTGTAGGGCGAGGAAACAAAGCAAAAGCCATTTCTAGCTGTACTACATAGAAGTAAAAGTGCTGATAGTTCTTCCAAACACTGGCATCTGACTTGAAGGCCTTCTTTAGAAACAGCATTTGCTCTTCATTTTTAATCAAATGGTTGGTTTTCCTCCTTAGAATGGGGCTGAGCCTTTTAACATTGCTGAAGAGACACTGGTAATAAATATTTAAAGACTCAAAGCTTTAAGTGAAAAGACGGATTTGTTGGATAATATTTCACTTCCCTTAAACTGTTTGTTCCCCGTTAAAATTGAAAATTTTAATTTTATGGTGATTGCTTAGAGAGCTGATGTTCAGACACATCCCTAAGAAACTCAGGAGCCAGGAAGGCAGTCTATAAATAACTGCCTTGGAAATAAACTTCTGTGAATTGGACATAACCCAGATCAGATTTTCAAGTGTGTTGTAAATTACCCACAGCCAGAGCATAGGTCAAAAATATTTACTAGCATTGAGCTTCGTTCCTCAGATTCATATCCTCAGAGTATTTTAAATGGGGAGCAGACAGTAAGGAAGTCTGAGGTTCAGTTCTGCTTGCACTCAGCCCCAGGTGGTTATTTATTCTTGGGCTGACACAGCAGTGTTGTCTCCTGGCCTTGCTCTGGTGCAGATGTCCATAACAACCAGAAGCATCATCTAAATTCTCTATTATATTAATTCCAAAGGGATTGCTTGTGATTGAGGACTGCTTAAGATTAAGCTGATTTGAAAAGTACTGCAATAGCCTTAGAGAAATCAAGGATAGCAGAATTATACAGGAAGAGAGAAGGGAGACAGGGGAAGAGAGGGATGGGTTGCATCATCACTCTCCTGACGATAAGACAGAGGAAGCTGACAGATCTCCTTAAAAGGAGCAGAGTAATGCCTACGTGGGATAACACATGGTATTTTAGATGCCGTTTTTGTACCACAGTCGTTTAGCTCCAACACAGGCTGTCCCTGGTGATGGAGGGTGACCCAGCAGCTCTGCCATCAGCTCCCGGGGAGGTTGATTCCAGTCATTTGTGCAAGACACAGATAGACTCGTTGGCTTTTATGGATTAGTGCCTGGGCTCCCACTGAAGTCTCTGCTCTAGGAGTACCTCTCTCCATTCATTTTTTTTTTCCAGGCTGCAAGCAATTAAGGTTCTTGATTTATAAAGTCCTCCCTCCCTGATCCCTATTTGCTGTACCTGTTGTGGAGATCTCCCTGGGCACACACAGTCCCTTCTCTTATGCCTGGGAAGTTCTCAGTATGATTCAGATAGCACAGCAAACCAACCAAAGAAAATATTAGAAGAGAAAAAGAAGTGGAGACCATTCAGAGGTAGTGACCTGACTAAACTGCCAAGGGGAGGATAGGTCCTCACTGATTCACTGCACAAATTACCACCAGGGCTGTTGTGATGATTGCGAAGTCCTGACAGACAGCTGGTTTGCTTACTACCCTGGTTTTATCCAAGGACTGAGACAGCCAATGCTATCGTGGCACCAGGCTCCAAGTCACTGAGCTTTGCAGCAAGGTGGCCCATTAGGAGATGGCCAAACCCATAACCCCATTCCGGTCAATCAAACTGTACTGGCATGAAGGGGTGGTAAAATTTGGGTCAGAATCTACATGAAGATCAAGATGACATCAACACTCGGACAATTCAGGCAAGATGAACTGTGTTCCCATCCTGCATTCCTTGCACAGTGCAACCTTAGCTGGGAAGCTCCAAGCCTTGAAGAGAAGGAACAGGCCCATATTCATTGATAGGAAGAGCATAGATAGCATTTACCTGTCAAATCAGGATTCATCGCTGGGAGCTGTGGTGATTTCTAGAGTGAGCACACATCATAAACTCTTCAAGTTTCCATGAGTTTGACACAGCTTTCAAGATAAAATGTTGATGGGAAGAAGCACCCATCAAAAACCCTTGGGAGATGCTTTTTGGGATTTCTAAGATAATCCTCTGCAGCTTCAAATAATGATCTAAGCCTGAGCTGTGGAACTCATGCATTTTTTCAAAGAGATGGGTCTAATTTAGAAAGAACATGTCATGTATCAGACATCACATCTTTTAACTGGTTGTATTTCCATGCGTGTGAGATATTTCACTTGATTTAAGAAGTTTACAATATGCTTCAACTCAAACAGTATATTCATAATGAGTCATGGAACCGTAATTGCAAAGAGGGCCAGCCAGGGCAAACCAGAGATTTTTCCTAAACTAGAATAGGGATGTTGCTTTCTAAGATTACTTTGTATTAGTTTAAATGCAAAGCTCTTGGAACATCTGCAATAAGGTTTAAATTAACAACTTCAACTAAAAAAATCAACTAGTGCAAATCTGATGAAGCACCATTGTATTCTGTACAGTCACCTTGGGTTCCAACCCTCCTCCATTTCCATTTCACTGTCCATCCATACTCTTACTGTCAACATCCTATGAACAAAGCACAGGCCTGACACAGCAACTCAACAGACACCAAACAAGTATTGACACTGAGGGGTCATTTTCCCATTGCGCTTGGAGCATAGCTGTGTCCATTCCCTGGGAAGGCAACACAGGGAGGAAGGCTCTTCAAAGCCCAGGCATATCCCCAGGATCTGACCTTTTGGGTTTCTGAGCCTCTAGGAGTACCTCTTTCCTGCAACTATAGTGTCAGTGGTCCCAGACTTGGCAATTCAAGTTATGAGACTAAAATCAGAAAGATGAACCCAAGCAGAGATTGGAAAGCCTACCTGCAAAAATTCATGCTAGATCTTTACATTAGTAGGCTTCTTCCTCCATCAAAGAGGTGACTGTACTACACAGTAGTGAAAGTCACCCCTCTGGAGCAGCTCCTGTTTACACATCCTCCCTGAGTTTTCAAAGTAGTGCCCAAGTAGTGCAGAGGAGCTTGGCTAGCTCTCTCGGTGAATTTGGCTGCAAGTTAACCTTCATAGCAACACAGTGTTAGAACTTTTAGGCTGTTAGGATTTTTGGCACTGTTGGTCTTTGTTAGAACTGGCAAGTTAGAGCACCCAACCATCCATTAGTCAACGCTGTTGGCAAGAAAGGTACACCAGGGCACTAGGTCAGGGGAACAGCAGAGCAAACCCAAGTAGGTCAGACTCACTAAAAAGGCCAATTCAGTCTCAACTGCTCATCACATCATGCACCTCTGACAGATTGCAGGAGAAAAACTCCAGTGTCTCCCTCTGGAACCAGGGTGGTGGCTTCACCCATCAGATATATTGCTATGAGCAGATAATGGAGCCCATGAAGTCCCTTTGTCTGAGTATGTTAACTACTGACTACCTCTTGCAGTAGGTTCAACTAGTATGGTGAGGTCTCCCAGATTTTCCAATTCCCTCCCAAATCAATCATCTGGAAGGGGTAAGACCACCTTTGTTAAGCAAAGGACAAGGTTCAAGTGCCACTGCTTCAGTTACCAGTTGGTAGTAACAATTAGGGATACACAGGTTAGAAATATTCTTACCTCTTCTCTGCATATCCTCCCCTTAAATTTTAATGTTAATACCACAGAAAATTTGGTTCCTAAATACCAAGAAAGCAAATTATAAAGATAGTAGAAAGCAAGGGAGGTGATGAAGGCAAATAGGGCACAAGGATGCCCTAATACGAGGAGAAGGTAGAAACTTCAGGTGGAATATGGTTAAGGCAAAGAAAATTAACAAGAACATAATCACAGATGTTGGCGTAGAAAGCTGGCAAAAGAACACTGAATGTTCTTACTTTCATAGGATCGTAAGACCATAGAATACCAGGCGGGAAGGGAGCTCAAGGGTGGGGTTCAACCTTTCTAGGGAAGCTCATTATGGAGTCAAGTGCAAGGGCTTTGATGTGCTGGTTAAGACTCATTTCATCCCCATTTTAACTATCCAAAAATAAAGTCTGACATATAGGGTAAGCTGTCAATCAAGGCCCCTTTTCTAGTCAGTAGAAGGGAGAGAGTGGAGAGACACCTTTCTCCTCCAGTCACAGGAATCAGAGCAAAGCAAAGTGAATCCTTTTGCATGAAGAAGGAAACAAGCTTGCTCTGCTTAGCTGGATGTGCTGGCTGGAGTTAACCTGGCTCAGGAGTACTTCTCTAGAACTTCACTACTGATAGCATCAGCAGATGGGAGTGATCAGTTTGCTGGAGGAGAGACAAACATCTTCCAGAGCTCTGTTTCAAAGCAATCTCCAGAACTCACATTCACGTCAGCAAGCCAGGGGCAGGACAAGCCTCTGTTCCTCACAGTACCTGGCCTATTACAGAGCTGGTATCATCTCGTGCCAAGACACAGTGGCAAGCCAGCCTTTGAGCTTATATTTAATTGCATTCTTGCTCTGTACAATGATGTTGTTTGAGCTGGGTGATCTACCTGACCCATCAAAACCTGCAGGAGCTGCTGCCTCCTCTGAGCTTTGTTTCATTGCTTTACCCAGAGTTTGAAGTGGAGATGAAGTCTAAATTTAGAGTAACTTCAGTAGCACGGTGCATCTATCCGTGTATGCTCTCTGCTTTCAGAAAAGATGATGACCAAATCAAATCCAGATTTTCTTTTAATCTGGCCTATTTTAAATCAAACTGCAAAGAAAGATATTAAAGCTGCTACTGAGAAACACGCTGCTCCATGAATTAGTAATTGTGTTTTCCCTCTACACTGGGAATTTTTTGCCTGTGTTGGCATTTCTTACTGCCACTTAACGTGAGGAGCTTTTATTCGAATGAAACTATTTCAAAGCACTTTTACACTCATGTAGAATCTGGGACTTATTTACTTTCTGACAGTTATTTACTTCCTGTAAATATTTCACAGACACAAGATCTCCCAGATGAAAGCAGAGTTTGCTCTGTGCTCCTGTTCAGGACTAATTAAAACCCGAATAAAATGGGAGGGGTGGAGCTTAAGCTCTGTGATGGACGTGACTGGAGGGAATTCAGCAAGGGGAGCCTGTTTCTTGGCACAAGCATCGAAGCCTCTGTGTGAAAGCAGAGAAAAATGCCCAACACAGGAACTTGAAGACCTGAGATGGGTAGGGAGAGTAGGGAAGAGACTTCCAGAGATGGGATTGCTATGAGCCAACACTGCTCTTGCACAAACTGTACGCTGCCATCACTGAAGAACCACTGGTCCTGGTTGCTATTTCACATTATCAAAGCCAAACACCTTATTTTGCCTGAATACCCTTCCCACAGCACAGAATTGAAGTCAGCAGCAGCATCTTCATGCACCTGCAATCCCACCAGCCCAGAGCCACCGCCACAGGGACATCACAATCTGTGATTCTGTAATTCTCCATCCCACCTGAGAGCATCTCCTCGTCTAGGACAGGTCACTAATGCCACTGACATCCAAAAGCACCTTCACATCTCTAGAGGCTATGGGACTTTTGACAGAATTGGTACTTGCTCCAGTATGTAAATCATGACAACAGAATGATAGGCACTAAAAAGAACTTCATGGCTGTGCTGCCTCTATATTTGGACAACTTCCCATAATCACTGCTCCAGAAAAAGCCAGGGACTTCAAAGTAATCAAATAAAGAAGAAGAAAAAAAATAAAGATCAAGCATTACTTTCCTTGTGTGTTTTCTTTTTTTTCAGAAATAGCTTGTTTGCTGTTGGTTAAGGAAAGTTCAGTTGCCATAGCTGTCTAGAGGGCAAGGGCAAATTGCAATGTGCTTAAGGTTTTGAGCGAGGATTTTTGCTTAAAAGAGTGTGTTTGGAGACAAGGAAGATTATGAACAAGCCTTTAACAAGATTCTCAAGCCATCAGGCTGTTTAACATTATTGATCAGGGGAGCCAGAGCACATTTAAAAAAAAATAAAAAAGAAATCTATCAGATTAAAATGGAAATAGCTTCCTTGCTCTGACTTCTCATAAGCTTCATTTTGCTTTGCAGCAGAAAACTTCTCCGAAAGATGGGCAGTCCCCAAGCCCAAAGTGGTGGCCCTGCCAGGAATGTGCTATCCTGAATCCCTGTCAGTTCCTTCTGACTCTGACACAAACACACACCCAGCAACTATGTGCCTGCAACAGTTACTTTTCAACAACAGCAAAAAAGGGATATTTCACCCAACTAACGGCCCAAACCTAACATGAGGCATCTCCTAACAGCTCATTGCTACAGAAAGCCTTTTTGATAGGAGGGAACATGACTTGAGTGCATACTTTAAATAAGCTTCATTTGAGAACACAAAACACCAGGTCAAAAATCTATAGAGATCTGATTGATGTCACCCACCTAAGCAGCAAAGCTTTCATCTCCAAAGTGCCAATGGTGGGGACTGCAATTCTGGGGAATGTGTTTGAGAAAAAACAAAACAAAACAAAACAAACCAACCAAGTAAAAAAAAAAACAAAACACAAAAAACAAACACCACACTTTGCTTTCAATTTAACGCCCCAGAAGTTGACAGCAGTAGTAGTAAAGAATAGAAATTATTTGTATTAATAGCCTTGTTTATTCTAATGATGTTGGCATTTTCTGTGAAGATTAATTAGCATTAATGTTGCAAATACTATTACAATTGAAATATGCACCATAAACCAAAACTAATTTGACTGACCTATGTTCTAAAGTAAAATATTTACAGTAATGAGATTCTAATTATCCTTTGTTATGGCGGGCCATTCTCTACACTCCTCTTTATTGATAGGAGATGTATTGTTTCAGCACTTTAGCTCAATTTATTTTCTCAGATTTGCATTTTCTTATGCACAGAAAATGAGAGATGATCATTACCTTCTTCACTTTGCATTCAATTTCCATCAACAACACATTACCTCATGCTAACACATTTATCTACCTCAGAAATTTGATAACAAAAGCTACTGTCAGTGATGAATAAAGATCATTTCAAATGGAGCAAGAAGAAACAAGATGAATTATAGGTTTTGGGACCTTTTGTTTGCTCAAGAAAGGGAAAATAAAGGATTTTTTTTCCACCAAGGTAAAGAATCTCACAAGCCTGTAACTCACATTTAGCATCTCATATTTACCTGCAGCTGATTGGCCCTTCCTGCACACAAAAGTAACTCCAGATACCCACGCAACCATAAACATCTCTCCCATTTGCTGCACGACAGAACATTCTTAATTTTTTTGGACTGAATGTACAGCATTTATGGTTCACAAGCTCAAGCAAACATTTTAACAACTACCCGAGGGCTGTTGTAGTCTCCCAGCAGCTAACAGCTCTCCAGCCTGCGAACCTCAGCACACCCAGCATGGCACATACCCTGTCCCCCCGGACAGCGGCAGCCAGACTGCGGGTACTCGTGGTGCTGGGAAACACACCCTGGGATTCCCTTGCATGGACAAGAGTAGAATATCCATCTTGCTTTGCTGGGAACTAGTGAAACCTGCCAGCTCCCCTCTTCTAGCTCTTCTGCTTTACCAAGCTATCTGAGCCTTCTAGCCTCTCGCTGTTCTTCTTAAGCACAGCACCAGAGCTAAGCCAATACCGAAGGCAGTAGCAGCAGCAGAAATGGAGCTCTGCTTTCAAATGCCTCTGCCCAAGACCTTTTTGTAGTTGGGCAGAGCACTGCAAGCCACAGAGGTGCACGGGTGCACTGATGGATTTCAGTTCTGCCCTTTGAACGGGGGGGTGGGGGAGAAGGAGAAATTGGGAAGCAGATTTTGAGGAACAGGTCATTGGCAGAAAGCCCACAAGCCCTCCCCGGAAGGAGATGAATGATTTTGGCCTACTTTCTCTACAGCTCCTCAAGGAAGGAGGTGAGGGGGAGATTTTAGACCTTTCCAGAAGTGAACATTTCATTATTTTTTTTACAATATTCAGTGTTTCCCCAAAAGCAATTACTTTGAAATAGCTCTTCATATTAAGGGAAAGTCAGAAGAAGGGAATAAAGAGGTTTTAAAAGCTGTAAGTAATCCATCATTAAATGAGTGGTTTCTGTGAAAACCCACCCTTTCTTTCCTATATGAAAATCTGGGGTTTTTCCTGGCTCGTTTCCCCATCTTCCCTCCCTTGCAGTCCACTCTTTGGCCAGCATGGATCAGGAGCAGCCTGTGAAACTGCCCTGGGCAAGGGCTGCCCTGCAGTCAGGAACCTGCACACTCTCCCTGCTCCAGAACCAGCATTTTATCTCCAAGCCAACAAGTAGCAAGTTCCTTCCTGTGCCCTCAAGGACAGGACCCAGGAAACTCCGTGTTTTTCCAGGGTTTGCTCCGGCAGATCTGGATAATGGACCAATAGTCTCACCTCACTTCAGCCAGGCTTTTAATGAGATAATCTGCATGAGACCATGCTGGCTGACTCTGCTCGGCTCCAAGAGTGCCTGGTATCTGAGTGGAAACACCATCCCTAGGATCATCTTCAAGAGAATTGTGCTGGCTCTATGCTGAAGCCTTTGAAAATGATACTCTGGACTTTTATACGGCCAAGACCACCACCTGGATAGGAACGGGAAATCCAGTGCTTAAAGAGGTCTGCTAAAGCTGAATTACTTTGTTCAGTGCCATGCTCAACCCCCAAACACGACAGTAATATCCCACAGGGCAGATAAGCCCAAGGATTGCAGCTGCCTAGCAGGTGTCTTGTATGTGGACTCATCCTCTCTAATAAGAGCCAGGCTGCCATTTCTGGCTTCAGCAATGGCACATCTGGGGACCTTAAATTAAAGGGTTACATGGAGTAAATAAACAAGCACTTGCACTTTGGAACTATTGACTGAGCTCCACCATCCGAACAGTTTGTTAGTGAGAGGTTTAAGACAGTGGAAAGAAGATGGCAAATATCCCCCTCGTACTCTTCATTTGTCTTCTGGGAGCTTGTCTGGGTGCCGAAAATACAGGTGGGTTCATTCAAAACCTAACAAGTCCTTCAATTTTGTGTGCAGGGACCTCCTGGCACAGGGGAAGGGACAGATTGTCACCTGATGATGGGACAGCTTGTCCAGTCCATAAGAGATGAGAGTTCAGAGTGATTGCTGCATTTCACAGCTCCTCTCTTGAAAGCTCTGGTTCTTTTCTTGGGAATGAAATAATAGATTTTATGCTGATATTACACAGAATGTGTCATGGGCATTACCTTTAAGAATGGTGTTTTTCCTAAAGTTTTGCAGCTTTTTGAGCTTTCAGAGCTTGATTCAGCCATTTTAGAATGCACGCACCCACACAGGGGAGGAAAAAACGAGGAGAGTGTCGCTGGTGGAGTCAGATCCACACCTCTGCACATGCTGCTGCTCTGTCCTGGGCTGCAAACAAGTACTCACGGCCATAAAACAGTCATTGGATTTGCCACTGCTAGAACTGTTTAAAGCCAAACCCAGCGTGGATTTAACAAAGACTGTAAGATCCAGCCAAACCTGGGGACAAGATAGAGTAGTTGATGGATGTGGGCAATCACACATAGTAATGCAGGCTGCTGCTTGATTGATCTGCAGCAGCAACAGTTCCAGCACAAGCTGGTTCACATCCAGCATGAGCACTTGTTTGGTGCAAGACTGGTCTTCTTTCATTAAAGGTTGCAAGTAAGATGTAAAAAAATATAAATTAAAAGGGGAGGGGGGTGTGTGTAAGGGGGCATCTTTCCAGTGTTTGCTTAGGAATGAAAAGGTATCTGAACCTCGTACTGGTACCACCAGTTACCCAGCTGTACCTCCTCCTGGAAAATATTAAACTCAGCTGTCAGGAGAGGTCTGCTCCCAGAACCCCTTGGCCCAAAGACCCATCTCACTCTCCCAGATACTAGTTCAGAAGTTGATAAGTCACATGTGGGTATATTCTTGGTGTGAGGATGGTTTCCAGCTAGAGTGAGTACCATGCCAGTGACCCCCTGGGGCCTGCAACCTTCAGTTCATATGGAGATTTGCTTGTAAAGCAGCATGTGAGATCAGCAAGCAACTGAGAAAGCCTAGAGGGATCTGAGGGAGGCAAAGCTGCATTCATTCAAATCGGTTCTCTCCATTAAATGGGTTAATTACAGCAGGTCCTGGCACACCCCACCAGGAAGACATGAGGGAGAGGATCCAGTGCACACACCTCGGTTTTGCAGGACGATGTGTGGCTGCACCCACACTGGGCTCCCCAGGCACTAAGCAGATGGAGAGCCCAACAGCATTACAAAACCAAGGAAAGCTGCTCCGGCATTCTCACTTGAGCCTTTTCTGCCCAGCTTGGGGAACACGCTGGAGGCTGCAGCCCATGACATGGGAAGAAGGGGCATGTCTGCTCCACTGAGGCTGTGCTCCATGCTCTCAGCTCCCAGTTTGGCCAGGGAAGCTTGTTTAAGGGTGTACATTCACATCCCACACATAAAGCACAACCTTGCAGCTGGGAAGGGACTGGCCATCCCCATGGGGGCTGCAATGTTTGAAGCAAGCCTGGCTTCTTCAGAGGTCAGTGCTTTACCCATCAGCATCTACTGCCAAACAATTCAATTAAGGGCAGGATTTTAATGCACTCCTTTTCATTTTTAACCAAAACCACAGTAGCATGAGGAAGGCAGAGGGGCAAGCTTGCTGTACAATGATTAAAAGCATTGCAGAAACAACTAGTTCAGTTCTCTTGTAGAGAGATCCTTAGGTGAAGAGGCTGGTTTATGCTGTCAGTGGCGTGGTGTAAATCAGAGCAACCCGCCCGGGGCTCACGAGAGTTCAACAAAACTGATCCTCTGCTGGTTCAGAGAGGCTGGGATCTGCTCTGGATAGAGAGCAGAAGTCGTAAGAAGGAACAAATGGCTGGTACTTGCACCTCACTCTCCTCTCTGCCCACCTGGCTGAGCTCATACTCTCCTCAACCCTTAGAGGGGCCAGGCCTGAACTCCTTCCAGCACATGGCCAGACAAGGGTCCATGTCCAGAGTGGCCACCATCAGCTCCAAGAAGAGCTGCTCTTCTGTGCCATCTGGTGACAAAAAGGCACATGGCTGCGAGCACCCAGGGAGAGTTCGGAGGGAGGAGAGGCTGGGGAGGCCCAGTAGGAAGTTCCTCCGGGTGAATAATGTCTTTTTTAAAAAGGTGGGATGGGGGAAAGAGTGCTTAGCATAGGTGGGGGTCTCCAAGAGGTGGGTCAGGAGCAAATCCTGCCGGGCAGCTGCTGCTGCTGGCCCTGCCGATGGGACACGTGGCCCTACTGGAAAAGCATTCGTGGTAGCACCATGCCAGGACTGCATGTCCTTGTGCCCTTCACTAGGCAGCTACCATGGGAAGGCTGGAGACCTCTCCAGATATCTCGCTTAGGCTGGGAGTGTCTGCGGCACCGGCAGCTCTCTGCTGGTGGTTCCTCCCCAGAGCCTCTCCAGCAAGCTGAAGATGGATGCACACCACCTTGCTGACGTGGCCAGGTGCAGGGGGTGAGGAGGGCTCACGCCACCCCTCCTGCCAGCAGGAAATGGTGGTACCCAGGTGCATGGGCAAGAGTGAGAAGCAGGGAGAGAAGCAAATGCCCTGTGGCTTCCAAGGGCCGCAGCTGCTTGCAGAGGCAAACAGCCTTTCACGGCCAAAACAGGCAGAGACAGTCAAAGCAGGAAAATGTCTGTGTCCAAACAAGACCTCACCAAGCAGCATGAAAGGGCCTATTGTTTTCCCCTCTCAAATAGTTTACTCTCTGTGCATCTGTGATAGGAGATACTCACTCCATCTGCTTTAGGGTATTTTAAGCATCAAACTTCAGCACTCCTAATCACCCTCTCACCATCAGTCACTTCTGTCTATTGACTCTTTTGACTCTTAGTTCTCCAGATTTGATCCTCTGGATTACACTTAAATTAGACATCAAAGAAACCTCAAGTAGATGATAACACCCCTGAAATGTCCCCAGCCCCTGGCAACAGGGGGGGCTAATGCATGAAAAGAGCTTGCTTTCTGGGAGAACAGAGCCTTGACAGCCCATACCAGCTGCATCACAGGACAACACGTGCTCCTCTCTAGCCCTTGTTTCTTTTCAAATGTCAGTCTTCATCGAGAACAAAGAGGCAAGCTCAGTTCTGCAGAGGCAAAAGCGAGGCAATTCAAACAGACTGGAAGAGGTTATTCCTGGGAACCTTGAGAGAGAATGCATAGAAGAAAAATGCAGCTTTGAAGAAGCCCGAGAAGTGTTTGAAAACACAGAGAAAACGGTAAGTATTGCTGCTGCAAAATGGCAACACCTTGTTCCCCCCCAGCACACACCTCCACAAACCTTTTGGATGAGGAGGCACAGAGAGGGAAGGAGGAGTGAGCAGCCCAGGGGAAAACCTGCAGGGGCCAAATGCAGCGTCCGCTGGGTTTGATTCTCACGTGTCATGCATCAGCTGGGATGCAGAACTGCTTTAAAGGTTTGTTGATCACTACTGGGATTATGGAGGTGGTTTTTTTCCTGCAAGTCTTTTGCTTTAGCTTTAGAGTCGTCCCTTTACTACTTCAGTCAGGCAGTGCCTAGAAATTAGAAATCAAAGGAAACTTTTTTTTCTGTTCCTTTGCAGATGGAGTTTTGGAAAACATATATTGGTAAGAGCGGCTTTCTTCATTTTCAAATGCATAATATTAATCCATCAGTGCATAAGTAGCAGATGTTTATTGAAACAAATGTATTCCAGCACTCAGAAACTCTGTTATGACAGGGGAGTCAGACTCATGCAGCCTAAATCCTGCAGCCACCCAGCCTGGGCCTGTCCCGTTTGTATATATGTTGCAAGAAAAAAAAGCCAACCAACCAAAACTTAACATGTCTTTGGTCAAGCAGTTTTTTGTGAAGAAGCTTCAAAATCCTCAGAAAACAAAACCAGTTCACACAGACCATGGGATCTGTTGAGTGCTGGTCACACTCTGGGCTTCCAGTTTTAGCCGTGTTATAGGGTAAAACACAACAGCCACAATTAACATCCCTTCAGCAAACAGCAAACAACTCTCTGTTCTGAAGCAGAGGTCTCCAGATAAGGCACAGCCTCATGCAAGCACAGTGTCAACCCCCTGAAGTGCCATCTTAAAGTGGAGCCTCACCAAGATCATAGTGAACAGCTGTTTGCAATTCACACCACTGGTCCCAAACCTTTGCTTCTCCACAGTTCCATTTCCACCATCTATTTTCTCCCTTTCAGTCTCCATCCCCAACAACTTCTCAGTCCCTTACCAAAAAGATTTCAATCCCCACTAAAACATCTGAAACTAATTTTAAGGACATTTCAATAAATGAATTGCTTTGTCGACTGGCGAAGCGCCCAGAACATCTCAATAAAAAGCCTTAAATAATTCAGATTATTCAGTCCAGGCTATAAAAAAGTCACGTTGGCATTGTAGGACTAACCTCTGAAAAAACAGCGATGAAACTCAACAGTGCAGTTGGTTCCCTATCACTGTAACCAATCAGCTCTTCAAAACTCACAGATGCCACATACTCCCGTGCCACCCGGAGCGGCTGGTTTGCTGTTCAGTTTACAACCTGCTGCTCCCTACACGTGCAGCCCGCAGGAGTTCACCCCTCACACAGCACCCAACCAGTACCAAGACCCAGTTACCCTCGTCAGGCAGCAACAACCACCACAACCTGCAGCTGATGTGCAACCCCTGACACCCTGCTTTAGACAGGGCAAAACCATTTTGTCCCTGTTTGCAGTCTGACTGTTGTGTTCCAGCCCATTCCTGAAAGCACCGTGAACAGCCAGGCTTTCTGGCAGGACACAAATGCATCAAGGCATTTTCCTTCCTCCACATCTTTGCATTACCATTTCAAAGCACACTTCCCTGTAAACTGACATCACTGGCCTCTTCTTCCACAGTGTTAGATCACTAATTTTGCAATACTGGGCATTTTTATTAAAGCCTCAGCTCCTCAGCTGTAGGCAACTGTAAAAATATAAGCCCTGACATGTGAAGAAAAATCTACAGCAGTTAATAGTAGTACAAGATTTAGAAAGAAAGAGGGATGACTGAGGCACTCAATCCTAATATACAGAGAGGTCTCCAAATGCAAGTGGACAGGCCCAAAGCTCCAGAGAACAGACAGTAGTGTTAAAACAACTCAGGTTAGGAAATCCTAGCCCCTCTTGAGGAAGCAAACCTTCTAACTTTGTCTAATTTAGCCAAGATGTGAGGTCCTGTTGAGATGTTGAATGAAGGTGACTGAAGATGAGTGTGCTGAAATGAGCAGAACTAACCCACGTGGGACATGGTACATCATTAGGGTAAAGCACTGCTGCTGATGTTAGCCCAGCGCTGATGTTGTCTGTTGTGGACTTAGGTGCCAGGATCTGACTTATTTTCCATTACAAAAAAGGGAAGCACATAGTCTCTTGTTTCTCTTTGAAGGGAGGCTTGCACTGAGCAAGATTCTGGTGCTTGGTGGGATCATGGATGCTCATGGTTGTTAATTCTCCTGTTTCTCTCTAAGATGGAGATCAGTGTGACCCCAATCCATGCAAAAATGGAGCTGTTTGCAAGGATGGAGTGAGTTCCTATGTGTGCTGGTGCCCAGCTGGGTATGAAGGCAAAAACTGTGAGATAGGTATGTACTGGGAGGCTTGTCCTGTGTCGTTCAGCCCTACCTGAAATCCCATCAGATCAAAGTGAGCTTAGAGTTTCATCCTACTAGGAGGCTGTTTCAGACACATTTTTCCTTGCTGTGAGGCACTGCGTGAACGTGCAGATTCAGCCTGTTGGCAGTGGGATGACAAGAGGATGTGCTTGGGGGATACAGGAGAGGATGCCTCTGGTCTCTTGTCCTTGGTGGCACCCCAGCTCCACCTCTGCTGAGCACCGAAGTACTCTGCTCTTACGCAGGGTTCAACAGAGACTCAAGCTCAAGGTCTTATGTTCAGCACACTGCAGCTGCCAGTGCAAATGTTGACAGAGACCTTCCTTTATCTCCCCGGCACAAGCCTTTCCGGGGCTGCTCGTCAATCAGGAATGACGTGCTCACCTTCTGAAAGCAACAGTTTTCCACTGACCCTGATGGGGCCCCCACACTCTCACTCCTCCTCTCCATTTCTCATGCCAGGCTGGGCAGCAGGTGCTGAGCAAGGACAGGATCATCGCAACCTCCTCTCAGTAGCACTCCGCTAAATTCGTAATTACAATTATCACCAGCAACCTTGATTCTGCAGGCAAACAAAAGGCAAATATTTTCCTGATGGGTTGAGGAGTTTATGAAAACCAAACAGCTGATAATTTAAGCAAGAGGGATATTCAGCTCTTATATTTATAATATAATCAGGGGCTGTGCGACTCGCATAATGTGCTAGACTCACTGCACTAATAAAAGATTCTCTTTCTAGTTGTGCTTCTGCTCTGGCAAGAGAGGAGTGTACGTTAAAAAGAGCATTTCAAAGCTGCATCAAATTTAAGTAGTCTCATTGCAGATTTCTCGTGGAAGTGAGACAGGAACAAAAATAGAGCTAGAAGTGAGGCGTGAAAAGGAGCTCTGTAAAAATAGTAAATGATGGCATTAAAATGGCTACAGGAAAGGAGGTGTCCTTGAGGAAGTAGGAGTGGAGTTAATCTGCTGTGAAGTTATTTGAAAACTCACTGAGAATTAAAAGGGTGTCTGTGGATTAGTGGTTTCCCACTGCCAAGAGAAGGCGTTCCCACCACAGGGGAGTGCAAGGTGGGGTGGGAGAAGACACCTGCAAGTCGCAGGAATCTGGCTGTGCCTCAGGTTCGGGACCCATTGCATTGAACATCCCAGTGAATTGGGTCTTCCACGCCAGGCTGTGATGATTTATTAGTATGTCAGGGAGCACACACAGCTTTACTTGAGGTTTTAAATTTGGAGCCCAGAATTAATCCCAGGAGAAAAGCTGAGGCTTTGTTCCCATTCGACACAGGGCATTCTCCACCAGCATCCGCACCGGGGCTGGGTGGGTGTAAACACGAGGCGGGGAGGAAAGCAGCACCACGGTGGGGAAATCACGTGGCTCGTAACCAAATATTTGCAGGAGTCCTTTACGGTCAGGCTGTCAAATTTCAGGTGGCACGCAGCTGTTGGAGGCAGAGGTCTGTGCCAGGGCTTGGTGGGACCTCTCGTAGGGTCATTCCTCAACCTGCCTTCTCAAAGAGGTGCCCTGTGCACCTTCATTATGTGCAGGGATGAAGTTTGGAAGGAGGACACTCTCCTTGGAAACAAGCATCTGTTTTCCATAGTCTGGAACAACCTGGAACAACTGGAGTGGAGACCAAAAGCCCAAGTCCCAGTGGATCTCTAACCAGCTGAATTTCATAGAATACCAGGTGGAATGGACCTCAGGGATCACTTAGTCTAACCTTTCTTGGCAAAAGCATGGTCTAGACAAGCTGGCCCAGCACTCTGCCCAGATGAGTCTTAAAAGTGACCAGTGTTGGGGGGATATCAAAGGAGCTTTCAAAGTTTCTTTTTCATTTCTTTCAGACTTCACTTGCGCTATTAAAAATGGAGGCTGCAAGCACTTCTGCAGGCATGACCCACCCCAGAAAGTTGTGTGTTCCTGCGCCGCTGGCTATCGACTTCATGAAGATGGAAAGTCCTGTGAACCTGCAGGTTAACTTTTAAAGTGGTTTTAAGAGATTTGGGTAAAAGTTTCCAAGGTCTTGTCCTGGATTTAGACACATGACTCTCACAGAAAGGCAATATCCTGTTGGAAACCAGCCTCTTTTTTTTTTTTCCTTCTTAGCAAATGTAAAGAGCCTGACCCTGCACTTTCCCAATGGCAGATGGGGGTCAGGCTTGAAGGACGCAATTTAAACACCTTTTTTTAGCCTAGGAGGATGGAGAAGAAGAGTAGTTGTCTGCGAATTTGCTCACAAGGCAAATGCTCACTTCAGATGGCTGCTCACACAGGTCCCTCTCACACTTGCAGACACCTTTATGATATGGACCAATAGCTTTATGGAGGTAGAAGAGTAATGTTCAGCTACACCAGCATACCTGCTAGAGCTCACTCCCATATCCTTCCAATAGGAGCTACTATTTAGTTATGGATCCTACACTGAGGATGCTCTGTTTTCAGAAGACAATCTTTCTCACAGTAAATGCCCCTGATGGTCAGTTTCATGGCTGGTCAACATGTCTTCTAATTACTGGACTTGGGTGGAAACAAACACAGCTTTGTGGTGGTGCTGTCCTCCCAACAGTGTATATCTGCACACAGATATCCTCAACAGAAAGTAGGCTCTATGGTTTAGCTGTGGTATTGAGTGGGGTGGAGGGGAAGTGTACTGCTTGAGGTTGCAACTTCATAAAGAGGTAAAGAATAGCTGGTTCTTGTTATGTTCCCCAACTTTACCCTGCTCCTGGGCTGTTACCTCTCACTACACCAACATGTGCAATCCCAACCCACTGCAACACAGCAAGGTAACTGGCTACGAACATCTCAAAGGCACATCTGGCAGAGGAAAGAGGACACTGAGTAGAGAAACATTTTGTCATCTGAGAGCAATTTAACATCTGATGCTGTCATATTTTTAATAGATTTGCACACCTAAGGTAGCATACTGGCACCTGCACCAGGAGAGTTTCTGAAGGTCTGAAAGCTATGGCCAGGAACATTTTGAGCTCCTGAAAATGCTGACTTCCAGCAATCAGTGTAGGAAGTCTCTTAGGCTGGGTGTCCTTCTGTTAATGGAGATCAAGAGCTCAGGCCTGTGTTGCCCAACATGCTGTATCACTTTCACTGGACCAGAAAGTTTTACTGTTAGCAGTAAGATCATCTTTCAGGTTGGGTAACTGCCCTTCCTGCAAAAGGATAGGTTTTGTTGGCTCTGAAACCTTCACTTCCTAGCCTAACCTCATGGGTAGCACTTGCCATCACTCAACATTTAAGCCCTATTCCTAAAGCGGACTGTTTGAAAAAAGGAAATCTCAGTAGGCTACACTTACATCTGATTTTACACTAATGTTTGTTTGCACAGTGCTGTCAAAAGCTTTTCAGATGAAAGACAATGCCTGATGCTATTTACTATTTTGACTGCCACTATCAGCAGGAATTCAGCACACACTGTGTAGGAGAGAAATGGGAAGAGCTCAGCTAAAATAAGCCTACAGATGAGATCTTCATTAATGGTGAAAACCTACAACCCTAAAAAGAGTTTATTAATGTTTTCCTCACCTTGGTGCCAAGCAGGATTATCTGTACAATTGGCAGGTATTATTTCCTGCCCTCTCCCAGATGGGCTTTTATTGTACTGGAGTTACTTGCTGTAGAAATGTCAGCCAAGCCCCCAGCTGCTGCCCACAGCAAGCCTCTCAGGTATGCACCCCAGCACCCTGCGAAACGAAGGCACAGCTGCCCCATCCCGTCAGACACACGCTCTCCCTCACAAGCCTTCTTCTCTATAAAAAGCTCTTCAGATGTCAGTTCTAAAGCCCAGAAACAATTTAAGTGTTCGCTGTTCTTAGGTACCACCTGCACTGCAGCTCAAAGGCACAGGCACCTGTCTGCACAGGGAGCGGACAACGGGCCCACAGCCCTGTGTCTCCTGCACTGCTGCCAAAACAGGGCGCTGAGACAAGGCAGCATTTGCCTCCTCGCCTGCTTCTCCCATCGCTGTGGCTGTCAGTGTGACACACAGCCAGTTGTAACCGTGACTGTTTCTCTCCCAGTGCCGTATCCCTGCGGGAGGATCACAGCTCCCGAAGCAAAGAGCAAGCTCACCCGAGCCATAAACACCTTTGAGCACTGGAACATCACCTCCAATGACCACGACGATGCTCATGACGAGGTGCTTGACAACATCACAGAAACCAGCACTGCTCCCACCACGAAAATTACCCCGATAATGAAGTTGGGCACCCGGGTTGTTGGTGGAACAGACAGCATGAGAGGCGAGGTGCCTTGGCAGGTACTGGCTATTTCCGCAGCCCTCCTGTAACCCCAGTGATCACTCTGTCTATGCATTTCTTTCTGAACACGGGATCATCTTCTACATACCCAAACCCTATCTCTGAGGTTAGTTTAGCACAGATCTCAGGTCCAACAGGAACACAGCTTCTTTCTCTGCACAGTTTTAAGTCACAGCAACAAAACTCACCTGGCTGGGGGTCTACCCTGTCAGAAAAAAAAAAGCTGTAAGTCAGATCTGCAGCAGCATTTATCTGGCAGGGCACAAAGGGGCTGCTTTTGAGCTACAGCAACAGATTCCCCAGTAGTCCATGAATTTGCCAAGATAAAGTTGAAAGCTGAGGGAAGGGAGCTTTGCAAGGCAGAGCTTTACAAGGAACAATGCTGCTCATTTTTTGTCTCCACCAGTTTCAACAGACCCATGACAATTTACACCAACAAAGGATCCATCCTTATACGTCATCTACCAAATCCAGCTGCTCTTTCTCTATCCAGCTGGTGACATCCTAATCGTGTCTAGAATGACATCACAGGCAAGGGCGGGGGGGGGGCTGCAAAGAAACCTCATCCAACCCACTTTTTAATTGTTGCCCAAAGGGAAGTTAGCTCCCTGCTTGGATCTTTTCCAAAGTCATCTACTGCCCTTAAATTCTACTCTGGCTTCAGTGAACACAGAAATCTCAGCAGCCGAGAGTGCAAAGTAATAGACAGGGTTTCAGGAACAGCCAATGAAGAGTTGCCCACAGAGGGACAGAAATGCCCATTCCCACAGATCAGCTCATCCCTCTGTGTCTGCTGAGGGACTGAAGCAGTGAGTAGGGTGCATGCAGATAGCTCAGGAGTAGGCATCTGCCCTCCACTTCAGAGCTAAGAGCACCACCAAGGTCTTGTGGACATACACAGTCACCAGAAGCAGGAGGAGGGTTTTTGGGAGGTCACATTTTGTGTCCAAAAGGAAGAGGCTGTCCGGCTGCCTTAGCCATGCAGAGCTTTTTGGAACAGCTTTTGTGGGACAACCATAGGTGATGCTGGCACCCACCGAGCATTCACAGAGAGTCAAGAGAAGAGCCAGAAAGTTAAATATGAGAAATCAGTATCCATAAAGAAAGTAAATTCACATGCTACAAGTCCACCAAGTCTGGCTAGTTGGCTGTGCTTATGGAGAACTTNAGCCGAGAGTGCAAAGTAATAGACAGGGTTTCAGGAACAGCCAATGAAGAGTTGCCCACAGAGGGACAGAAATGCCCATTCCCACAGATCAGCTCATCCCTCTGTGTCTGCTGAGGGACTGAAGCAGTGAGTAGGGTGCATGCAGATAGCTCAGGAGTAGGCATCTGCCCTCCACTTCAGAGCTAAGAGCACCACCAAGGTCTTGTGGACATACACAGTCACCAGAAGCAGGAGGAGGGTTTTTGGGAGGTCACATTTTGTGTCCAAAAGGAAGAGGCTGTCCGGCTGCCTTAGCCATGCAGAGCTTTTTGGAACAGCTTTTGTGGGACAACCATAGGTGATGCTGGCACCCACCGAGCATTCACAGAGAGTCAAGAGAAGAGCCAGAAAGTTAAATATGAGAAATCAGTATCCATAAAGAAAGTAAATTCACATGCTACAAGCCCACCAAGTCTGGCTAGTTGGCTGTGCTTATGGAGAACTTTACCTCACCAGGGACTCTCTGAAAAAACATAAATCATAGAATCACAGAATGGTTTGGGTTGGAAGGGACCTTTAAAGGTCATCCAGTCCAACCCACCTGCAGTGAACAGGGACATCTGCAACTAGAGCAGGTTACTCAGTGCCCCGTCCAGCCTGACCTGGAATGTTTCCGGGGGTGGAGCTTTTACTATCTTTCTGGGCAACCTGACCTAGTGTTTCACCACATTAATCATAAAAAAAAATAATATTTCTTCCTTATATCTAGTCTAAATCTACCCTCTTTTAGTTTAAAATTATTATCCCTTGTCCTCTTGCAATAGGGTCTGCTAAAAATACCATCCCCATCTTTCCTCCTGCAGGCCCTCTTTTAAGTACTGAAAGGCTGCAATAAGGTCTCCCTGGAGCCTTCCTTTCTCCAGGCTAAACCACCACAACTCCCTCAGTTTGTCCTCACAGTAGATGTGTTCCAGCCCTCTGATCATTTTTGTGGCCCTCCTCTGGACTCACTCCGACAGGTCCATGAAAACCCCTTTTGCCAGCTGGCAAAGGAATCTGCTCATCCCGCATCCTTCGGGCAGCAGCCGGGGCAGGGGCCATGACACACACCTTCCCCGGGGGGCTTGAGGGTGGCTGTGGGGTTCAGATCCCATAGAAATGCTCCACAAACCGTGTCACTGCCTTGTCTCTGGCTGCTCGGCGGGCACCGGGCAGCCACCGGCAGCCTGCGCTGCCCTCCTNCCGGGGTGGGGGTGGCTGAGGGAGCGGAGCCGTGGGCGAGCTTCGTTCTCTCGCTACGGATACCGAGCTCTTTAAGGCGCACCCGACTCTGCCTAAGGAGGGATCAAATGAGTAAATGGGTGGAAAGTAGGAGGCAGAGTGACGAGCCCCATGACGTGAGAGGAACGAACCGAATGAAGGAAGTTCATCTTTTAAACAGAGGCCACCAAATCCGCAGATTAATTTAATTAGAAGTTTTAGCATAAGGGATGTTCTGGTTTGTGCCTCCCAAGTGCTGAGGCAGTGAGAAATGGGCAAGTAAGATTTTGTCCCTAGCTAACCAGTTAAGACCTAGTCAGTGGCAAAACACTTTCATGAGGTACCTGCACAAGCTCTTGTGTTTTGGACACTCTGAGTTTTATGCTGATGTTTATGGCCTCCCAGCCTGGCAGCAAAGGATGAGAAGTCTAACAGGGCAAGGTAAATGTAAAGTGTGCAGGGTGGTGTTGGCCACCCTCTGCAACAAGGGCTGGAGACAGAGGGGCAGGAAATCCCCGAGAAGCAGCATCTCTGGCAGCACTGGGTCTGTGCAACCTAAATGTGTGCCAAACAAAACCCCCACCTTCCCCTCTTCTTCCCCACCGATTCACACAAACCCAAGGGTGTAATTTCCTTCTGCTCCCACAGGTTCACCTGGTGAACAGCCACGGAGTGGGCTTCTGCGGTGCATCCATCATCAACAAGAAATGGTTAGTGACGGCAGCACACTGCCTGCAGCCAGGTGACAACGTCACTGCCGTGGCAGGTGAGCACCTTGGGTGGCATTGGACCAGCACAGACAAGGGACATGGGATGGGGCTTGCACTGGCCAGGCACAAGGCATTTCACATAATGCTGACACCCACACCATCATGATGGGCAGCAATGTGGCATCAGTTGCTTTAGGGCACCGAGGATCCAGATTGCAGTATTTCAGCATCCTGGTCTCTGCAGGTACCACCACTTCTGGTGGGAGCAATGAGCTGAGTCTGCCCGTGGTTTCCAAGCCACAGAGCTTCTGGGCCGTGTCAGAAATACAGCTCGACATAACTGCAGGCAAGCTCACCTGAGCCAGAGAAGACCCCATACTGCTTAAAAGCCTGGTGGGCTTCAGTTAAGATGCTGTTTCTTGGGCTGGTGTGATGGATTTTTGTCTCTGCTGGCTGTATAGGACTTCTCTAGGGATTTCTGCTCTTCTTGGGGATCACAATTAAGCTTTCACACAGCTCTCAGAGAATGGATTTGTGTGGCTGTTGCAAGAGAAGCACCAGTAACCTGACTAGCTCCTTGCAAGGAGAAGATTACTGCTTTTCCTCCCAACTTCTTTAGAAGTAAATGGATTTTATAGATTGAAGTAGAAAAACCCAGGCTGGCATGTGGGAAAGGGTGTTTTTACAGCAGGGTTTCTGGGGAGCTAGGCAGGGTCAGTGTGGCCAGTCTGCACAGGCAAGTGATGCTGCTACTTTGCAAAACAAATCTACCTCCCCTTGAAAAACAGTGTTTTCCCCTGATGCTGGTACCCAGCTGTTCCAGGCTGCCTGCTGGGCAGCCTGTGATAACTCAGCATGGGGCTTCGGCAAGTGTCATGGTGCCACATTTCACAGCTATGGTAGAATCAGCTTCCCCAGATTATTTGTTTCTCTGGTGTACGACTGTCTAGTACAGGAGGGTTATGCTGATAGGTACAGAGTGAGAACGCTGGTTAGTATTAGTAATTGCTACAAGCAGCACTGAGAGGGGCCACGGAAGAATCACGTTCTCTGTTTAAGCACTATGAAATATATTTTCATATAGTGACAAAAATAACGTTCTACCCGAGCCTTGAAACACTGAGTTTCTATCTACAGAAACAAGCTCATCAAGAGGGCTCCAGCTGCATCTTCATCTTCCATGTTAATGCCACCAAGCTCCTGGGTGTGCCTGGCCAGACCCTGGAGACTGAGCGCCATGGGGCTGGACACCACCTGCCAGCTGCTGGCAGGATGAGCCTCGTAGCTTGCACACAGCATTTTTTGCTACCTACTTTCAGGCAGCTTTTCTGGAAAGCCCAGTGTAAAGCCTTGCACCACCTAATGTGAGAAAGTACAAAATGCCCAGTGCAAAAACCAGTCTCCCCCCAGAAAAGCACATTTCCACCTGGACAGAGGTTTTGTGTTTGCTGCATCTGCATGCAAACTGCTTCTCCTTTCAGACTCTCTCCTGCGTGTCACACACCCCCTCCATTCAGGATACATTATCGACCGAGTCCCCTCATGCTACCTTCACACTGCTCTGCAACACTGCTGGTTTCCAGGGCAGGATTTTGGACGAGCAGCAAGTCAAGAAAGCAAAACACAATTTTGCAGGGCTTCAGGGACTATTGAATTTGTGCCTGAACCACGTACACTGCATGGGCAGCAACTGATTCCTTCACATCCACTCATTCTGAATGTTCAGCTTTGTATATAGCATCCCAGGAGGCCCAAAAATCAATAGCAGGGGGTGGAAGAAGCATCCCCCTCCCCTGTCTTTGCCTCTCCACTTTCATCCCCAAGGCATATTTTCAGGTCCCCAGCAATACTAAGCAGCCATAACATAAGAAAAACCTTCTGAAAACTCTACCTCACATCTGTCTTGCGTTTACACTGTAGAAGCAGAGCCTGCGAGGAGGCTGACATTCACACTCTGCTGCAATAAGCCCCTCGCAGAGCACAGCAGCGGCTCCAGCCACCAAAGCCGCCTTCCTCAGGCACCACTATGAACGTGAACACCGAAAGCTGCCTCACCTCTGTGCTGGGCTCCGTGCCGCTCCTGGCAGGCAGACGCAGCAGACACAGGACACTGCCAGGGCCAGGAGTGCTGCAGATGCTGTTCAGAGGAGCTCGTATATTCTGGAGATTACAGCGAAGCGGGCAGAAATACCGCAGCAGGGGTTAAACGCACCCTGCGCCTCTTGGGCTGCCAGAAAGCAAGCGGGAAAAGTCATCCTGCTCGGCAGCTTCAGCACAGCCGCTTCGCAGGCAGGAGAGGGGATTTGGCTACGGGCAGACCCAGGTGCTGCCCATTTGCCCACCCGAGACCCCAGAACCTTTTCCCTTCCCTCTACCTGTTACACAAGCCGGGAGGGAAGGTAACAGGCTCCCAGCAACTCAACCCCGGGAGGCTGCCGGCAGCACCCTGAGATCGATCGATTGATTGATCGCCCGCAGCTGAGCCCCGGGAGGCGCTTGCAGGGACCCTGGGGGACCTGTGAGCATCGGGGGCAGGGGGGTGGCATTTCTTAGCCCCCTATATCCTATTCTGCCCCATGTCCGTGTGGCTTTAGAAAAAGGAAGGTCAGGTTTCTTTTCACTAGTAAATGATTAATTTTAAACAAAGATTTTGAATTCTAGAGGCTCTCCCCCTTTGATGCTAGGGCAACATCCCCTTCCACAGGTGTGAGGGTGCAAATACTGACAACAGCCACACTGCTGCTAACCTTGGTGAAAGCACCTGGGCCTCTGGCACTTGATAGGTCAGTGTGTGCCCACAGCTGGGGTTCCAGGTCCTGCTGGCTCTGGGAACTAAGGAGGTGCTGCTGTGGGGGAAGTGCCAAGCAGACTCGCCACCGCCAGGCTCAGAGCAGCCCGAGGTTGTGCAGCGATCTCCCCTTTGCACCCACATGTCTGGGCTGGTATCACATTGGGATGGCATCACCAGGACATGGTTCCTGCTCTGGCCATGAAGCCCAAGCCACGCTTGTCTCTGCAGGTGAATACAACACCAACGAGGAAGACCACACCGAGCAGCGGCGTAAGGTGGTGAAAATCCTTCCTCACCCCACATATAACGCCACAATCAATAAGCACCACAATGACATTGCCCTCCTGGAGCTGGACCAGCCGCTCATCTTCAACAGCTACGTCACTCCCATCTGCATCGGCAGCCGGGAGTTCCCCAACGCCCTGCTGAAGCACGGGACGGGGACAGTGAGTGGCTGGGGCAGCACACTCTTCCGTGGCCGGCCAGCCACCATCCTCCAAATTCTCAAGGTGCCTTATGTTGACCGGCCAACCTGCCTCAAGAGCACCTCCACCACCATCCTGCAGAACATGTTCTGTGCGGGCTTCCCAGCTGGAGGCAGTGACACTTGTGGAGGGGACAGTGGAGGTCCCTACACCACCGAGATTGAGGGCACTTGGTTTCTCACGGGGATCACCAGCTGGGGCGAGGAATGTGCCAAGCCAGGTAAATATGGCATCTATACCAGAGTCTCCAAGTACTTGAAGTGGATAAAGGACATCACAAGGCTTACCTAAGCCACTGGAGGTTGTGCCGTGCTGGAGGATGGACTGGTTAGTTGAAGAGACACCGCAGCAATCTATGTGTTTTACAGAAATTGTGGCATTTTAATAAAGGTTTCTAAATGAACTAATTTCTGCTCTTGGAAGGTAAAAGTTGAGAGAACACAGTGGAAATGTAGTAATAAAGAAATAAAAAGCCCTTTTAATTACCCATGGCTGCATTCCTGAAAGCACTGGCACTACTGAGATGGTGTAAGTCCCCAATTTCCAAATGCAGTGGCTGGTGTGGATGAGCTGTGGCACAGCTTAGACACACCCCAGGCCAGTGTGCCACCAGCAGTGCCCACGGCAGCCACACAGCACCACAGGCAAGGGGAGCCCAGCGGGCTCTGGGTGCCTGGGGCACTGGCATCCAGCATCGTGTCTGTAGCAGGAGCCCACGAGGGAGGTGAACACACAAAGCACTGCACCTGCAGCACTCTTGGCCAGAGGTTTCCACTTGAGCCAGGCTGAGATGGGTAAGGGGCAGCAGAAAATGCTCTTCCTGATTTAGGACGGCATAAATTTTGTTGTATAAATGACCTAAAATCTGTTTAAAACTCATCTACCTGTAGTGACAGGCTTTATGCTAATGCTATCTGCAGAGCCTTGTTAGGATTATAAAGAGAACTGCTTAGTGCTCATTACCTGTCCTGGTCTCCATATTAATTGTGTTAAATTAGAGACTGCTGCTGTGGGCGCTGCTGGTGGTGATGGAGACAGCGCCTTTCCCTCCCCAGATGAGCTTGTGCGATGTCCCCGGGGTGCAGGCAGCGTGG
Organism: Chloroceryle aenea; assembly: GCA_013399075.1. Classification (NCBI taxonomy): domain Eukaryota; kingdom Metazoa; phylum Chordata; class Aves; order Coraciiformes; family Cerylidae; genus Chloroceryle; species Chloroceryle aenea. The sequence continues at coordinate 187,896 of VWZY01006921.1, forward strand.
GACACCCCAGTGTCTGGTCTGAGCGAGTGCCAGATACCTCACTGGGAACAGCCTGACCTGTGCCCCAGGTGGGCACAGGGAAGGGAGGTGACATCCCAGGAAAGGCTACGCTGGGCAGAGGTCCTGTACTGGGCTGCCTCCAGCAGGCTTAATTAGTTCCCACCTTGAAGGGAAGGGAATAATTACAGAGGAAGGGACGTTCACCTCCGATCCGTGCTGGTTCATCTTGTATCTCCTTCCATGGAGAACCCCAGGGGTGTAAGGGAAACAGTGTGGCCTGTGGGAATTGCACCCCATAATGCCTGTCAGGGGCAGCTCCTGCAGAGGCTTTACCACACGGCAGGCACCGTGCTCAGGACCTCAGTGCTTCCCCAGAGGCAGAAACCCAGTGATGGGGGTTTCCTCCTTCCCACCCGGCATGATGTGCCCCTAAGACCTCCTCGCCCACCCCCGCCACCTGCAAAAGGGCTGTTGATGTCCTCACAGCCCACAAGCACCCACCCACAAGCCTGGCTCTGTGGCCCCCAGCCCAGGGGTCCCTCGTGGCAGCACTGCCCAGTGCTGGGATGTAGGTGAGGCTGGTGATGGAGATGCCCTGAGCCAGAGCTGGCTCTCAAGAGCTGCTATTTCAGATGTCAGCATGAGTGCTCAGGTGCCTCTCCCAATGTCATTGCCACTACATCCGGCAAGAAGCTAATCGGATCATCTGCCATTGCTTATTTTAAAATCAAAATGCATGCGAGTAGGTTATATTTGTTCCAAAGAAATTATATAAACCATCACTGTGAGAATTGTGTATTTTTTCTCTAGAATTATAGCAGAGGTGTCTTTGGACAGAACTGTATATTCTCATCTGAATTTATTTAACAAGTTTTTAATCTTTAAATATAGATTTAACACTTTTTTTTTACAGGTACATATACAATATAGTTCATTTAAACTTGCAGTCAGAGAAAATTCTCTACTGAAATTTATACATATACATGAAGAGCCTAGTTCAACAGCATACTTAAGGTAACATACCATGTCGTGTGCAAAGTTTCAAATGTTAAAAATCTCAGACTGTACATTCAGGTTTGCAGAACTTATCAACCTCATAAATTAATAAAAGCTTAGATTTAAAACTATGGAAGACAAAAAAAAAAGATTAAAACCATTTAACACGCAATGTGTGCTATGTTTGAGATAAATATTTACAGTTGTACCTCAAAATGTGTACTGTTACCACAAGAATTGTTACCACTATAAACAGCCCCAACAGTAATTTAAGAGACTCCTACTTTTCCACCCAGCAAGTGCATTGTGATCAATTTTAAAGTAAATAGAAATAACCTTCAGTGACCTAAAACTTCTCTGCTGTGATTGCCAGTGGCTGAACAACAACGCCAGGATCTTGCAGCATCGCTTGGTTGAGACTCAGCTGGTTGTATTTTTGAGGGGGTTATCTGCAATACTGGCCACCCAAACTGGAGAGATGCCCACCAGTGAGGTGGGGAACCCCCCAGGCAACCACAGCCATCACACCGCTCAACAATTCCTCTGTACAAAAATGGTCACCAAATAAAATACCCTAGTATGTTTTAACTTAATAACTTGGTACTGTGTCTAAGAATCCATGGTTCACAAATCAAAGTCAGATCATAAAGGTCCCCCTTTAGTCCACAGTATAAAATGGTTCATTTTGACAGGACAGAGCAAATCCACTACCACATGCACATTATTAACCCTGCTCTCAACACAGGCAGACGCTCTTTGCACACATCTGCTTAAAAGTCAAACCACCTGTACTTAGCTCCTACAAAAGCAAAACCAGGCAAAGAAAGACAAAATTAAATTATGAGCATTCAGTAATCTTTTTTCTTTCTCAGAAATTCAATAGATAAATTATTGTTAAAGATGCTGAAAGGTACAGTCTTATCACAAGAACATCCTTAGTGCAAACATGGACATTTAACTTTGATTTATGGCACGTGTTCCAAAAGTACATACATTTAATGTAAACTTCAACACTTGCTAGATACAGGTTTCAGCCTTAGGACACTTTGGGACCCTAAGTGATCGGCGACAACCCTGAGTTGTCAGTTTGACCTGACCCAAACCTCACTGAAATCAACGGGGCTGACTGCAGTGGGCTGGAGTCAGACCTTAAGTGCAAAAAGAGGATCTTTAGCATTATTGCATCTTCTCATGTGAGTCAGCCAGATGATGCTCTTACAGAACATTACATTCACATAGCTGAAGTAGATACTTAAGAAAAATCCATTCATAAAATCAATGAAGCAGGACATAAAGCTTCTTTGTTTGGTTTTGTGGGTTGTTTTTGTTTGTTTTGTTTGTTTTTGGTTTACCAAAACTCAACTCTTTTATTTGCAACTTCAACAGTTGTCAGCTAATAAGTAGATAAAGCCTTCAACCTGTAGAGGAAATTTCAAGCATCTAAACAAGGTGTCAGGAAACTGTAGTGTACTTCTCAGATGAAACGTGATGGATGTCATGGAAAAACAGCAGGTAAAAATAATAAAATACTGTACTTTCCACAGGAGAAAAAAAAAAAAGAAAAAAGAAAGAGCAGAGAATGGCTTCCTTTATGACTATGAGAAGCTGCTTAGGACCCCAGTCCTGTTCAGTGCAGATGAAGCTGTGGAGGTCTGTGAATGTGATGAATAGTACAGGACAACTCCAACTATTGTGCTATTTCTCTGTAACACTTAGTTGAAAGCTTCCAAAGAGCATCAAAAATAGGATGCTACTAGTTCACCCTTAATTCAAGGGGAACTAAACTTTCTTGTGTTACACAGGGCAGCATCTATAAAGTAATGAAGAATGATGTTAATATTAAAGCATCTTACTCCAAGAAATACATTGTTCCCTGCAATCACATAACATTTGTATGACAAAAAAAACAAATAAGTGCACTCCTGTAGTTCTCCCTAAAAGCTGAACTCCCACTAGCTTCCGTGAGAGCCCTGTGTGAGGCAGGACAACGGGGTTCGACACATTTCTATCATCTCTTGCTTGATTATCACAGCATGGCCAGCTATCTTCTCTAGGCTCCTTATTTTGTCAGACTCAAGATGGTTTTCAACAGCATTACAGCATCGCTGTTCTGTGAAGCTGGCTGGTGTTGCAGGTTGTACAAGCAGACCCTGCTTTATGTTTCAAAGGCCAAAAAGAAATCAGCATTACCTTTAAAGGACCCTGCAGAAATGCAAAAGCCTGGGGCTGCAGTCGTTAAAGTGCATGATTAATAGTGCAAAGAGTGGGGCTGCAGCTGCAGAACTACAAAGTGGCATTTTAGAAGTTCCACAAGTCCTGCGCATTCTGGCGAACGTGCTCACGCCAGCCTGCAAGAGCTCAGCCGGGCAGATTCAAACCTATGGCCTCAGGAGCCACAAAAAGGGTTGCCTGAAGCTCACCACAGTGGAGAGGACAATCCCCACCGCCCTGGCCAGCAGGAGCAGAGGACACGCAAGCTTGGTCCTTCCCACTGCCAGCAGGGGAAACCTTTACTCAGCTGTATTGCACGAAGAGCACACACAGGGGATTCCCTAAGGGTTTGGAAGTGATCATTTGGCATGTGGGGTGCTAAAATAAACCAGGAGAGGGTCTGGAGTGTAGAACAGAAGCCTGTGTCCTCCTTGACCCAAGCGGGTGCATGTGCCTGCCCTGTCACAGAGCATCCTCCCACGTCTGCTCTGAATGCTCCTCCCATTTGGGCTCCAGTCCAATTCTGCCACATAACTTTTCTGTTGTTTAAAAGAACTTGAAAGTTGCAGCAGTATTTCTTTTCGATATAGAATAAGTAAAGGCATTTATCATTGCCTCCTTTTTTTCATTCGAATTCCCCTTTTTGAATTCAGGCTACTCTATTTCATGTTCCCTCTAAGAGAAGTGAGTCTCACGCAGCCTCCACCCAGCGAGTGGAGATTGGACACTTGCCCTTCTCTCTGCCCAGCTTTTAAAGGTCAGGTGAAAAAAGCTGAAAATGCTTCTGACCCATTTTGCTCTGATGTGACAATTGAAGAGCAAACAGTGTGTTTCCTTTTGCTTGTATCTGTTTACTACTGCTGAGAGAAAAGAATAGTAGGGAGAGAGCTTAACCTTGATGAAAGGGGAGGCTGTGGTGCTGCTGGACATGTGCACTGTGCCACTGAAGTGAAAACGAGTAACACATCTACTCTGGGTTACAGCAAGGAACTCCCTCCTGCTGTCCCCGCTCTCCCTTTGCCTTGAAGTGTGTGCTGCAGCACAGCTGAGACATGAGATGCCTTTTCCTCCACTGACACAGATGCTGTCAGTGTTGAAAGTCATGATCTTTGGCATGTTAGCAACCAGGGAACTTGCAGAAATGTTTTGTCTCCTGCGCCACCGGGGAAGAGCAGATGGGATTGTAGTGCTGCAGCCCTCACCTTCCCCAGAGATGCATGTCTTGCACAAGGGGAATGATGAGATAAACCTTGCATCTCCTTGTTAATTCACATAAAAGCCAGGTCCAGTTGACCAGTCTGACTGCTTCAGCAAGGCAGCTTAAACTAGCAACACACAGGTAAATCTCAGGAGTAGCTATTTTCTGAATATTTCTTTTTCTGAGCAGAGCTCTCTCCAAACCTTCCCCATTTTGAAATCTGTGTGTTATCACTTGAGATATGAAACTATTTCTAAGGGATACACAGAAAAATTTCATCATGGATTTGCACAGAATAAATCTATTCAGAAAAAAGCAGCAAGCAGTCATCTCAGAAAGTATAGCTAGAGGCACACCAGAGGGAAAACTGGTTTTCAAAGTGACCCCCAAGCCAGCCTCTTCCTCCCCAGAAGCCTCCTAGCTTATATCCTGGCCAACAAAAAGTTTAGTAAGGTGTCTCCCATGTGCACCTTTGCAAAAGAAGACCTGGACCAAAATGCTTATCAGTAGTCACATGGCATTGCCTAAAGTAACCACTCATCCATAAGGAAAATCACCTACGCAACTACGGGAGGAAGGAAGGGAGATCATCTGCAGGCTCATTTGGGTGTTGCAAGTTCAACTTTGCACATCAGCTGTCCCTTGACAGGCTGGTGCAGGAGGGTGGTGGATTTGCAAAGCTGGCAATGGTAGGGGAGAGGTGCATTGACCAAATACACATCTGATAACTTCAAATGGGCAGCAGAAAGTTCCCCGTAACTCCACTAAGCTTTGTATTAGCCCAGCACTGGAAAAATTAGCAGGATGGGAGAGGAACAGCTGGTAAGCCTGCTGGTATCAGCCATCCTCTGTTAGGGACACAGTGTAAATCTAAGAAAAAATGTTAAGGTAAAGGAATCATTTCATCTATTCAGCCACAGGCTTTGCACTGAAGAAAACCCAAATCCCAGATTTCTGTGAAAGCTGGTTATGGAATTCTGTGATTGGAAATAGATTTTTTTTTAACTGTGGGGACCTGCAGCTGAGCAATAAGAGGCACTATCCCCCATGAAGGGCTACGACTGCCTCTCCCCCAGCTCTGAAGTGACTTCAGCACACTCTATCTCTTGAAGACCCCACAAGATGTTAATCAAGTTGACCCTGCTCACATGCAAAGCGGCATTTCAGCACAAGCAGCTAATAATGTGTGAGGATTGTGGTGCTCCCTCCTGCCCCCACTTTCCTCTATGAGCTTGGCTGCCTAACTCTCCCTCTGCTATACTGGAGCAAGAGCTCCATCTTCTGAAGAAGCAGAAAAGAGCTCAATCCAGACTGTCCCACAAGCAGTCCATGCTAAAAGGTACCTGCAGTATAAAATGACCAGTCTGTGGAGGAAAGAGAACTGCGAAATGCAAAGGTAGAACAATCATTTTTTAAGGACACGTCACTGAAAAGCTCTAGGAATAGCTCTAGGAAATAGCAAGAAAACATCCTACATCATCCTACAGTATTGCCTGGAGTGCATGTAAAATTAGAACGATGCCTAAAGACTGTGTACGTGATCAGAAACAGCGAGAGAACAGAATTCATCTCAGGGAAAACAGAGCTGAGACCAGACCCTGGCAAACAACCCGGGCAAAGCACCTGGGCAGTTGGTGTGAGACTTACAGAAGGAGCTTCCCGGGATTTCGCCTTGTGAAATTCTCATTAGTTTGTACTTTGTAAACCAGCCTGGAGCTGCAAGTCTCTAGGCTTTGGGGGATATGACCCCTGCAAAGCTAACAGGTGTTCAAATTTTGCCCACGCCCTATTTTCAGGATGCACTGATGGCTGGAGAAGCCTCCTGCACAGGCTGTGGGCCAGGAGCCAGCAAGATGTGACAACCAGACTTTCCAAACAAACAGCCCATGGTGCTCCAAGGTAGGAGCACACCAAGGGGAGTCCACTCAGTTGCGCTGCTAGCCCACCACAAGCTACCCCTTAGCTCACCTCTGACCTGGGAAATCTGATTACCCTGCAACAAAGGGGATAAAAAAGTACTTTCCTGTATGGAAAGTATTTAACTGAAATACACTGGAAAACCACCAAGAACTCACTGGAGCTTTAAGCCTTTCAGAAGGCTTCCTTCATATTCATCAAAACAACAGATATTGATGTCAAGAAAGTATTTACAAAGAAATCTACTCACAAAATTTTTTCATATGGCCATAAGTGGTGGATCCTTCTTGGTTTTTGGTTTTATTTTTTTTTAATGGACTAAATCTACGTGTTTTTCCTGAGCTGCTCCCATGGCAAACCCTGGTCTCCGTTTCCAGTGGACAGCATGATGAGGAGGCAATGCATGAAGGGGTGATGCTGCATGCATGGCAAGGGCGAGAGGCTGCTCTTAAGGCATTTTCTTGTGTCATATGTTATGCTTCCCTATCTATTCCTATGTACATTTACAGCTAGAAAATGAGAAATAGTAAGTTTTGAGCCTAGGAAGTCTTCTATGAAACCTGGTAACTTGTTTATAAACTTTATTCTAATGATGGATTAACGAGTGGGCAGCAATGAGGGCAAGAGAGAGGCTGCAGAAATGAAGTATTGCCTGGAGGGTGCTGGGGCTCAGGCCACGGCGGCTGATGCAGCAGGAGGAGATTTTTGCCTAGGTGCCTCCTGTTGACACAGGGTTTGAGCTACAGCAGCAAGAAGGCAAAACAGTCACAGGAATCCCTGGTCAGACTCCATCTCTTCTCCCCGATCTTCTACCCAGTGCTCTTGCAAAGAAATCTACATTTTTAAATGCTTGGTTTTAATTTACTAGCGCCTAAAGTCATGGAAATGTCTTAAGGTGTTAACAAATACAAAAAGCTTAATTTACTACTTTTGCAGGCTTTTTGGAGTAGCTGCTTGCTTTTTTTTTTCCTGCAGAGGCATATGCAGCCAGATTTAGTACATCAAGTATAATGCAAATGGCTTAAAAGACCTGATTTGATTTATAAAATATTTCTGCTAGGCGTGCTATATGATACCTGCGACTTTGGCATTCCGAAATCTGCAGTCACCGACTACTATCTGCAGACTGTGGACAGGAACCCAGCCTTCTTTTCTTCTGTTTAGGTTTTTCACCAACCTTTGAATGACAATGGCATTAGAAAAAGAAACAAAAACCAGCCCAGGAGCAGTTTGATATGGGCACGCTCTACACAGCTGTCAATGCAGCCAACTGTTTGTTCAAATCAGGGAAGGATCATACAGGAGCTGGGCATGCAGTGAGAGTGTCCTTCCCACTTAAACTGCTCTTAAACCTGATGAAAAAGCCTACAGTGGGAGCACAGCTGCCTTCATCCCTGCTCCAGTCAATGGAGAGGAGAAGGATGCTCCAGAGCACAAGTTACCTGCCCGAGACCTCCAGAGATGTCAATTTTCTTCCAGTGACTACTGATGGAGCCAAGGGCAATTACATTCCTCACTGCCCCGCTAGACTGGTAGGATGAATTAAGTCAGGGTACAAGAAGTAAATTCAAGGCAAGATTTAGGCAGCTGGCAATACTCACGTTCATAAATTACATCCCTCTGTCTCACTCATGCAGTGAAATTTGTGCTAACAAAAACGGCACTTGTGAGAAATCTCTCCAGGTACTGGCCAAAACCACCATGAGAGGTGGTGAGCATTCAGCAAAACAGAGATGCTTTACACCTTGCTTTTGCTGACAGCAAACTGAATTTTGCAAAATGCAGTTGGATTAGACAATTATTATAGGTGCCTTCCAATTGAAATACTCTATTCCATTCCATTCTAATTTCCCTGGGCATGGTGATTCCCCAGGCAATGCTCCCAGCCGTAAGGGGAGAACCAGAAAACACTCACACAGCTGTTTGAGGGAGGAAAACGTCTTGCAATTACTCATCCCTGCTGTCAATAAGCCCTGAGGAACAAAGCCAACAGCTGAGCTGGGGTGGGCAGAGAGCTCTCACTTGAAGCATCATCTGAAGAGCATGGCAATCTTAGTTGTTGGTAAAACAAAGGCTGCCTGGACACCCACAGCAAGGGAAGTCCTGGCATGTATTCTCAGTCCAAGCCAGTGCGTATGGTCTCTAGTTCTGGCAAGGGAATTAATTCTCCAGCTTTCTGCAATAGTCTAAAACTTAATCAAAAACTGCAACGAGAATACCACCAGGTGAGCAAGGTTGCACTCTGAGGGCTCTGAGAGATAAGACAAAGTAACCCTAAAATACCTACCACTGTCCCTCACCATCTTCATGCAAAAGCTGAATTTCATCCCCATTTTTCACCAGCAAGTCCTCTGATCCTCTCCTCTTGCAGTCTGCAAGGGCTTTGTATTTTCCTGGAGACTGTGGTAGTAAGAAAAAATGATCTTATTTAGCTGCAATTTCCTATCACACAGCACTTATTTCTGCCTGCCACAGGCAATGTTACAGAGCCCTGTCAGCTACCTCAATTAAAATTATCTCTACGAACTGTGGCTGAGACATCTCCTCATTTCCCAAATTGAGATATGGAAAATCTGAGAGACATGGACAAGATACATCCATTATCCAGTGAAGCAAAACAAAGCCAGATCACCAAGAGCAGCAGCAACGCAAGCTTTGGGACTATTGCACCCCTGTACTAACCAGCTGGTTCCCGTCCTCCTCCTCGGTGTCTGAGCAGTTGGAGAGGTACTGGTTCCCTGACCACTCCTCCAGCCCCTCGCAGATTTCCAGGGACTGTGACATTCCTGGCCAGCCTACAAGACAGCATGCAGCTCAGGTGGGGTTACCCCCAGCACCCACAAAGTGTGCCCTGAAGGAAGGGGAAGGGACCATACCTCTGTGGGGCTTGTTCTGGGGGGACACGACCCCACTGTCCAGCATCACCGGGCTGGTGCGCTCAGAGTCATTCTCTTCTGAGCTTATGGAGGCCCTCTGCTGCTTTCTGCATGATAAAAAAATCATAAAATAGTGATAAAAAAATAAAAATCAATCTTAGTTTTACTTTATGAAAGAACTCAAACTCCATGAGGTTTTATAGAACATGGTCAGAAATAATAATGGTCTCGAGAAAGGTTAAGGACCTCAGCACCTCATTTTAACTCCTGGGGAGGGGGAAGAAATTGCTGTAGTATCTCCCTCCCAGAATTTGAGCATCGTGCTTGATCTTTGCCACCATTTGCAGAGCAGCTGGGGCTCAGGCTGTGCTGCCAAGTGAGCAGTCGAGGGTGCCCCTGACAGCCCCTGTCCCCCAGACCACTGCCAGCAGGGATGAATGGAGCACAGCCCTCCTGCCCCTCACCCAGAAGTCCTGGACAGAAATGGGGTGGGGGTAACAGCAAAGAGACAGGACATGGGCAGATGGCACTGGGTGCCCAGTGATGGGTGGGTGCTGGGGAGAGACCCTGGTCCAGCTTCTGGGACTCACCCATCACTCAGCTGGGAGGACAGTGGGAGCTGGTCCATACACGAGCTGGGCTGCTGCTTCTCCACTGTAGGGAGGTCAAACATCAGCTTAAAATCCAGTTTTTTATTAGTAACTGTCACACTTGAAGCATTATTTTAGAAGTTAGACATTTCGTACAACCCTAATGATTTCTGTTTAGAGAAAAACAGACCTTGAGACTCTATATTATGAAGTACAGACTTAGTTATGATTAAGATGGTATGTTAGCACAAATCCAATAGTGAGCATGCCACAGAAGACTCTAATATGCTTAAAACTAGGCATCTGCTATGGATCTTGTTGAATTAAGCTTATGATAAATGTGAAATAATCCCCAAGGTAATAATAATAATAATAAAAAAGTACTTCTGTAATTCATTTTCACATAAGCTCCTGGCCTTTACAGCTCTATGTTATTTTCTTGCAATGCAAGACCTTACTCCAGTATGTTGCTACCGGGCTGCTTCTGAAAATCAGTTCTCTGGTGAGAATGAGTGTATTTGAAGATTAGTAATGTGAAAATAGGAAAGGTTCTGCTGCAGAGTGAATGCCACAGAGAAATTGGTCAAATGTACCTTTTATAAGCTCCTGCTGCTTGAACAAAATTTTTCTTATTTCATTCAGCCATGCCATCTTCAGATCTACTGTTTGGGCCTGGAAGAAGAGAAAACTGTCTTAACTTTGAATTAAGAATCATCCATTAGAATGTATGAATAAAATCTTACATTTCTATACTGTAATAACCTGAAATCCCCTTGAATCCAAAGTCACCAGTTTTGATCTTTTAAAACTGATGATCCCCACTACACTGAGTGGGAGTGCAGTGATCCCCACAAAACACAGTGGAAACTGTGGGGCCATCACTACCAAGCAAGGAGTGCAGGCAAAAGCACGCGTGTGCATGCATCTGATCTCTTCAAAATACCTAGAGGGCTGAATCTGCCTTTTGGATGTATGTTTACTTGGCCACACACAGCTGCTTTATGAATTTGAGTTGGCTACTGTGCTCTAACATGGGGAAAAAAAAGCTGGGCAGAAGGCTAAAAAAGAACAGGAATTAACAATATTTTTGGAAAGGTTTTTTCCTGTGAATGTTGTGTTAGGCAAATATTTCACCTCCATACATTTCTGTTGAAAATGCTATGAAAGGAAAAAAAAAGAAAAAAAGAAGAAATCAGTTTAGTTTGGCTACTGTTCTGTAGATGAATCAAAAGACTACAGAAATAGCACCTCTGAGGCAGAGCCTTTGCTCCAGGAGCAATTCTGACATCTAATTGTAGAGGAGCACGTGGCCCCTGTCCACTAAAGCCTGAGGCCCATTTCCCAGCTCAATCACGCAAGCTATTGAGCACAGTAACAATACCAGGCTGGTGATTTTATTTTTGCAATATAGGCTCTATTTCCAAGGAGCAATCGTGTCTCCACTTTAAGATGACTTTTACAGTTGTGGACTGGACACCAAGGACCAGCCTCTGGGACAGCTGGGCATGGGCAAAGAGGGATAAGAAATGCAAGTTAAACACCTGATAATCCTGTCTCCCTCACTGGGAGTCATTTCCTTAACACAGTTAGGAGGCTGTACAAATAACCTGGTTTTTGAAGCTACAAACCTGCACAACATAGACCTCTTCTCGCCCACTATACCAGATTTCAAATTTCCGATGATCTCCTTTCACATTTTCAGTTATTCCAACTGCATTCATCTGCAAACCCAAAAGAGCCAACAAATTAAACACACTGCAAATGTTCCCCTCCTCCCTATGAGGCCAGACATTTTGCAGCATGATAAACAAACCTGTTTTCACCCAATTTCACACATTTCATCAACTTTCATTTCAGTAGCAACTGAAAGTCATTCTCTGACTTCTGCCCCTTGACTCTCCGCCAGCTTGCTGTATTTGTAAAACCTTTCTGCATGGGCTTTAGGGGACTTTTCATTCAGCAATCAGTGGAACTAACTGAGAAGTCATCTCATGACTCCTGCAGGATGAAATTTCTGAGATGAGGCTTAAGAAGCTTTATAATGCATGGTGTGTTATTCTTCTACATACATTATTTCTGCCATATTATCCTGAATTAGGATAATCAGCAGCTCAAACTACAGTTAGAGACCAAACAACTTTAAGCAACAGGAGATTCTGACCTACCTGCTGAACATGCCATAAAGCTGAAAAATACTTGATATCACATAAACCACCTCAGCTAAAGCACAGCTTGCTAGCAATTAATCTGTGGTTAGTGCATAGTCAAAAATAGCTTAAGTATCCTACTTATGTGTTCTGAAACAGATCTAATAATAATGGTATCATCTAGCAGAAATTATTTACACAGACTGCATTAGATAAATCAGCATTAAATACAAATAAGGCCTTAGAAAGAACATCTGCTTACTGCTGCTGTCCTTTGTTAATAGGTGCATCCTCAGAGCTTTTGGTCCAAACAAGCACGAGGATTTACACATCAGGTCACTTTGGCAAACCTTCCATTCCTAGTCACTTTTTCAAATGTTGGCACCCGTTTTTAGTGACTACAAACAGCCTCAGGAAATAGGAAGCAAGCTGCTAATTAGCTTTCCTTGTCTCTCTACTGGTATGAACAGCAGAGCTCTTATGAACTTTGGAGAAAGTGTTTGCCTCCAGATGCAGAAAGGCCCATCACTGAACAGGAGTCAGTATTTACTAGTTTTCTTTTTTTCTTAATATGAAACTATTTTTTATTATTATTATTTTCTCCCGTGCAGTGTAATGCCATAAAGTCTTAAGAAAGGCAGGTCAAGCTCCATTCTGATTTTATGAAAACTCAAAAAGCTCAAAATTTAAGAAGAATATAATTTATGAAAGATGTCGAAAGGGCAACCTAGAGAATGCCTCAGCCACATGCTGCAATTCCCAGTTCTGTGCATTTCCTCTGGCATGGCATTTTATACAGAAGCTCCTAATAAACTGCCCAGGCATCAAGATATTAGAAATTATAAATGATCTACTAGGAGAATGCGACGGAAAGTGCCAGGAACAGACATATTTAAGGTCTGTTCACTCCTTTGAACTGATTTTAAAGTTCTCTTTCCTCCCACTGACCAGGATTTACTGTCCCTCAGCTGTTGGCTCCCTGCAATGCAGACCGAGGTGGAGGAGTGTAGAGCTCTGGGATGAGGGTTCATCTGCATCACCTTCCACGGCGGTACAAAGCACAGTGATTTACTTGGCACTGTGGTGAGTTATGAACCTGCATCCTCTGGGTTACTGAATCTCAGCTGAAGAGGTATTTACCAGTGGATTTTACACAGTATGTAAAATATTATCCTGAGGGGTTCTTGTGTTTGTTTCACAGATGTTCAGTTACACAGCCTCTACCCAACAGCTTGCCTTAATTCTAAATCCCCAGAAAACATTCTTGCAAAGAAAAATAATTTCCTGGTACTATCATGAATCAAACAAATGTCAAGCTACAGAAACAGGATTTTGGCCTCAGGAAGCAATTTTAAGAACAGATGCATGCAGATGTAATCCTGCAGCATCCGTGGATTCTCTAATCCCAACCTCTCAGTGTGGCAATGCAAAACAACTAGAAAATGAGTCCTCTCGAGGCAAAGAAAAACCCTGGCCGCATCGCCTGGACTCCTGAGCGCAGGATTTTCTCCTCAGAGCAAGCTTTCCCCATGTCAACTCTTCAGTTCTTTCAAAAGCATGTATGGTACAACAAGTACTAGAGGGAAAACAAGCTCACCAGAAAGAAAATGATGCTGTTTGGGAAAAACATTCAAGTGCTAAAACATATGGCCTGGGATTTGCTTTTAATACACAATTTGTAACGTGCACTGGAGCTGAACAGACTTATCTGCTCTTACATGGCTTCCTGACTACTCGTGGCACGTCCCTCCCCAGACCCTGCTGAGTCCAGGGCCTTGCAGCGTCTGTGCCTCCAGGTGCCCATTTTTTTCCATTCTAAGATACACCCTTATTGGGCTTTTACTTACAAGAAAAACAAGGTTGGGTACTGCGACAAAATGCTGGTGGTGGAAGTGCTCATCGCATGCAGTATGCCAGAAGGTTTCTTTTAGAGAAGCAGTTTGGGATTTTTATTGATAATAGTTGGCATTTATAGGCTTGGGATAGTTGTTTACATCCCTCTTATTTTGCCATAGGCTGCTCTCTTCGCCTGATAGTTGTACTTGGAGCATGCCAAAGGAGAATGGGAATGAGAAATGAAGAAGAGTTCTCTCTGCATCCTCCTGGCTGGGATATGGGGCTCAGGAGCAGCTAGGCAGAGCCCAGCCCCAGGGGCTTCCATGGGGACCAGGGACAGGAGTATGCCCCCCTTTGCTCTTCTGGTTGGGCTGGGAAAGATGCAAAGGGCCTCTCCAGATTCCTGCCCTTGCTCCTGCTCCTGGAAAGCAGACTAGAGGGGGGAAAGCACATTCTCACCCCTGGGACTTGCCTGCAGCTCCATTTCCCTGGCAGATACCATCACATATGTGACTTCCAAGTCCATGGACTTTCCCAGGGGCTACTTCAGCTGTGGGGGTCCTCACAGCTTATTACAACTACAGCTTTTCATGGGCATGGCACTTCCATATGAGGCACTACAGCCCTTAATAGCAGAAAACAAGACACTGTGTTGGAGGAAAAATACTCTCAGGGCCCGCAGTTACTGGTTTACAATCTAAATAGCAACGGCCCCAACTAAAAAGTCCTTACTTTCAAAAAATGCTTAAAACTGTAAGATGAGGTTTTGTCATATCCATCTCCATGCTCCTCTCTCTTCTTGCAGAAGACCAAGGCTTTCTCATACAGGAACAGATGCCTCTGCATTGGCTTGAACCTGGCAAGATCCTTCATTTTTGTTGGACCTTTTCGGTGTCCTGTCCAAACACTGAAAGATCCTTGCATCAATACTTTCCCCAGTTCGCTCAGGTCACCCTGGTGAGAGCACGACAAATGAAAAACACAAAAGAAAAAGACATCCATTAAAATGTAAGAGTACTGTCCAAACAGTGACAGGCAATGGGACCAGCTCTGTTCCAAGGCACGTCGCTCTAAAAATAGGTCTTCCTGGAAGGATGAGATGATTTTTGGGAGTGAGGGCATGGTGCCAGGAGGGAAGCACAGCTCTTGATTGCAGGGCTGCAGCTAGTCTGTGTGAAGGGATACAAGTCAGTAACTGGAAGAACTAGGAGCACAGGAAAACTCTCCAGCTCCTATAGAAGTCGAGGCCAAAGGTTATAGCTACTCCAGAGGGAGAGGGAAGATGAGATCTGAGCCTGAACTGAGGTCTCAGAGGATGGACTTCTCAGTGAGGTCTGGACTGGGACCAGCAGCTTAGAAAGTCAGCCCCTCACCCTTCTTTGAAGTCCTAGGAAAGACAGCCACCTGAATGGGAAAGGATGAAATCAGCTTCAGAGAGTATTTAGTTCAATGCTGAATGAGAAATACCCTGAAGACACCCCAGGTGAATCACGAGGTGAGCCATGACAGAACTACCGTGCATGCTGGAAAAAATACTCTCGAGAACCACCAGGTGGCAAGAGTGGGCACTACTCGACTTCAGCGAAGTCCATTGGATGTGGGTAGTGTCCAAGATCCTGCAGCTGGACGGGAGACTGTAACCTGTGAGAGCTTCCCGATCCCATTCACTTTGTAGCTGTCCTAGTAGAGTGTCTAGCTCATACGTTCTGGGACACTCTCCATTTGCAGCGCATCAACTGGCACTGTGGAAGGGCTCTCGGTACCCAGATCTACTCACATCGTATCCTGTTATTGAAATCTGATGCATAGAGTCATTGACTGACTTCAACAAATCCAACATTGCAACCAGGGCTTCCTGAAGTTCCTGAACTCCATCACAGCTCGTGCTGTACTTGAGCAGCTCCTGGAAACAGAAATGGAAGAGTTCATGTTTGCACTTGAACAAAGCAGACTTTTCCATCTCACTCAAAGTTTCCAGTGCCCAAGAGCAACCAACAGTGTCTGAGTTTCTTCTTTCGTACGTCACTGGGAAAAAACCTCACTCTAAACCACAGTCAGTATGAGGTGTGGAATAGATCACTGAAGCATGGCCCATTTTTTCTGGGTTTTCTTAACCCGGTCTCAGCCTACAGAGCAGCATCACACTCCTCTGAGTTCTTTATGTTGTGTTTTCCTGCTTGGTGAGAAATGGGAAATCAGGCTCGGGATTTTCATCAGCTGCCAATATGTCACTTATGCCTTCAAATGAGATTGCAGCAGATTATGATCTTCAGACAGGCAGACACAAGGAACAGAATTTATAAAGTCTGGAGCCTTTGAGTCAGGAAGTGGAGGATAGATTGGGGATTATACCATTGATACAAAATGACTTTCATTTCAGATCTCCTCTGCCCACTTACAGCTTCACATGTACTCATCTCTCCTTCAAGAGGCTAGAAGGTGGGGTTCAGAAGCCACCACCCCCGTGTTACTCCCACTTTACAGAGTGGGAATAACAGCACTGCCCTTCCTCAGACTGGGGACACAAGAAAAAATGCATTCAAGATTACAAACACTGTAACAGCCTGAGGAGAAGAAGAGATGCATCAAAACAATACATTTCATTCATTGTACTCTTATGATCAACTCTGGATCAGTTTTCTTAGAAGTGTATCTCTGAACAGGTTCAGTCTTTCTCCTCTTAAAAACCAGCTTGTTAAAAGCACTCGTTCCTTTCTCAAGTATGTGAATTTTCATCTTCACTGAAAGTCACTACAGAGGGTCAAGACACGCAATATGTAATCTAAAGCTTAGTGCTGAAAAAACAAATTGGAAAACAAATGTATTTCCTGATGTCATTTCAAAGTAGAACATGAAATACCTTTAAAAGTAACTGGTATTTTGTCAGCCGCTGCACTGGTTTGAGCAAATAGGAATCCAGCCCAAGTTTGTGTTCTAATTTTCTTTGGCATTCCTGGAGCAAAGAACAGAGATGAAGTAAATTCTGCACCAACCATAAGCAGTCATTCCAACAGCGTGACTAATATGTTTTGATGACTTCAAAGATTTCATGTAAAAATATCATATGGTACCTATAACTAAAGAAATCTGATGGAAACATGTTCAATAACAGAATGAATGGATCTACCTTAAAATCCTTGTGTGCAAGAAATTTTGACTGATGCTTTTGTGAGGCTTCCATGCAACAGTAAACAGAATAAGCCACAAATTTGTGGGGTGCTTAGGACAAGTGAGTGTCCCAGGATGGCACCTGCCTTGGTAGGAACAAACAGCTCACCTGGAAGAAGGTGCTTTCAGAGCACTGCCTCCACAGGGACTCTGACCGGGGCTTATTCTGGCAGTACTTCTCATACATCTGGAAATCCTCTCGCTGTAAGGGAAGCCAAAAGGCAAGTCACACGCATGCTGGGCAGCCAAAGAAGATGAACACCCAAACTGTACATTTGCTTTTATCTCCGTTGCCAATTTTAATATCTAAAAGTCACAGGGCTTGGGTAAAAAAAGCACTTCTAGGAATTGCAGCAGACTGCAGCGTAGTCACGACTGCTGCTCTCCCCCATCTGCTGCTGGCCACCCACCTATGCTCCCTGCCTTGCTGTTGGTATTGCCTATCAGAGGCATCTTACTCAGCTGACATAACTGAGATGTTGCAGAGTGCGACAAAGCAGGAGAAACATTGGCCTTCCAGTCTGCTTTGTATGTGAAAATGAGTCACCCACCCTGTCTAGGAAACAAAATCCCACTCTCTCGGGTGCTCCCAGGCAGCTTTCCAAACTGTGCAGGAAAATTCTGAAAAAGATGGGAGAAGAGACAAAATGCAGCAGTAAGCAAGGTATGGTTTGGGTATTTAATCATTATAGGAAATGAGTCTGATAGAGGGGAGAATAGAGCCAGCATCCTACTTGTTGTGGAAGTCGTATATCTCGGGCATGTTTCCAAAGAGGACATCCTTCCTGTTCCTCAGCACAGGAGGCATGAGGATGATCATGGCAGGGTTATCCATCTCAGCTCTGTAGCCCTGTGGGATGTAAAAGGGGCTCATCACTCAGTTGGTAAAAACTTGGCTCCTCAAAGGCAGATTAAAAGGAGATATAAACAGACTTTCAATACATCTGCTCTGTTTCAAAGTGAAACATCCCTTTTATTTCTTTACTGATTTTTGTTTCTAAATCCCTGCCTTTCAGTCCCTGGGCATGAGGGTTGTGGTCCAGGAGGGGATGGCTTGGGATGGCTCCCATGGGGTTGCCAGAACTGCAGAGATGCTCTCTGATCACAAAAGACAAATCACAGCCACTTCCTCCTTGCTATGGCCCGACTGCAGGAGAGCTCCCAGAGGAACACTTGTCTGGGTTGAACACATCTGCTGCTATGACCACGGGGTATAGAAATGACAATGTCTTTGTACAGGGTGTGCAGGTACACACAACCTCACAGGAACTGGTGCACGAGGTGACTTGTTACAAAGCAGAGACAGCTTGAGATCAAATACCTAAACCAATAGGCTTTCTGGTCTTGTACAAGACCCTCTGAGCAACCAGGGTCTTGCTCTCCTCAATGCCTCACGATTTCTTTTCTCTGTGGCTCTGCCTGCCTCTTGAAATCACAGCCTCCCAAACTGGGGAGGATCTGGAAAGGATACCCCCTCACCACAAATTGCTGAGTGGAACTAGGAAACAATACAAAGGTCCTTTGGTAAAAAACACATCACTGCACCAGTGCAGAAATATTCCCCAGATGTGGGAAACAGCCTAACCGCAGGGAAGGAAGAGGGCATGGCCAGAGCCCAGGACCATCGCTGCAAAGAAGACATCAAGAAGTCCAGTAGGCACAGCTCAAGCTGTCTGTGCTAGCCACCAAGCATCGCACGGAACTGAGGTCCTTTTACCATGAGCAGCAAAAATGCTGGCAAAAATGTGTTCAGTATGTGCAGCAGATCGTCTTTGGCTTTCAAAATTAATCTCCCACACTCACCGTGGCTGGAATC
This sequence comes from Chloroceryle aenea, assembly GCA_013399075.1. Lineage (NCBI taxonomy): Eukaryota > Metazoa > Chordata > Aves > Coraciiformes > Cerylidae > Chloroceryle > Chloroceryle aenea. The sequence goes on from VWZY01006921.1 coordinate 206,651, forward strand.
AGTATTCTTCATCCTAAGCAGGCATTTTGTAGTTGCAGTAGAAGATAAGGATCTGGGGAATTAGTCACTTCTATCTAACCACCTTCCTCTTTAAAGGAAATACTATTTGCAGAAAACTTAATTCTATCTGTCCATTTTTCTCTATCTAGACTTGATATGCAGAGTAATAAATCTGCGTATCTGCCAACTGCTTTATCATATAGAGTGTGGTTTAACAAAAAAACCAATCAGTGCAGGGCAATTATGTGTAACTACCTGCAGTCCAACAGATTTATAACCTGCCTGGTCATGAGTGAGAAAAATGCAAGAGGGGAGAGCTATTTAGCAGCCAACTTGTTTTGGCCATCAGGAAGAGTTATTTTGGAATAAAGCAGAGGTGTCTCAAATGGCAGTATGAGAAATTATAATGTTTTCTAAAGAAACGTGCTTTACATGTTCACAGACTTCACAGTATTGAGACAGAATCCTCCCAAGGATAAAACACAAGCTTCTTTCTTTTGTCTCCGAAAGGTAAAAGAAATGAGGGAGCAGTTAAAAACAACAGCTTTTGATACAATTTTCCAGGCACTGATAAAACTAATTACCAGTGCTTTTGTGTACAAACAGAAGGCTTCTCCTTCATTCTAGATGAAAAGCTCATCCTGACACCAACTGTTCCTGCAGATGCCTCCAACAAAGAAAAGCTAGGGAGAAAAGTTGAAAAATTATGACTAGCTTGGGATCTGACAGTTTGTTAGAAACCTGCCCCATCGCATTTTGCTCCAGTTGACAGAGTGGCAGGTGCCCTTTTGTACAAGTCACTGGGGAACAGTAATGAGCAATCTGAAGTAGTCACTCACCGTCAAAACAGTGAAGAGCTCCTCTACATAGATTCTCTCGGTTTCTATAAGCTCATTTATGACATGGCTAGAAGAAAGGGGAAAAAAACCAAGTAGACTATTTTTATGTCTGTAAAAAACCCACAGGCAATCACAGCAGTTCAAGAAGCCCAAAATATAGGGATGATAACCAGGATAGGGATGACAACCAACACAGGGATGATAAAACAGGTAAAAGCACAAGGGACATGATACCCAGATCAGGTTGAAGGAACACAGCATGGGTCAAGGACTGGCCAGCAATAGACATAATTTGGAGTGATGTAAATAAAAGCTTACCCTTTTAGTATATCTAAGTTGTCGTCACTGTCTGAAATAAAATACTGCAAGGAATTCCGTTTTTCCTGATAATCGTGCATTACTTCGATCTGGAAGAGAAAAGGGATGCACTGGGAAGAGCCAAAGGGAGGTCACTGCAGAGGCAGGAGCCCAGCCCCTGATGCTGGCACAGGAACTCCTTGGTGAAGGATGAAATGCTCTTCCTTTTATGAAACCCTTTGTGACACAAAACTTTAAAAGGGCACTGTGCATAATAGACAGCCAGATATTCCCAGAAATTACTCTGCTGTATAAATCTGAAAATGCCAGTGACATAATTAATTAGTGAGGAGACCAGAGAACATTTTCCACAAGGGAATATCTGTGGATGGGGAGATTTCCTAACAGACATCACTGTACGTAAAGAGTAAATTCAGGGAATAACACAAAGGAAATCAATATCTGTGACTTGGAAAGACAACCCAAGATATATCTCACATGCTGAACTAATCCAACTAAGCCATGTGATATGAATTGTGTGGAATTTGTGAGGGATTTTTAAGAATAAAATAGAAAAAAAAGAGCATCTTCAAATCTCAAGTATAATCAACTTCCAGAAGGGTTTCAGTTTTTCAGTGTAAAAACTCATTCAGATTTCATGAATAATTTTTACCTTGCGCGAACTTGGAGTTTTTCTTGATGTTTTCTTCCCAGGGAGAGAGAGATCAAATGAAAATTTCAAACTGGAATTAAAATCCATACCTTGGGTAGAAAAACCAACATAATTATGTAATGTACATCTACAGGGAAGGAGATGGTTCAGACAGAAGCTAGTAAAACATGAAGAAAAGTAGGATACATTTTAAGAATGATTAATTAGTTAGCTAATACTACAGGCAAACTGCCAAAATAAAGAGTATCCATCTCGAAGAACAATACTAATACCAAATAGCACAAGTCACAGATGGTCATAAAGGCCATAAAGTACAAAATAATCAGAAAAAAACCAAGATGTCCTTTAGGTGAATGCTGCAATCAAAATCTAACAAAGACCATGAACCCCGTGCAAATGACAGAAAACAATAAATTCAATAAACTACCAAAAGGAACATCACATACTGAGTCCTTTTATGAACACAGGGCAAGATGCTCAGCTGGTATGAACTGTTTCTCCAGCTTGGAAGAATTTACTGATATTGTCAGTAAATAATTACAAGTTTTAATACTTTGCGTTACAGAGGTATATTGGAAACTTAGAAATAAATTTTCTCTTCCCAGGGAGTTCTATGGCATCTTGCAAATGCTTCTTACCCCTGACTAGTCAATATGGCAATTCTTCACCAAAAAGCTCTTTTCCCACAGCATGAATGGCAACACTGAATTTCTCCAGCCTCGAGCCTGTTCCAGCTCCAGTGACAGCTCCACACACCAGGCTGAAGCCCCAACGGCTGTAGCAAGTTCTGAGGTGGACCAAAACTAAACACACTCTGATGTGCAATAGTCACCTAATCTACAAATAGAAAATAAAGAGGCTAGCAAAGGAAAAATAAACCCAAACCCAAACCAACAAAAAAACCCCTGGACTAACAGACTCTCTTTTCATTAAGGGTGAAAAAAATATATCAAAGCACAGAGGAATGCAACAGCAGCTGTGTCTAGATTGAAGGTTTGAACAGTGCTGACACCAAAGGGCACCAAAGAGACATCTTTTGTGAAGAAGATGCAGGGAGTAAAATGGATGCAGAGGAATGCAAATGGCCACGGAGAGCAGGAGCTCCATCTTCAGATGGGGCTAAAGCTGTTGTGGCACTATCACTCCAACAAGGCCTTAGGCATCCACGGATAAACACACCAAATGAGGAAGGGGAGGGATGGAAGAGAGAGATCTGCTGGAGGGCAGATCAGAGGCGGGCATGGAGTGTGACCCATCGAGGACAGGAAGACTCAAAAGATGTGAGGACCTGCTCATGGGAATACTGCATCCAGCTCTGGANGGAGGCTCCACTGGGAGGAAGGGAACAGGGATTGGAGGTTAGACAGGAGATTGTCACTGGCTGCAGGTTGGTGTTCTGTTGCAAGAGTGACTTTACTCCAGCCCCTGG
>VWZY01006922.1:0-17561 GCA_013399075.1 Chloroceryle aenea
GGCGCTCGCTCTGCCCCGAGGTCATGAGACCACAATGCTCGTCTATAAACACCACCAGCAAACAGTCATGACATGTTCATTGCCTCATGAGGAGGACAGCCAAAGGAAAATAAAAACTTTGGAGTCTTCATAGTGATAAAGAAGGTAGCATAGGCTCTCTTTTTACCAGGCACACAGCCTGTAATCCCAATACAGGTAACACGTCCACAAGATACCAGGTTTCCTTCATCTCCCTGCTCACAAATGATTAAATGCAGCCAACTATTTGATATATCCATTATGCAGCCAGGATTGCTGCAACCTAAGTTCCAGAAAGAGGGCCATTCTGTAGACACATTCAAGGTAAATTACAGAAGAACCCTTTGTTAACTGCTAACAGAGACTCGGAGCACAGTCTCGCCCCCTGAGTCGCCAGCATCAAATGAGCTCACTTTCCAGACATACAGGCAGGGCTCAGTGGGAATAATGGAAACTCAGGTGAACTCAAAGAGCAGTAAAAGATCCATGTAACAGATGAAGTCCTTTATAAGGAGTCTTGATTGTTCATGATGCCCTTGCCACCAATATGTCAGCTACTGAGCAGTTCTATTAAGCGTATTGGTATTCTCACTGGGCTGTTACAAAGATATTAAAGAAACCTGCTTGGGGCCATAATGTCGTCTGAAGTGGACAGGCAAAAACCCACTGACTGTAGTGTTCTCACTAGGCCAAGTAACTCATTCCACATCTCCATTACTAGGCCAAATAACTCACACAGCGTCTTCAAATAAGTCATATAGAAAGTGATATTTTTTTCTTTTCCCAACAAGGATGAATTTGAAGGAGTAACAAGGACTTTCTTGCTGAACTGATATTCATGCTTGCTGCAGCATGTCACTAAGGTGCTTCAGAGCCACACGCAGGAGGTCTGGCCTCCCAGAAAAATACCTTTGTTCTTGTTCACAAAGGAGTGTTAATAATGAATGTTTATTACAAGCAGCAGCAAATGGCTTCCTGAAGGTTTTCTCTTATCTTTTATTAGGAGATATTTTAGTCTCTTTTTGTTCAAAATCACACAGAAAAACTAGGAGCATTAACCTCATTCAATAGTGTTCATTCAGGTGCAGCTTTATAAAGATTCTACCAAAACTCACACTGGGAAGTCGTCTATTTTGAGCAAGAAAAGGCTCTGCAGCATTTACTGTGTTTCCCTTTTAGGTAATGTCACTGTCACCCTTTGCATACAACCAAGAAGGTTGGCCCTGGTAACCTGGCAGGGCAAAGGTGCCTCCTCCCCAGTGCTGCTCCTTTCAGCACAATGAAGGATGTTTCAATCCTTCTATACTCCTACCTTTCTAGGACCAGAAGGGACCATTTCATGACAGTCACAATACAAAAATTCCTGAGTTGTGTTCTTCTGGTAAGCTCCATTTTGACCAACTGTTTCACAGGACAGTGCTCTAGGGAATGTCAGAGCATCAGGACTTTGTTTATTGCTACAGCGACCAGTAATCATAAAAACATCCCTCAGACTGTGGTGAAGAATCCTACCTTGTGTAGCTAATTCTCCCAGTATGTTTATTAGGGACCACAGATCTTGGAAACACGTAACATCCTCTTTCCTTATCTAACTGGCTAGATGAGACAGGAAACCACGCAAAACAGCAAGGAAGGTAAGGCTGTGATATCTCCAGAATACCCACAGATAGCTAAGACAAAGAGGAAGAGATGATGCAGCCAATGGGCAAATGGAGTGTGCCACATTGGCTGGGTCAGTGCTGAGTTGTCATTGCTGGTGCTATATGCTATTTATTTGCTCTCTGTTACAGAGAAGCTGCGAAAGCACAAAGCATTTGCTCTACCATTAAATTAGCTGCAGTCTGAGGTTTTGTGGTTTAACTTTTTTCCCTGTTAAAGCCACACAAACAAGGATCCCTGCACTTCAAAATAGGGCAGATCCTCTGTTTTTTAGGAGTCGTCTCTGCATTTGAACTTTTGCCAGTAAGCAGCATTTTATGCTTGAAATTTCTAATGAGGTGTATAGGACCCAGCTGATGACAGGTGTTATTTTATTTGTGTTTTAACTGTAGGGATTATGCTTGTTCAACAGAAATTACCTATAATGAAGATATACTGGAGCCTTGTCATCACCATGTACTGCTGCTGCTGCATATATGTCTCCTCTTCCACCTATGTTGAGGTCAGTGTCTCCATGTGGATCAAGAAACTTTTCTTCTGGAACAAAATAAGCCTGAAAAGTAATAATATAGCTCCAGGAAAATGTATACAGAATAATTTCCCACCTTTTCAGCTTCACTGTAAGAAAGAACTGGGCTTGACTCCCAGCATTTCTGCCATGTCAGAACCCAGTTTAGTTCCACCTGTGCTTGCCAAAGGCTTATCTGTACCTGCCTCCAGACTTTATCCCCAGGTTTAAAGGAACTTTAGATCAGTGCTTTGTCTCACAATCATATAATTTGTAATAGCTATTACCTGTGTATTTGTTACTGGCAAAGCATTTAGAAATGATTTACCAACATAATATTAAAACTGAGAACCTGTATCAAAGACCTATAATTTCATGCCTCAAATTGCCATCTCTCTCTGTCCCCATCCCCCCCTTAGGGAAGACTGTTTGTCAGTGCAGCATTTTTGTTTTCCGAGATACTTTACTCACTTTCCCGCAAGTCTTAACAGACACTAAAATACAGACTTCTATCATTTCCCAACCAGTCTTTTCCTTATCACTTTTCCACATGTGGAAATCCACAACAAAGTAAAAGCCCTGTTCTTATAATACCATCGCCTGCTGTCCTATAATGCTACCCGTAAACACGAGATGAATTCTGACAGTGCGTGTGCAGACACAGCTCCCACTGGGAAATGAGTGCTCACGTATGAGTAAAAACGGTGGGTAATTCTGAATTTTTTTATGATAACCGTGAGAATTTTACTCCCATTAACTTCTTCATCAAAGAAAGATGGTAATACTGACACTTTGAGATGGGATTTTGGTCAAGCTTGGCCTGTATTAGTTACACTCATAAATTGCAAGACTTATAAAGGTTGCTACACAGAGATGGCCACCATGAAGCATCTGTAGTGTTGTACATCAGCCTCATTTAAAAACAAAACAAAGCAAAACAACAGCAATACAAAGCCTATGTTATATGAGTGAACTGGTTAATGGAGAAGTTAATTCATAGATTGTGGGAAATACTTCGCAGTGAAAGACCTGCAGGATACATTTTGTTTACTATACTGTGGTTGGTCGGACAGAAACTTGTGGCTACAACATGAAGCTTAAGGTTTGAATTTATGTCTGGAATAAAGTGAAAAAAGGACTCAGACTCTGTATTTCAGAAGTCACTGTGGCAAAACTAAGTGCTTTTTGGAGGATACACTATTGCTCAGCTCTTCAAGTCAGTTCAGCTGGTGATTATTTATGGACTAATACACTCAAGAGGTTAGAACAAACTATCTAATGGTCCTTTCTCACCTTGAATTCTTCACATTCTTCTTTACAATAAGAAGAATGGTTTCAAAGATTAAAATGTCAGTGGACAAGATTGTCACAAGCCTTATTTGCTTGTGTAATGATAAATAGCCCTATCTCTAACTCCTCATGGCCGAAGTCTGAATCTGGTAGAGGAATAAGCTGCCTGTGTCTTGCTATGAGAAAAAGAACAGAAAGAGAGGAAAATGTTGCAGCTTTCCTCCCCTCTTGTGCAAGACTGGATGAGGACATCACAGGAGGCTGTAAGCTTCTCCTCATTAATGGAAGAGGACAATTGGGCTCAAGGCAGGAAAACACCCTTCACGAAGGCAGTCGTGAAAAAGGCTGCAGCAGACTGTGCATCTGCTGTGTTTTCCCTTCTAAGGATTGTGCTTTTACAAACCAAATGCATCATCTCCCACTTGGGGTGCTTTAAGTAGTTACACATAGAGCTCCATGCTGTCAGGTGCTGCATGTCCCTCACAACTCTGAAGGATGCCCAGTGTGCAGCACTGAAACCTCAGGACTCAGCCTGGGTATCCAAATTTTAGCAACCGTACCCTGTGAATTTTTTAAAAGCCATGTTTCTGAAATTCTTGAAATCAAGTTGAAGATCCAGTCATTGATCCTATTAGAGCTTCTTGTGACTAAGTATGAGATTTCTTACCATTTAGAGTACACTAATAACTGAAAACACCACATTAGACTAAGAGAATGTCTTCCTGGCAGTTATAATTACAGAAAAAAACCAAACCAATCACTCCATGTTGTCAAATAAATAAGGCAGTATATCAAAGGCATTTCTTTTTACACTAATACAATGGCTAAGACAAGCACTTAGCATTGTGCTCATCACAGTTCAACTTGAAAAGGTGTCAGGTTTTCCTCTGAGAATAATCTTCAGGATGTTCTGACAAGTCAGATGCATTAATAGCCCAGTGAGTGTGTAATTGCCCACTTCCCCTCTTCAGTGAGGTGTTTAGAACATTGATCTTTTCCTTTACTTGCACGAGCATAGTTGCTTTCCTTATAAAAGCAATTTTCAACCACAGACTGATATTAATTTTTAAAAGTAAGTTATGGGCTAGTTTGAGGTTCCCTTTCCCCATTGCTGGAAAGCTCCCTCTAAGGCTAGATACTTAGATAAATGTATTAGAGAAATCTTATTAAAGTAGAGCAAAGAAAGCTATCTATGCTTATACATATCCAAGTAAAACACAGACATGTCACATAGGCATTCCCCAAAGGAGCAGAGAAAGGCAAAATACAGTCTGTGCTACCTAACGCATGTCCGTGTTCACAGAGTGTTCAAAACTTCCAGGACTAAACATGACTGGGGCTATCACTAAGGGCTATTTTACGAGCATTTGCATTCTCAGCATAGCTGCACCTACTTCTGGAAAAGAAAACAGCTACTTCAGCATTTCTTGCAGCTCTGTTTCATCTAAAATATATAATCTTAAACTGAAAGTCCTTTTTTAACTACTGGATGGGAAAAAGGCAGATGAGAAACCACTCAAATCTTCATATATGCCAAAAAAAAGTTGTCCCAATACCATAAGCAGGATGGGTTGGTTACCCAGGCTTATTCCCACTTCACTGGAAACATCTGAAACTAGGAACCAGTGCAAACAGAAATAAGAAGGTACATTTCCTCCCACAGACGTTTAGAGAACAGAATTAAAAATACAGATATCCCACACTGAGTATCTTTAATTTAGAGAATAAATACTGTGCCAGAGTGCTTGTGTTCCTATATTTTGGGTCACTCCCTACAGAGTTAAATATTGCTGTATTCAGCCACAGCTCTCATTGGTGAATCTTGGAGTGAGTTTAGCTACAGATTCAGAGCCCTGGAAATACTCAGTCTTGTCAGCTCTCCAGCCACAATATTCACTAGTACATCACCTTTTCCCCTCACAGCTTAGTCCCCTTCCCCCAGACAGTGATTCCAGAGAACTGATTTCATAAAGCAGTTTCAGTATTACAGAATATTTCAAACCCATAGGACTTTGGTTTTTAAGTGCTCATGAAATACCATACTTAACACATGTTGCTTTGCTAGCCTTACAGTGAATAAATGTGTTGGTAACTGAGCAAAAGTATTAATTGCTCCTGTGTACACAAAGATAGATAAGATCTAAGCCTTCCCTGTGACCATATACCATAGACTCATCCTCCTTACCTTGCAGGAAGCATCAGCTTCAACCTTTTTTTTTTTTCTAATTAAAAAAACCTTCTTCAATATAGCATAATTTCTTTTTATTACCAATGTCATTATCTTCTGCAGAAATAGACTGAAGTATCTTATTACTTACTTTGTTCTTGCAAAGCTGTTTTTATTTTTACTCTGGAGTCCTCACCATAGACACAGACCTTCTCAGAAATGCCCCTTGTGGGAAATCTTCACAGCTGAGAAGAATAAGAGCAAACAACAGCATTTGAAAGGGATTGTTGGAGTACAAAGTGCTGTCAAAAACTTATTGCCAAAGACAATCTGAAGCTGATCTAGCTTATATGTGCAGAGTGGTAAGTACCTAACAAGTGGAACAGTTTATTCCTCTCCTTTAATATTATCCTTTATTCTTCATTTAGATTCACCGTAGATTTTCAGGTCTTTTTTTATATAAAAGGACATGCTAACTTGTTTGAACTTTGTACTCATGAAATGAAGAGAGAATAAAACTGACAGCCCTCCAGCTTGTAAATACCAACTTCTGGGATCAAACTACGGAAAAATTTATACAGCAATAGTTCTGAAGAGTTGAAGATCAGACCAGACGATCAACTCAAACTATTATGCAAGAGAATCCCCATCCCTGGAGGGGCTTCAAAGCCATGGAGATGTGGTGCTGAGGGACATGGTTTAGTGGCGACCTGGCAGTGCTTGGGTAATGGTTGGACTTGATGATCTTAAAGGTCTTCTCCAACCTAAATGATTCAATGCTGTTAGCTGTAGGAGAGGAGCAAGCTCAGAGAATCTCCAGAAAGGATAACAAGCCAGGAATCAAAGGTGACCAGAACACTGGAAGTGCCCTTACTCGGCAGGGTACACTCACACAGAATCATAGAATTGCTTTGGTTGGAAGAGACCTTCAAGAGCATTGAGAATTAACAAACCAAACAGCTTCTACGAGAGCCTGATGTAATACAGAATGTCACTGAGCACTGTCTTGTACAATCACAGCAAAGGGCACCACACCTTATTTATTTGGCACTGATTGTCTTAGGAAAAGAATGTATTTGTGACTTTCAATACTTGCTTGATTTGAAGCACTTTCAGCTTTGTTATCAAAGAGCGACCTTTGTAAAGCTTCATCAATTTATTCTTCGGATTAAGTGCAGTCTTTCAAATTAATTAGGTAGCACAACAAATGCTTGTGTAATCTGAATACCCTCAAGGACTTGAAAGGAATCTCAGATGGGTTTGGACAGGCTATTAAAATCAAGTCATTTGGGAGTGAACTGGAGATTTAGTCTCCACCATGACTTCCGGAGCATATTAGGGCTTCAATGCAAGAAGTTTCATGTTACCTTCCCTTCATTCCTCCTTTGCTGTCAAACTGCTCAGTTCAAAGTGAACAAAGCCATTTGTTATCTTACACGGACATCACAAGTGGATGTTCTCTGATTATTTTAAAGTCTCATATTTAAGGCTTCACCCTTGCCTGTAGTTGTGTGTGCCTGTTTTAGGCAGAACCCTAAGCCAAACTGCTTCACCCCCCCATATGGTCATACTCCAGCAGCAGCTTTCTGGCCAGAGTTGGTGATACTTGCTGGTAAACAAGGATAAGGCAGTTCCATTCCAAAAAGGAGCCTCAATTTTCAGCAGTTGACACTAAGCAATGGACAGCTAGGGTATATCACAGCACAGTACGACGTGGTCCCATCATTCTACCCTGACAGTGTTTAAAGACCATGACTATATGATTGAGGGACTGGCTTCCACTGAAAGGACCTATAAGCCAGGCGCAGACATGCTCTGCAGACTTACTGGAGATTGATTTTTATCTCTTACTATCTAAGTCATTGTTTGGCTCAGCCTTTTCTAGCTAGATACTTCAGAATTCACACGAAAAGAGGGACATGCATACCCAGATTTCACTGCCCCTAAAACTCAGCCTTGCCCATTGGATGGAATGTCTTGCTCTGTAATTTGGGTGGCAGATGGAGAGACTTTTAACTTTATAGACCAGCAGTCATGATGGGAAAAGGAGCATGGTAGTGCACATTCCATTCCAAGATCTGCAAGGAAAGAAGCTCACTTTGAAGGTTTCATTAGTTCTAAACATCTTCAAAACTTCCTTTTTAACAGGAAAAGCCTATGATTCAGATACATACATAAGCGATTTGCTTGCACTCCAACCAAGGAAGTGAGGAAGCATTCATCTTCCCAACAGCCAATAACCTTTCGTGGTAAACACTCACTAAAGTAAGTCCATAAGTCTGCCTAAAAAGCAACAAGGGACCATTGTAATTAAAAACTGTGGGTTAACCTTGGTTGGCTGCCATGTGCCCACCAAACCACTCTCACTCCCCCTCCTTGGTATTACAGAGGGAGAAATAAGATGAAAAAGCTCCTGGGATGAGATAAGGACAGGGAGATTGCTCATCAATTACTGTCATGGGCAAAACAGACTCGGCTTGGGGAAGATTAATTTATTTAGTTAACAATTAAAAATAGAGTAGAATAGTGGGAAACAAATGTCCCAAAACCCCCAAACTAAACCCTTCTCCCTCCCATCCCTGTCCTCCCCTGATCAACTTTACTCCTGACTCTTCTATGTCCTCCCCTGCCCTGAACAGTGCAGGAGGATGGGGAATGGGGGTTGTGGTCATTCATCTTGTGCCCTTCAAGAATTAGTCCAGCATGGATCCTCTCCAGGGGGTGCAATCCTTCAGGAACAGATTACTCCATTGTGGGTCACAGGTGCTGCCAAAAAACCTGCTCTTGTGTGGGCTCCTCTCCATGGGCAGCAGTTCCTGCCAGGAGGTTGCTGCAGCATGGGCTCTCCATGGACTGCAGCATCCTTCAGGGCACATCCACCTACTCTGAAGGTTGCAGATGGACAATCTGCTTCACCATGGTCTTCTCCAGAGGCTGCAGGGAGAGCTCTACTTTGATGCCTGGAGCACATATCCCCATCCTTGATTCTTCTTTAAATTTGGTCTCTGCAGGGCTGTTTCTCTTCCATTTTTTTTTCATTCCTTTCTGTCAGCAGCTGCACAATGTTTTTTATCCTTCCTTAAATATGTTATCACAGAGGTGTTACCAGTGTTGCTAATGGGCTCCACTTTGGTCCATTTTAGGGCTGGTGGGAACAGGCTCAGTCCAACATAGGGGCAGGCCCTCATTTATTCTCACAGAAGTCACCCCTGTAGCCACCCCACTACCAAAACCTTGCCACATAACCAAACACAGTAAGGTAGAGAACAATGGAGGTAAGAAGATAGAGCTGAAATAGGGTATAGAAGATGATATATATATAGCTTGTCTACAGAAGAAAACTATGTGCAAATTGAACAGTGTTTTGTTTTCTTTTAAAGGGTAGAAATGACTGAACATTAGAGTGGTAAAACCAAAGAGAAAATGTTGTTCACTAATGCAAACACCCAGATCAACTTGCAACAGCATGAAACGTTCATATGGATTGGAGAGCCAAAGAAGGGAAAGGATTTATCAGTCTATAGGTAGGGCAACAATTTTATATGATTGAGAAAGATAAGAAAGAAAACCACATGAACACAGTGCTGAGACACTGAAGACCAAACATGCCAAGCATAGACTGGAATCACTGCCAAGGCAAAGCATTAGGAAACCTTTTGGTTGCTTGGGAGAATGCCTTAGTAAAACATACATGAATTATTCAGTCACATCCTTATATTGTTAATGCTGTGAAAGTAAATGAAAAAAAAAATAGCAAAAAACCCATAGCATTCTTGTAACTTCACGTCATTTTCAATATACTAGCAATGTAAATTACTTCTGGGGAAAAAAAAAAAAGAAAGAAAGAAAAGACAATAAGCAAACAAACAAAAAAACACAAACCCACACCCCAAAAAACAAAACACCAACTAAACCCAGTGTTAGCGAGCACAGAATCACAGACTGGTAGGAGTTGGAAGAGACCCCTGGAGAACATCTCATCCAACCTCGCTGCTCCAGCAGGGTCACCCAGAGCAGGGTGCCCAGGATCATGTCCAGGTGGGCTTGGAATCTCTCCAGAGAAGGAGACTCCACAACCTCTCTGGGCAGCCTGGTCCAGGCTCTGGCACCCTCACAGCAGAGAGGTTTTTCCGCATGTTCAGCTGCAACCTCCTGTGTTCCACCTGTACCATGCTGTGATTCTGCGATCTTATCAAAACACAGATTACTAAAATCTTTGTAATAAAAGTGATACAGAGAAGTGTTTGTTGAAGGAACAGAGAATATCAATCAGAGCACCTTGCCTACATCTCTTATGTCCAAAAGTTTGCAGCTTGTAAAAGTGTATTTCACCACTGTTAATGGTGTTTGAAATGATACAAGGAAGATATTCTCTGAAGGCACTGCTTACCTGTAGATCCTCCAGATTGGAACGATGTGGGCAAAGGAGTTGAGCTGTTGCTTCTTTGACCAAGTAAGCCATGAACAAGCAAGAAACAAGGGGATACCACAAAACCAGACTGAAAGGCAAGCTCCAGAGATCGCCTGGATCATCACTGAGAAAAGACAACACAAGCTGATTGAGATGTTTGGACCTGTAAGCAAATATACCGTCTCCTTGGTTTCTTCTTTCTTCCAACAATCAACATTGCACACTCTTCAAAAGTGAAGAAAAGGCTATACAGCCCACGTGGAAAATACTGCAGAACTTGCACACTCAATAAACATAACTGTGATTTTCTCAGTGCCTGGTAAAACATGTTGCCTTGTGCAGATGCTTCTACCTGAAAGAAAAAAAAAAAAAAAGCTACAGGTAACGCAAAGAAAAGTGAGGCAAAAACATACATCCATGTGGGTGAGCTTAAAAAAACCCCAAACAGTAAACTAGCAAAAGGTAAGCACTGTACCAATGTTCATTCTCACATAGTCTGGCTACACAGGGAAAGGAAACAAAAATGAGAGAGAAAACTAGTGGAATATTACCCAAAACTTTCAGGGAAGGTGCCATGTGCAAAGCATATGCAATTTACTGGGAATCACTGCCAAAACACATTTGTACTCAATCTAGTGGGCGAACAGTGCCAAATAACCCTTCTGCTGACTGTCAGCAGCATGTAGGAAATGTTGAGAGGGCACCAGGGGACAGAAAGGAAATAAAAATGCTACAAGCTCCTTCTGCTTCAGCTAGAATGCTGTGGAAAGCTATCAAATATGTAGCAGAACTACTGCAAAATACAAACCTAGGGCTGTGGCTGCTTACACAGTCCTTAGAACACGCTTTAGTAGGAAAAATAATGTAAAGAGAAAATGTAAAGAATATGTTTTCCTTTTTTGCTTTTTTTGTTGTTGTTTTATATGTTTATTCCATCGCATTCTTCTGTTTCCCTTCTCTGCTCCGCTCACCACAGGCTTCTTTCTAACACTATTTCTCATCTAGAATATTTTCTTCTTCTTTATATTCATTCTTGTGCTCCTTCTGGTTTTGCATTCATCTTGTTTTATCATGGTTCCTGTTCATTGCCTTGCTCTTCCTGAATTTCTCCTCTCCCCATTCCTTGCATCCAGGAAGCTGTGCCAGCATTAGCCTTCACACTGGCCACCCATTAGGAACTCATTTCACTCCTTTGCAATCAATTCCCTATGCAGCAGGAACCAACTGGTAAATTCCAGGGCAGTGCTTACACAGCCTCAGTTGCCTGCTAAGAGGAGGAAAGCAGGTGCCTCAGCACAAACCTTCCAGCTAAATCCCTTGAACTAAGTGAATGCACTGGAAAAACCCCTGGGTAGGATCAGGAGAACACCAGGAAAGCCCGGGCTATGGGGCAGGAGCCAGGAGAGTGGTGAAGCAAGACAGGCTGCTTGAAGAATGAAGAACAAATGTGAAGGGAAGAAGCCTGTATCTAGAAATCACCCAGTAATTACACTAATTTCCTCTAACATGGTTGGAACAGGGAGAACAGGTTTGATAGACAACATTTTTATCCAGGTAGCAGCTCCTTGGCATTGATGGGCAATTCTGGGCATGTTTATTTGGATTCCTCAGACAATTCTATTTAATCTCTGAATAAAACTGATGCCTTGAGGAATTATTATTTTTCTCCAAGTAGAACTCAAGCATCGGAAAGCCAACCTGATTTTTTTTTTCAGAGCCCATAAACAAGTCATTTTGTGTGTTTCTGTGCTGGGAATAGATCCAAGACCCAGTGATAAAAGATCAACTTTAAAATGCACTCAACTGTTTGCTACTTTGAGAGCTGATTTAAGGCAGTTAGTGATAGGAGCTGTTAACTAATGGAAAACTACATAGAACTCCATCAAGGCAGACATTTCTTTCATAGTTCTTCAGTGACTTTATTATAGGAACCTTTATAAACGATTAGAGTTTATTGTCTCTTCCTGTTTATTAACGATGTGGGTTTTTTTCTCTGCCTCCACAGAAACAAAAGGGAAAACAGTATCATGAATGGGAGAGATTACCTGGGATAACTTCACTTGCAGAGGATCAGCAACAGCCCCAAAAAAGGAACCTTCCAAATCCTTGTTCTGAATTCAGACATAAGGTACAAAAGAAAGAATCTGTTTCAATGGGAGGTAAACAACCTTTGTTTGTCCAAAGGGAAACAAAAAGAAAGGACAGTTGAAAATAAATGCTTTGAATATTCTGACTCAAGAAGAAAAGAGGAAGGCTCAGGTATTTGCAGTTAGCCATACTAACGGTAGAGTTTGAGTTAACAAGGTCCTTTTCTTTTTCTCCAGCTCTCTTTTCATGGTCTTTAGAGATTTGTTTTCACTTTCTGCCAGACTAACCAGACCATTAGTTACTTGTTTTCCATGTGTTTTTACAGAACTTAACAAAATAGTACTCTGATCTCAGAAAGGGGTCTCCAGCTACCCCTCACCACTTCACTGGGCAAATAAGCAAAACCTTCAGCATTCAAACCAAACCAGAGTTCATTCCCCTCATCAAAAAGGCCCAGCTACGTAGCCCTTATCTACATAATTCTTAACTTCTCCATCTTCATCATCTCATTTCACATGAAGTCCTGTGTGTGCATGCACGTGTTTAAGTTTTGTTAATGAACATATTGGTTCCATATTCAACCCTAAAAGATGTACCAGCAACATAAGATTCAGAAACATTTTATTATTAGCTAAGAAAAGGAGGTCTCTTCTGTATGACACTGATTTTTCTGCTAGATAAACCAATTTGCAATGTCTTCATTAAAAAACCCAAACAACACCACCAGAAAAAGAAACAACAAACAAACAAACACACACAAACAATCAACCCACAGAGATACGTACTTTATCATTTAACTAGATAGGGACCCATTTATAACTTCTCCAGGAAAGAAGGACTGAAAGTGTGTGGCAAAGCAGATTTAAAACAATCAGAAACCTGTGAGGACAGGTCTGCATGTTGCCTAATCCTGACTTTCATCTTGATAGTGAATGAATGAAAAAGCAAACGAGAAATGAATACAAGAGGCAAAGCCTGGTACTTTAGATCAGGAGTGATAAGCTCAGCAGCTTCCCTCTTTTGGTAAGAGATTGAGAAAGCAAGTTCCACTTACCTCTCATTACAGGGAAGTGGGAACACATTCCCATTTCTGCACAGCAGCAGTTCTGTTAAAAGTGCTCACAAATCACAGCCATTAGAGAACATCGGATGCCTCCTTTCTGTTGCCATTCACTTATCTGGTACCCAAGTGATGTCTTCCCACCTACCAATGAAAAGCAACATATACATTTTTGTGTTACTATTAGTTCCATTTGCAAAAGAGAGGGAAGATTATTACTGAGTTGAGACACAGACTAGAAAGATTTATTTTCTTCCTGAAAACTCCTTTACACAGCTAGATGTATTAAATGAAGCTAGGGGAAAACCTGCATTCACATGAATGCAGGAAGGATACAAATATTGCTTTACATTTCAGTGGTAGATGAAGAGTGTCCAGTGCACAAAGATATAGCCAAACCCAATCGTGATATTTGGGTAAGGGATTGGCATCTTAATGACAGGGTTTGCTGATATGTGTGAATGATCCTCCCTTGCTTTGGAGCAAAAATATACACCACGAACCAGGTTTACATGAGTTTAACAAACCGTTTCACAGAACAATCACTGAGTTCTACCTAAAAACACTTTCCAAGGCATAAACTGATTTGCCTGTGTGGATATTCATACCATATCCTTACCTGCTTCTCCGAATCTTTAGTGGAGTAAAGATAACTGATGATTACATGTTTGCTTGGATAAGAATTACCTCGTGCTCTTGTGAAAAACACTGCATGATGAACTAGTTATAGGAAAGACAACGTCCTTCCAGCTACTACCGAGAATTCTGATACCTGATGCAAAAGCCAAAATAAATGTATTTTGAAAAGTATAGAAATGTGCAAAAAAAAATATTTTAATTGGAATTAAAGTTCTATTCATGTTTTTTAATGTATGTGTATACTCAGCCCTTCCTGGCCATAGCCTCAGATTCATACTCAGAGAGAACCCTCTTCTCACTCTCTCCACATAAATCATGAAATACCACTTTCTGTATAATTTATCTGAAATAACGCAGTCATAACTTCGTGTAGGCAACCAAGCACAAATCACAGCACTCAGCTTTGTCTGAAATATCCAGCGTGCTTACAAATCATAAGTAACAAAAAAGCATAAATAATAATAATTAAAAAAAAAGAGGAGGGGAACAGAAATTAATTTTAATTAAGATAAGAGCCCTCGGGGAAAAAAAGTGTAAAATATGATTTTTCTTGGCTGCATTTCCACAATAATGTTCTGTCTTTAGTTTAAACAAGACCTTTCTCCACTGCATTTCCATCGTATGATACTATCTTCTGTTTAAAGACAATTTCTACAGACCTCAATAAACATATAAATGATCTGCTTCTATCTAATCCTTTATTGCTCTGCAATAGCAATTGTATGTGATTTGTTAGAAATTCAATACCATGGAATATTGGGATTCTATTCTGTACAGTTTTCGCTGTTTGTTTATTCATCATATGTGCTAAGTTTGTTCTTCTTAGTTTTTCCTTTTTCCATGAAACAAGAGTGCATTTTCGTTCCACTCAGCCAAGTGATTGGCACAATCACAATCAGACCAGGATTCTCTTTATGAAGACTTTCAGAAGTGGTTTAAGTAGTTGCTGCAATGCAGTGCAGCTGATATTGCATGTGAATTAGGTTTTATGAGGCCATAATAGTATTTACACATATTGACCATTCGCACACTGGAAATATACTGTTCCATGGATCCATATTTGTTAAAAATATTTTTCCATTCTTCTTCTGAAGTGATACCAAGCTGGCTTGCTTTGAAACATTATATGCAAAAGAAACCATGCAATTTGGACACAATTAGAGCTCACATGAAATAATGACTATATTGTATTGATAATTACTTCCTACTTACAAAGTTACTTACCTCCCAGTGAAGAATGTAGTTCTAGCAAAAATAAATGTCAAAAAATATGTTTCTGGAATCATTGATCTTAATTAAAACACAACTGATCCAGGAAGGAAACTGGAAAGGGAAAAATTAACTCCACAGCTCAGTAATTCAGTAGGTTTCAGTCCCCATTGCATTTGATTTGAAGCACAGGCTGAAAAACACATGCTTCTCAAATCTTAAGTAGATGACGAAATCATGGTATGGCTCACATCATTCAGAATACTCCTGTCGGATAATCAGTTCTCTTCATTTATATGTATTGACCTCATTACATGCTAAATATTTTTTTTCCTTTTATTTTCTATGAAATGGAGTTACTGGGGTTTTCCAGTCTGTGCTGGATATATTTTCTTGAACTTGGCTTCTAAGTAGTTAATGACATCAGTAATTTGCAAAGAATAAGAGCCAATATCCAGCTGTCATAAATCAGTGTTCCTGCAGCAGTTTCAGTGGAGGTCCATTGATTTGCCACAGTTGATCTTCTGACAAATGTATCTCAGTCAGAGAACAGACAAGACAATGTAGGACCTTAACACAGCAAGAAGCAATAAAGTCACATCATGACAAAGCCTGGTTAAAAAAATCGTATCTTGGGAAATAGCTGGGCAAACACTATAAACCTCCTCCGCTTATTAAATAGAATGAGACAGCTCTATCTAGGACTTGGAGGTCAGGCAGTATTTATTCCTTCCTCTAATAAACATAGATTACAGGCTTGGTGGCACATCCTCTGTTCAATATCAGATAACATGTGAACATGGATTTCCTGTTTATATGCGTTTCAGGATTCTTTGGACCTCCACCACCAAGGAAAACCAAATTTGTGCTACTGAATGCAGCTGGCTAAACTCTTCCCACATTTTAAAGTAAGCGGGCAATACTTGATGTGAAATAGTCACAAACTCAAATAAGCCCAAAAATTGGCTTCACCATCCTTGGGCTAGCAAGCAAAATCAAAATAACCTATAAAGGTCTTGCAGCTCTGTCCTGCATAATATGTTTTTGCTGTGTTAGGTAATGATATCAACCAATTAATAGCAGGCTAATTAGAGGGAAAATGACAAATAAAGTTAACTAGCAATTTAAAGAAACAAGAAAAAGGTGAAAATAACCCATGACATTGAACTTTAAAAAAGGTTCAGGGGTAACACCATTGTGAGCACAGATAACTTAGAGATAGAAAAGGGGAAAACTACCTCAAGTTGCCCCCGGCGAGGTTTAGGTTGGACATGTGGAACAATTTCTTCCCCAAAAGAGTTGTCAAGGCATGGTCCAGGTTGCCCAGGGCAGTGGTGGAGTCCCCATCCCTGGAGGGGTTTCAAAGCCATGGAGATGTGATACTGAGGCACATGGGTTCATGGTTACCTGGCAGTGCTGGGTTAACAATTGGACTCCATTATCTTAAAGGTCTTTTCCAACCAAAACAATTTGATTTGATTTGACACAGCTAAAAGCCCAGCAAGACTTTTAGAAGAGCAAAGGAGAAAGAACTGCAATATTACTCTAACATTGCTTTAACAAGTATTTTTGGGTACTAGACTTCTTCTGGTATTGGTGGTTTTCTAGCTAAGCCATAAAGCAGAGTTGTGCCAAACGCAAATCACAGCAAGTTCCTAATGCTCTTAGCTCAGTTGTCCTCCAGCAGCCTGCTCCACACAGCATTTACCCTTTCCCTAGAACTACCTCTCCAGTCTCACTGCTTCTTCACACTCTGCTTAGGCTTTGAGCTGGAATGTCTCACCTGCCTTGAAAATTTGATGTAGAGAGACCTCCCCTTCCAATGGCTCTATTTCCATAATGAATGC
The DNA here is from genome assembly GCA_013399075.1 of Chloroceryle aenea. NCBI lineage: Eukaryota > Metazoa > Chordata > Aves > Coraciiformes > Cerylidae > Chloroceryle > Chloroceryle aenea. The sequence goes on from VWZY01006922.1 coordinate 16,897, forward strand.
TCATTAGGCAGTCCTGAAAGGATCAGGGAGTTGGACCCGATGTTCCTTATGGGTCCTTTCCAACTTGAGGTGTTCTATGATTCTAGGGTAGCAAAGTCATGACACAAAGAAGGCAGAGTTGTTAAATGCCTTCTTTGTCTCTGTCTGTACTGCTGAAGACTGTCCTCAAGAGCTCCTGACACCTGAGACACCAGAGGATAGCATGACTAAGGAGTCTTCCCTCGTTGAGGAGGACTGGGTTAAAGAACAGCTGAGTAATCTGGACATCCATAAGTCCATGGGTTCTGACTGCATGCATCCACGGGTGCCGAGGGAGCTGGCACAAATCATTGCCAGACCACTCTCCATTATCTTCAGTAAGTCATGGCAGACAGGAGAGGTGCCTGGGGACTAGAGGAGGGCAAACATCACTTCAATCCTCAAAAGAGGCAAGAAGGAGGACCCTGGCAACTATAGACCAGTCAGTCTCACCTCCATACCCGGAAAGATAATGGAGCAACTTATCCTTGACACTATCCTTAGGCATGTCAAGGACAAGGGGGTCATCAGGAGCAATCAACATCATTTTATCAAGGGTAGGTCATGTTTGACCAACCTGATAACCTTTTATGAGGACATAACCAGGTGGATAGATGATGGTAGAGCAGTGGATGTGGTTTATCTTG
>VWZY01006922.1:24273-48885 GCA_013399075.1 Chloroceryle aenea
TCCGGTGCAGCTGCTGCTGCCGGCGGGAGCCCCACCAAAAGCCTCTCACCGTGGTGTTTGGGCGAGGAGGGAGCACTTTTGTAACGCTCAGGTGCAAGCCCGCCTGGGCATCCAGCTCGCCCGTGCTTGGGGCGAACCCTCCCCTCCGAGNGGCGAGGGTCTGTGGTGGTCGTGGAGGTCTGCGGGAGTTCCCCGGGATGAGGGATGGAGATTTTTTGGTCATTGGAGTCGTTATGAATAGATAGATGGGTAAAAATTAGTTGTACATGAATACATATATGGGCAAAAATATATAGGAATCAGGTCGGTTAAGAAGATATCTCTGTGGAAAGGATGCAACGCACCTTCTCGTCTCTTGAGTACTAAAACCTACGGGGCATACATCACTAATAACCAGGCGGGAGTAGTATTTTGACATTTTTAATTTGTTTCCTAACAATACTGAAAAAACCGCACCCTATTTTTATGCATACAAATGTTTCCAGTCTAGTCTCTGTGGTGGGCAAATAAACTTAATCTTCTCTTTTAAAATTAAAAAGTCATGTTCAAAAACTTAAATGATTCAAAAATTATCACACAGCTGAGATAATTCTTCTGTATTTCTAAGTGGAAATCACCCCTATAGCATTAAGTACTAGGAAGCGTCTTTCTCTTAGTAACTCACAGTATGTTCTTTGTTTCCAGAAAAACACTCTCTCTTATAATAATAATTTGGTTCAGGCTGGAAGAGACCTTAAGGATCTTCTACTTTCACCCTGCCTGCCATGGGCAGGGCCAACCTTCCAATACAGCAGGTTGCTCAGAGCCTCATCCAACCTGACTGGGAATGATTCCAGGGATGGGGCATTGACCACCTCTCTGGGCAACCTGGTGCAGTGTCTCACCGCCCTCACAGTGAAGAATTCCTTCCTAGTATCTAATCTAAATCTACTCTCTTCAGTTTTATATCATTACCCCTTGTCCTATCTCTACATGCCCTGATAAATATTTAAGTTTATTGATGATATTATAAATATTTCCAGTTATATGATCAATTTAGTAAAGTGACACTGTCTTGTTCAGTACTTAAGGAAGGAGTAAAAAAAGTTACATTTGAATTTTCTGTTCTACATGAAGAAGGTTATTGTTAAGTTGCACATTATCTCTTACAGCTTTTAACTAAACAGCTTTTACTGCCTCAGTTAGTACATAAAATTCTTGAACGAGTGTTAGATTTTGTTTTTTCTTCACTTGGGACAAATTCTTGTTTTTTCTTCCTGTGGGTGATGCGTTCAAACCCATTGAACACTGTAGTTCAAACCAGTGAAAGCTGACAGGATAAAGGCTCTTACTAGAACTTGTCAAAGTTGAGCATTTGTGGTAACAGCAGTTTTCTAATACAACAGCAAAACACTGAAATGTTTCAATACTGAGAGGCTTCACAGAGCTGGATTCACCTCCCTTACCTTTTATTGAAGTACAGCTTCCGAAACAGAAAAGCAAATAATAATTGAGTGGATCAGGGATACACAGCACAGTGAATTAATTTTGTTCCTTCCAGTGCATCTTCCTCTTATCAAGGAATATTTAACTATTCCATACACATTTTCCAGCTCAAGACAGATCCCACAGTTAACCTGTGTTAAGAAACCACCACAACCCCAGCTTGCTCAGAAACCAGCCCCCCAGTGGAAGATGGGGGTAAAGACAACATAGAATGGTAGCAAACCTGGTCATTTTAACAACCTATCGTTCCTTTACCACCAGCGATGTACAGCGGTCTATGCATCTGTGTGCTCCTTGCCGTGCTGTCGGCGAGCTCTTTGGGACAGCAAACCGTGGGCTCGCACAATGGGAATCCGTTGGCCGCCGAGCTGGAGCAGAGCTTGACAGAACATCAGCGGTACAGCCGCGCCCCTTCTTCTGCTGGCCCGCTGAAATCTGTGCCGCGTCTGGATGGAAGCATTGACCAAAGAGCAAACATCGGTGCCTTGTTGGCCAAGTATCTTCAGCAAGCCCGAAAAGGTACTTACTGTGCTACTACTGTGTCAGTGGAATTTCCAGTGGGGATGCCTAGATGTTACTGTAACCCCATCATCATCTAGCGTGAGTTCTTAGAGAAGACAGGATGTAGATTTTTCCTGGTTATTCCTGAAGTAGGGAGTGTTCTCTTACTGCAGAACTCCCAAAAAAGATTTGTACATAGCAGCCACTGACCCAGAGCTGCGTACAGATAACTGAAGCAAGTCAGGTCAACACTGCTTTTAACTTACTACTTTCATAGCCTTATCAGTATTTTTGGTATTATTTTCAGCATGTTGTATCTCAGATAAAATATAGTAATTGCACTTTCTGCAAACTTTTTTCATTTCATTAATGTCCTCCCTCCCCTTTTTTAAATTAGAAGGGCAGGAAAACTTTTCCAAGGATGAATACAGACCAGACTGCCAACCTCAGCCAGAAATACCTGTACCAAGGAAATCTCCTGAGTATTGGGCTTTCCATGCTCCTGGGGGAAGTTACAAAAGCACTCAAAGCTTTTCAGAGCTCAGAATTCACACTCCTGAACACAACAAATAAAAGTGTGGATAAGTAAAAGCACATTTGCTACAAAACATGCCAATTCCTGTACGGTTTTGGGCCTCAGACAGCCTGGGAACACAATCTTGCACTTACTTAAAACCCCAATGGCACTGTGTGTGAGACAAGGGTGTGAAGCACCCATAGAGCAATGGAATTAAAGGGCTTCCTTCTTAATATGTAAATTATTAGTGGCTTGTGATAGCTTCACTCTAGTGTATCCCTAGTGTACTACAGGGAAAGAAGACATTCGAGAAGCAACAAGGGCAGTAAGTAGGATTACCTGGTCATATAGACATAGAGAAATTCATTCACTCCCAGCCCCAAACTGTGCTTAGAGTAATGTTCACTTTATATAAGCAAGAGCTTTCTCCTCTCCTGTTTCTCCACACAACCTTGTCCAGATCATTTAACCTTCCCATCCTGACAGCCTCACTTCTCACCTCTATGCCAGGCAAATCCTCTGATTTCTGATGGCAGCCTGCAATGAAGAGATGCCACAAGCATTTTTATGCATCCCTTATGCAGCCATACATGCTCATCTATGTACCTTGAACAGAAATTGGAAACAACAGAAAAAAACCCAAACACTTTTAATATATCCTGAGACACTCTGTCTCACATCACTAAATTCCACAGAAGCCATTAAGGAACTTCTTTTTCCACTTCACATAATGTAATGAAAGATAATTCAGATACAAAATCCCACAGCTCAGTGCTCCAGTTAAAGCTATTACTGGATGAGAATGTCATTGCAGGAGTCAATGAAACAGAACCCTTGTTACCTTTCCCTGGCGTAGTCAGTCACCCACCCCCCACCTCCTCATTCTTGTTTATGTAAAAAAAAACCCAACACTTTGGCTTTACAACATCTTTTTGGTAAGTATTAATATGAGGGAGAATTCCCTGTATACATGTTAATTGACATATATAATGACCTCTACAAAGTGACAGCAGATAGTGGCATTCTTGTGACATGACTAGGCTAGTTGGACTCGGGTTTGTATATGCACTTGCTAGTTATGGAAGGGAAGATTCACAGGGGGAAAATGGTATTGACTTAATTTATAACAATACATAAAACGTTCCCATCAAAATGCTGCATTCTCATTTAACATAAAGGTTCTGGGCAGTACTTCAAAAACCTCTATAGAAACTCTCACATCTACTCTATTACTCACTTTTATCCTGTCTAAACCATAATACTCACTAGAAAATTCCATCTAGAAAGAGACTCTGGGCATTTGCCAGTGTTAGCAGCCACCAGTGATGCTGTTTGCCCTTGTAATTTGCAGAAAACCTGATTTTGGACAATACTAGTGAGCAGTGAGACACAGGAACAGGTTGCTTAGGGAAGTGGTGGATCCTCCCTCACTCGATGTGCTCAAGACCAGGTTAGATGGGGCTTGGAGCAACATGACCTAGTGGGAGGTGTCCCTGCCCATGGTAAGGGGATTGGAACTACATGATCCAACCCAAATCATTCTATGATTCTGTGATTTCCCATTAGACCAGTGAGAGAGTTAAATTCTCTCAAGAGGTTAGGGCTCAATGGTGGCCTCAGAGTCCTTGCAGCCCACAGGTCACTGCAGTCTCAGAAGTCACTGAAACACCAACATCTGAATAATGGTTCTGCCCTGTCTTAGTCCTGCCTGATTATACTGTCAAGAAACCATTCTCATCAACTTAATTATGTATTTTGAGTTATGAATGTAAATTTCATGGTATTTAAGTATTTAATGGTAGACATTCTTTTCTAGAAATAATTATTTGTCCTTTTGTTTTAGGTAGATATCTAAACTATGTCTGGTTTCCATTTTAGCACCTTTACCTCCCCTATCCCTCTGCATCCACTAACAAAACAATGCAGTTGTTTGGATCGTGTTCATTGTAAATCAATTCACAAGGGAAATCTTGAAATATAAAAGCACAGAAGGGTTTCCTTTAAAACACAAGAAACCGTAAGCAAGGCAATCGTGTACATTTGTGGGGTCTGATTTGGGCTTCTTTTCGTTTTTGATCAGTTCAGGTATTTCTCAAGCCTCAGTCTGCATTGAATACTCACGTATGGAATCTGTGTCTGCCTCACTCAAGACTTAAGCTCAACCTAATTATTGGCATATGTCAATTTAGGCTCTTTTCAAGGAGCACAGAGAGAAGTAATTTACACCTTTCCCTGCATTTCTATTTACAGAGTGTGACAATGTTAAAACAGGATTACAGCCTTTTTTTTTAAAGCAGAAATACTCCTTGCACATTGTCTGTGACTCTTTGATGCCTTTGAAGCAAGGAAGCCCAAAAAGATAAGGCAAGATCAGAGATCAACATCCAACCCTGCTGTGAAAGGAATGACAAAAGCTTGGATAAGGCATGAAAATATCACTGATATAGTAAAAAGCTCTGTGTAATTCCAGCAATAGACATCTCTAGCTATAAATTCCAGACACAATTTTCTCCATTTCAGGACTATTCAATTATTTATTTATTTATTTTCCCAAATTTGCACTGTTAGAGCTCCTGTACTTACATTTATGGCTCTTCAAGCAGCATGGGACCATGGTGGAGTCCTGTCTCAGGCCTGCATCTGCTTGTGAGAAGAGTTATTTTGCATTTGGAGCAACTCTCCCAATACCAGCAACAAGGATGGTGTCTTATAGGATGAGTAAGCAGTGGTTTGAACTTTCTTTCTAGTGAAATAGGAAGGAAAAAGGAGAAATCAGAGAATAATAGAGGCATGGGTTGGAAAGGGCCTTTCAAAGTCATCCAGTCCAACCCTCCCCTGCAGGGAGCAGGGACATCTGAAACTAGAGCAGGTTGCTCTGAGCCCCAGCCAACCTCACCTGGAATAGCTCCAGGGATGGGGCTTCTACCACCTCCGATGAAACTGAAAAACGTGTCCACTTACTCTCTGCTCTCCCAACTGCTTTTTCTTTAGGTCCCACTGGAAGGCTCTCAGTTATGGGCAACAGAGTACAGACCATTGATCCTACGCACAGGATAAATGACAGAGACTACATGGGCTGGATGGATTTTGGACGCCGCAGTGCTGAAGAATATGAGTACTCTTCCTAAAATGCAGCAAACTATAGCAACAGAAAAACAAGTATTTAAAAAGAAAAAATCACACTCCCATGTCTGTACAGCAACAGAAAAATTAATTTGTTGTCCTCTTTGAATCAGTGTTTTAAAATATATAATGTATTCGACGTAAATTTGTCTGTAAGGCTATACAATGCAATATATACATACATAGAAATTTCCAGAAACTGTTATCTTTCTTTTGTGGTTTCTCATACATGGATATTATATTAAAATTATTTCACTTATCCCTTTTTTTCCTGTCACCACATGTTGCTGAGTGTCTTGGTATAAATAGAGGCAGGAAGATGCCTTCATTCAGCAATGTAAATATATTCTATGTGGTCAAACAAGCCACCTTCGGAGAAATCTCGTGTCTGTCCCAATAGCTGGGAACTCTAAGGGGAACATGTCCAAATACAAACAGCAGAATCCAGGCAAGGCCAGCCCCCTTCATGGTGACCCCATCTGCAGGACACACCAAGCCCACCTGTTTGTAGTGAACAGTCAACAGTTCTAAAACTAAAAGAGGAATCACACCTGGCTTATTTATTTTATGCTGTGGACTAAATGTCAAAGTTCTGCTGACAGCTGCAAATGACAGAATAAACAGAGTGCTCTCTGCTGATAATATTCCATCTGGGGGGTGGGTGTGTGTGTGTGAAGACAGTGGCCTGAGCAGAGCAGAAGGTGAGCCTGACAGGGCGAAGGTATCAGAGCAGTCTAGTGTCCTACAAGCAAACAGGTCACTCCCGAGTGTCACAGAGGCAGCCTGAGCTAGCTATCGCCCACTGGCATGGGGACGATGAGGGGATTGGAAAATCATAAAATCATTTTGGTTGAAAAAGATCTTTCAGATCATCGAGTCCAACTGTTAACCCAGCACTGCCAGGTCACCACTAACCCATGAGATTGTGCCTGGCCCTTACCTGGCCCCAAACAAGGCTGGTAGGCCACTACACTTGTAGCTGGGGAGTGATCCCTGCCTATGCAAAACCAGAACTAGGCTGCAAACTTGTGCACTATTCTCCATCCCTGGGGGTAATCCCTCCTACATTTCATGGCTCTGCTTTGGCAGCTGGTTCTCACATCAAGGGAATTCCCTAAAGTGAAAAAGGAGACATTTTTTGCATTGCATAATTCACAGAATTTCACCCAAATGTGTGCATTAATAAGAAAAAATTTTGTCATTTGCTGAAAAGCAGCTGCTTGACAGAGGCAAGAGGCTGTGCGCTTAGCAGGGATTTCTAGATAGGCAAAAACAATGCACAGAAAACAACTCAGAAATATACTTGTGCTAAAATAACATCCTACCAAACCCAAGAAGATTGGGAAACAAAACACAACAGTTACACTGAGGGCTGCATGTAACAAGGTGTTGAGGAGCTGTTCCCAAGAGTGGCTGGGGGAGCAGAGAGCGCTGCAGAAATCCACAGCGAAAGGGAGACTTCAGCAAACAGTAACAGGGAATTTTCTTCCCTAGTAACACCAAATCTCTCCTTTTGTGAATCTCATCTTGAAAACGCAGACACACTTTGCTGCATGAACTTTTCTTCCTCTCAAGGTCCTTCCATTCAACCAGTTCCCAAGCCACCTAGTCTAGCTTTTTTGTTTGTTTGTTTTTTCCTTTTCAAATATAACAAGTCCCTAAAGGCCTGAATTGTCTCCTTAGTTTGGACTGTTACCCACAGGAAAACAGCTCATAATGACTATTTTTTACCAAAAATTTCAAATAAAAGATTAAAAACTGTTTAATTTTTAATTTTTCTGAAGCTGAATAAAACACATTAATCCAAAAATGCATCAATCAAAACATTTCCCACCAGTGTGATGTTTCTTTAAAAGTAACTTGGGAGAAAACTAAGTTTGTACTTTGCTGTCTTTTCAATTAATGACAGGAATGTTCAAACAACACTTAAAAAGGTTTCTATCCCCAGCTTGTGCAATGAAGGACATCATATTATAATATTGCAGGGGGGCTGGGAGTGGGCGATATTACAAATTTAGCCTTATTACCACTAACTTTTTTTCCCCCTCCTCTGTCTCATTTCCTCCAGGCAGGGGAATGAAGGAACAAAAGATGCTTCCTCCCATTCCTCTCTCTTTTGAAGGTCTCTAAAGACGTCTGTGAAAGCATATGGCCCCCAGTGCAGCTGGGTGATGGCTTTGAGGGCATTCACAAGTCGCTCCCCCAGGACAGGGACAACTTTTCATTGCCTGCCACACATAAAATGATGCAAAACCACCTGAAGAATGACACCACAGTCCCTGGGGCAGCCCGGGGGGCTTCACTGCTCTTGCAGTTATCAGGGTTCTGCCTTTCTACATCCCCCAGCAGGTGAATAACTTCCAAGGCGCCATTCCCAGGCACAAAATAATGCTTCCCACCTCTCACTCCACCACCACCATTGCCTTGGATGAAGCATCTTCTCATTTTACTTCACAAAAATGGCAATTACAGGGAAAAAAAAAGTGAGATTTGCTTTCTCCTTGTAAAGGGAGCAAAGAAAGTTTGTCTGAAAGTGATGACGAGAAAGTGCTATTTGTCTTTGCCAGCCCACCACCAGCTTGATGTGCGCCAGCAATTACATCTGCCACCTTCCCTGGGTGTCGGAGAGCTTCTGACAAAATTTGGTCTGATTTTTTTACAGTCGCTGCACACACTGGTTTTAATATTTAAGCTGTACCTATGCTGTAAAACAGAACGGGGGAATAAAAGAACTTGCAGCGGCTTACCTGGCATCATCTGCAGGAGGACTAAAAACATAATTTAATGTCTTTTTTTTTTTTCAACCTGTCTTCAGACTGAAGGCCTCAGCCAGCCAGTACAGGTAAATGGAGGCCCTCTTCTGACTGGGCATTGAAGTAACTATCAAATGAAAGTGTTCTTTGCAGAGAGCCTGATCCTGCCACTGTTTGCAGAGGCTTCTTGTGTCCACCTGTCACTCAGTCCTTCAGCAGAAAACAGCTTCACCTCAGCTGGATTTTAGGCAGGCATTGAATTGACTGGCTCTGAAAAACCCCAAAATGGAGATGCAAGGCAAAGCTGTACAACCACAGCCAGGCTCGAGTGAAGCACCATGTGGACTGGGGCACTGGGCAGAGCAGAGAGCCCTTCAGGATTGTGAGTTGGGTCCTACAGGCCTGAACTCTGCTAGAGACCATCTTTTACTGCCTCTTTTACCCAGCTCAGTTCTAACATGGTTTTTCAGGTGCCAGTAAGATACAAACTTGTAGTTGTGGAGGGGACATCTCTTCTTCATTCTTCACATGCACAGGAGTAGTGTTGTAGCAATCACAGAATCAAAGAATTGTTCTGGTTGGAAGACATCTTCAAGATCATTAAGTCCAACCATTAACCCAGCACTGCCAGATCACCACTAAACCATAGATAATCATCAAGGTATGAGGAAGTTGGGGCCTCTCAATACTTAAAGGGGCCCATCAGAAAGACGAGGACAATAATTTTAGCAGGGTCTGTTGCAACAAGACAAGGTGTGAAGGTTTTAAACCAAAAGAGAGAGATTTAGACTAAAAAGAAAGAAGAAAATGTTGATGCTGAGGGTGGTGAGAACCTGAGGGCCTGGGTTACCAAGAGAGGTTGTAGAAGCCCCATCCCTGGAATCATTCCAGGTGAGGTTGGACTGAACTCTGAGCAACCTGCTCTAGTTGCAGATGTCTCTGCTCCCTGTAGGGGGGTTGCTGGACATGACCTTTAGAGGTGCCTTCCAACCCAAACCTATCTATGAACTGTTGCTCTAGGAGGCAGCACTGTTCCCAGAGATAAAGGAGAGCTGGCTGTAAGTCTTAGCAACATCCTCCTCCTTCTCCACACATCTGTCACCTGCTCCTTTGGGAGCAGAAGAAATTCCCCAGATGGGAAAGAGTTATAAAGGCTGCTGAGACACCATTCAGCTCCCCACTGACTTGGAGGTGCTAATTGGAGCTAAGTAGGGCAGGGTATCATATTCAGCAAAGTCAAGGAAACCTGGTAGCTGCAATGCCCATCCCATGGCATTAATGAAGCCACCCTCCAGGCTGCTCTGTTTTATCCTAAGGGAAGCAGCAGCCTCAGGGATGGAGCGTCAGGAGCTGGGTACAGGTCCTTTGGTCCCAGCAAAGGCTCTGGGCTGAGAAGCGCCCAGCGGATTTCAGTATGTGCAGCAGCACTGCATTGGCACAACCAGCTGGCGCTTGGCTGGCAGGGGAGTTTCCCAGCACTGCCAACTGTCTGACATTTAATTTCTCTTTACTCAAATGCATCTTTACAGAAGCACATAAAAAGGGGCTAAATTAACACCAGCCTAGCAGCAAATCAATACCTTTTTACATTTAAAGATGGTTTGTTTTCTCTGCAAGTTTGATTCAGTTAGTTCCATAACAGCATTAACAACTTAATTTCAAAGCTGGTGCTGCACAAATCTCCATGAATAGAGCAGCTGAGGAATTTGCAAGTCAGATAAAATCTGAATGCTACAGTGCTCCTAGCAGAGCAGGGAAAGGCTTTTCTAGACATTTGACTTTTGTATCCCTCAAGTTCATTAAAATTCTCTTAAAGGAAGAAAGAAAGAAAAAAAAGAACCTGGTTGGGGGCTCCTTAAAGCTTTAACCATCCCTAAGTGCCCATGTCAATTGAAAAGGGATGGGATTTAGCACAGATGCAAACCTGTTTCAGCAAGACAAAAATCTCTATAATCTTTTGAATACAAACACCATCGGCTTAAGTATCTCCATTCTCACATGCACACCCGCTGCCCAAATCACAGCTAAGGACAGTACTAAACACCAATAACTTTCAGGCCTTTTATTATTTCCTTTGCTATTCTGTGATCTCAATTGCTTTGTTACCTGAACTAAAGCAGGATTGAGTAGCACCCAGTGAGATGCCGCAGCACAGCCGAACAATGCAAATTCTTCAACGTCAATACGACCCACAGATAGTCTCTGTACCAAAGGAAGGCAGGACACATCTCACCAGCATTGCTGGGCTTTCCAATCTGATGTGAAGAGCTAAAGAAAAAACATATTCAGGAGTTTGGGAGCAACTGTTAAACCCCTGTGCACCACAGACTTATACAGTGGGGCCATCTGGTGCTTTGGAGATACAGAAGGAAGAGGGGAGTAGTTGCAAAAGGTTGAAACACCAATCTTGGCTCTCCGAAGAACATCCCATGTGTCCACAGCCCAGTCTTAAGATACACAGTCCCAAGCACCTCACCCTCCTCTCACCTCCAACACAGCTTTCAGAGGTGAATGATTGCATTCCTTGTGGTAGTACTGTGAAGATGCATCCAGTAAAGTTTCTGAGATAATAGAATATTGCAGGGATGAAGGACCACTCTGAGAAGAGGCATCATTTAGCCTTCTGAGGTTTAGTTCATGCAGTAGTTCTGTTCTGCTTTGAATCAACCAGTTTATTAAATACATTGGCCAAGTTTCGAGATCGCTCATACAGCCTCTGTTACCCCATGGCATCATTCACTGTCCTGAAAGAGAAACTAAGACACTCAGCTTTATTCCCATCTCTCATACAACTGCCTCACAAACCTTTCCAGACGCAATCATATAATTTTACCTTTCCATTTTCTGTTGCACATTAAATTCTTTTGCCTTTCCTGTCTCATACGACACTGTCACTTGTCCCCTGATGCACTGTCAGTGAGCTCAAGGGTTGAAGCTTCTGACAAAGTCACCAAAGGGATTCAGGAACTGGACTTAAGGGGTTGTGCTCTCACCCCCAAAGGCCTGGAAAGGTAAATGCATGAGGCCACAAGTGCCTGACTTTGTCCACCACAATAACTAGATAAAACATGTAAGTCTGTGAAAAAAGGACTTATCTAGCCTGAATTACTATTTTAAATCTTTTTTAGCTGTATCAGGAGGGTATCTTTCTCAAAATGCCCATGTCTTAATACCACAGTCTTTTACTAAGATACATGCAGGCAAACCCTATGATTGCAACATTTTCCAATTTAAGTGGGGGTCCTTCTTAAGCTAATGTCTCTGAGAATATTTGTTCTTTAAAGAGAGCAGGACAGACCAGGTCCAGACAGACCAAACACTATCCTGATACGGTGTTTACCACCAACAGAATGCAGTTTTCTCTCAGTAGGACTTTTCTCTTTTTAAGCCTTAAGCATCAATTTTCAGTAACAGGTCCTACTACATGGACTCATGAGGACTTCCCTCCTCACTCTTTTCTGCACGCATCTGTGATGCTTTCCAGATTTCCTTCCCATTTCACTTGTGCACCCTCTTCCGTCAGCTAACCAAATCCCAAACACTACTCATCATGAAGCCACAGGCACCCCATCAACCAGCCTCAGCTGCCCCCTTCCCTCGAGTGGCAGTTCTTGAACTCAGAGGGCTGGATGCACCCCAATTGTCCTTCCTGGATCCCTCCCATTAATCACTGACTTCCTGACCACCAGCCTCAGATCTGGGAAGAGGGGGAGGACATGTCTCTGGACTTGCTGACATGGTATCAGGCTGATGCCATGCTGGGCACATCCATTCTCACGGTTGACATAGGGCACCACGTCATACTAATGCAAGCCCTCCCAAAGTTTGTTTAGGCATTGCTGCTCTCCAGTCTTCTCTCTGTCCAAGTTGTATGACCTCAATAGCATTAATTCCTTCCCAACCTCGCTCACATCCTCCTCAGTATACGAGGCTGTTTCTCTTTCTAGAAACTACTGCTTTCATTCAAGTAGCTCTTTTATTATTACTGAGCTACCACCACCACGTGTGTTTTTAAGGAGCTTTTGAGTCTCTCGTTACTTGCCCTCTCCCACTCACAATAGACAAACCACACAATACCCAATTCTGCTTTCTCAGAATTCAAATAAAAATAGTAATAATAATTAAAAAAATCACTTCCACATTCTTTCGTTTAGACCTAAGTTTCACCAGTGTCTTTAAAAACTCAAAACCTTTCAGCCACTTCTGTATCTAAGAATTTAAAACCCAAACCTGGTGACAGCCTCTTATTTTGCTTCGACCGAGAGATGAAAGCAAGGGAACAAGCTGGAGGTCTTATCACCGTAAAAGAAAAAAAACAAACAAAACAACAGAAAAAAAGCTGAATAATACACAACAATGCAACTTTTCTGTTATTTTATTGATATTAGTGAAGAAAAATTTAAATTTCATCTTTCTGATGTGTTACAATTGCTTTTTCCCATGGGTGTACTCCTCATTTAAAGGCTAAATAATACTTCCCGATTGCATGATTACTTGTACACTTTAAGTTCTCATATGGTATTGCTTTCTTCCTCTGGGTATATAAAATGGTCCATTAAGTCCATGACTTATATTTTTTTTTCCCAGAATCAACTGTTATTCTATCTACTGTTTTAAGATACATTCAAAAAAAAAAAAGCTACTGAAATTTTTCTTGCAGTAAGTGCACACATACAACAGCAAAGAGAGCTGATGACATTTTACTAAAACATTGTAAGCTCATAGAATAAATAGAAGTTTTCAAACACATGCAGTAACTGACCGATGTGTTGGTTTTCTTTCTCAAAAAATACCCTTAGTGTCCATAGCACTACCACAATAACTACTTCATTCAGGAAAGAACAACCCCAAACCACCCACCTATCTTTTGTCACAAAAAGACAGTTTCATTTATACAAGAAATTATCAGTGCTGATGATTTAGTAACAGTCTGGTACAAACAGCAACTCACAGCAATTATGTTTAGTGAGATAATGGCAACAAACAGGGAGCTTGATTTGGATGCCACAGGAAGTGCATGGAAAAGAAAGTGAATGTTCAACCGTCCCCACTCTGCTCCTCTCCACCCCCCTTCCAACAACACGTGTGTCTCAGCTCCTGAAACAAGCTCAGCTTCAGTCTCTTCCAGTTCCAGGATATTTCAATTCTTTCTACAGGCACCCAGCAGAAGTTTGGTGAAACAGAGAAAAAAACCCAGCAATATAAATGAGGATTGTCTGGCTGTACCTAAAGGTGGTGTTAGGTCTTTTGTTTCCTTTCTGAACAAGCAGGGGGTTATTTGTTGGTATCGGGAGGTATTTTTTCATTTTAAAACAGCTGTGAAATGAAGTGTTTCCCACAGTTTTATCTATGCCAAGGTCCAGCTTTGGAAAAGAGAAAACGGGTGGGGAATATTCTCACCCTGCTTTCAAGGTCACAGTCCTCTACAGATGTGATACTTGAAGATCAGCATGAGGACTGCCAAGTGGCTCTTTCCAGCTTGTACCATTCTGTTACTAAATGTTTTTTTGTGGTTCTCTGCTGAGGTTTCAGGGACACACCTTTTCCTAACACTGCTTTTGCTACATGTTCTTTTATAACATTCTTATCTGTCAATCTGTTCTGCAACTTTGACTTCTAGGAAGTCACTGCCATGTTTACCTCACGCATTGTGAAAAATGACTTCTTTGGGGGCACTGACAAATCACATTCCAGTGGCAGCGACAAGAAGTATAAAGCATTTTCCTTTCCATGATCCAGTGCAGCATTGAACAAAAACAAAACAAAACAAAAACCCCAAACCCGAAGTGGCACAGAGTGTGAACATGCCAAAGGGAACAGTGGCCACAGGAACAGGTCAATATTCCAGGTAGCCAGTAGCTCACTGACCTCAGCACAGTATTTGTTCAAGTTTATCATCTTGGTGAGGAGAATACAGAACAAAACAAAAAACTAAATGAAGTTTCATCCATTCAGGCATTAACAACCAGGCACTCCAATAACTCATCTACAGAAGCAAAACTCAAAATACCACACGTTGAACCAAGTGCTTTTGTCAGCGTTTAACGAAGCACAAACGCTCCCATGCTTCAAGGGATGTAACGTGAGGTTTCACATAACGCATTCAAGAGTTTCCCATGCACCTCTGACTCAAGTTAGGCTAGCTACAGAACTCATGTTCTCCTAGTCAAGTTATTTTTCGTTGGTTTTCTTTTTTTTTTTCTTTCAGTGCATCTTAAAAAGAAAAAAAACCTTTTCAAAAGGTTAGCAAGTTAACCTCAGTACAGCATTCATAATGCAGAGCCTTTTGCACTCCATTGAGCAGTAAAATAATCCAATTAATTATAATAGATCTGGTTCGTATTTACATATTTTATACAAAGTTTACACATTTCTCCCATTAGGCACAAAGTTGATTTGTCAGACAATAGGCAATGAAGGGGAAAGGACAAGATCGGAGAAAGAATCTGAGCATTTTTTGTTTAAAAAGACTAGCTGTATAAATAAAAGTCCTTCATCGTAAGCTAGTTTGCTTTGTGAGCTTGGTTCCCATGAGGATCCCTGAAGGGAGAGACGTTGGGCCTTTCATCTGCATGCTGGAACCCACCATAGTGGGGAAACTCCGATTCCTTCGGATGCCAGTATTCAGCTGGATGCCCCCAATGGCACTGGTCACAGCAGGGCAGCCCAATGGGAGACCTTCTGGTGCCAGGCCTCCAGGAACAAGGGCCCTCACTGGTCCTTGTGTCCCACAGAGAAGAGGTCCCTGGTCATCAGTTAAAGGAGGAGCTGATGTTTGCCCTGAACTCACAACTTTGGCAATACCAAACCTCTTGACTTTGTCCACCAGATTAAGGTTGGAAACAGACACGTCAGTCTGACTCTCACTGTTCCTGATGTTCTTTTTATTCCTCACCTCCTTCAAGATGGAGCTAGCAGGCTTCGAAGCCAAGAAGTTGTCATAAGGTGGGCTGGTGCACTTGAACTCAAAAGATGGAGGGGATGAAGAAGGCGTCTGCATAGGCGAGTTGGGTGGAGTGGAAGGAATGATCGCCATTTTAGGGGGGTATGTGTTCAGGAGGGTGCTTCTGCTGGCTCTGTCCCAGCTCTGCGGATTGTACACTGCTGCCGAGATGCCCCTTTCCTTTAGCAGCCACACCAGCCCCAGAGACGTGCTCATCGTCGTGGTGGATTCCCGGAGGTTAGTGAAGGATTCGGCCAAGCTCAGACGCCGAGGAGTACAGGGAGTAGCCACCGGGGTGCCTTTCAAATTGCTAATGCTGCCACAAGCTGGAGTAGGTGCTGCGTTAAGGCTGAAAGCAAAGGAGCAGGAGAATTATTCTCTTTAGTAGCGATTTAAAACTTAGCGCAAGCAAGATTTTTTAACCCTGAACAAAGACCTTTCTCCACTTTGAGCGCACACAGGAAACCTGACCGTTCTCAGCTTCCTGAAAAACTCCTAACAAGGGTAAAAACATCATCTACAGAAAGCATCTCTACACTCTGCATACTTTACCACACAGTCTCCTGGGATTAACACATTCCTCCCCCTCCCCAATTCTCTGATAAACTACTAAACGAGCAGGTTCTGATCAAGACCTTCAGTTTTTCTTCCTGAACTATTGGCTGTGACAAGTTCCAGTTCCTTCCATGAGACAAGAGAACAGAAGGACTTGTCCTTCCCGCACTATGTCATCGCAAAGGAGAGCAGCAAGGTAGAAGGGAAATGTATTTACTACAGAAGCATTTGTAGCAAAGCTTGTGGAAGTCATCATTGATATCAACATGCACTTCTGTAAGGTCAAACACTTCTTCTGCTGAATTTGCTTTCTTTTATGGGAAGGGAGATCTGACTTTTGATGGAGATGCACACTGGTGTGAGCAACCTGCTCTAGTTGCAAATGTCCCTGCTCACTGCAGGGAATTGGACTACATGACCTTGAAAGGTCCCTTCCAACTCAAACCAGTCTATGATTCTATCAAAAGAGATGAGAAAATACAGTCAATAGGCAATTGATAACTCAGCAGCAAACCCAGCATGACAGAGCCATTCTACTGTCAATTTGGTAAAATGTTAATTTCTGTAGTTTAAACATGGCTAAACTGATCCCCAATTCCAGTTCCTTCTCAAAATAAACCACATAAAGGCAGCTGACATGGAAATGTTAACTGGGGAATAATCAGCACATTTGGAACAAGGGGCAGAATTGCATACTTATGTTTAGTGCTACTTTACTGCATTTTGTTTTCTTAAGCACACTACTGCTTGTTATTAGCAGACGGGATTTCTTGAGGCGTATCAAACAGCATTCATTCTGTCAGACCATCTAAATGAATACAGACTCAACAGCCAAAGAATTCCAGAAACAAGGCATGTGGGACATCCATGGCACTCCAAATTCCTGTCCATTTGGGAGAATGCCAAGAATTCTGTGTGCCTTTAAGAAAAAACTTTCCAAGTATTTCTAACCATGGTGAAATTACGATTTTTGTCACTTACTTACTCGTAACACAAAAAAGTGAATTCTTCAGTAATACTTTCTAGGTGTGGTTTCATCTCCTCTGATGGCATTTAAAGGGTCTTGAACCATGCAATGCTTGATGCTAACAGAGGATTCACTGACGTGAGTGCTCACCACAGTTCAAAGCAGGAAAATTTCCCCTTCATCATGCCAGGTTAGCAAGTAGAATACACTTAGCAAAGAGTCAGACAAAAAACAAAGCCAATGCAAGAGAGCAGGAAAACTAAGCAGCTGAGAGGGAAGGAAACAGGGCAAAGAGCAAGATCTTTTCAGCAGAGCCACACCATTGGATCAGCTCAGCCAGGACACGCAACTTTAACTTACACTGCGTTCTCTCTACCAAGAAAGGAATCCACATCTGGCTGGATTTTCAGGTGTAGAGAAGCCTCAGGCCAACAAATGAATTGCACCCTTTTTGCCCATATGGACAAGAGGGCCTAGATGATGTCTTGACTGGTATCTGCAGGCTCATTTCACCCTACATTAATGAACTCCTGGAAGCCAGGACTACTGTGATTGCCAGGTTGGACAACCTGAAATGTTTTGTTCTGAGCCTGTTTCTGATGAGCTTAGAACTTTGTCACTTTGTCTCATGGTAAATAGCAATTGGCTGATGTGAGTTAATAGGATGCTACAAACTTTTGTCCCATGATCTTCTAAAAATTAGTAGTTCTTTAACATCTAAGGCACTCCTTAATTAAGGAAATATTAGCCTGATGTTATGAAGTTTCAAGTCACATCTTCTTTCCATGACTAAACCAAATCTGAGCAACATCATCTCTACAGGGATTTAGAAGAGTACTGACTTCTACTGAAATAGAGTGAAACTGCCAAAGGGTTTTTATGCTGCAGTTGCAGTTCAGCAAGTTCAAACCCATATATTCCTCCTGTAAAATGCAGGGAAACGCATGCTTGATAAAACTAGTATTAGTGTAATATAAAAACCAACCTTGCTAAGAGGCTTTGGAATTGCTCTTCCTGCACCCTGATGTGCTGTGGCCACCAGCACTGGTGGCAGATGGACCATTCCTCTTTATTCTGCCCAGATGGAAACAGGGACAGAGGAGGAGGAGGACTCACAGCACAGCTAAGGAGGCAAGGCTGAGTGGGCAAGGACATTACATTGTAATTCCTCTCTTAAGCATTGGTTAAAGCTGCATCTTCACAGCTCTCCTTCCAGTACATGGTGGGACAGTATAGCCTGTGTGCACCTCCCATGCCAGCTGTACACAGATGTACAGAAGAAGTCTTGAAAAGTGAGGAGAGGAAAGAAAAAGAGCTTACAGCACAACCTAGCTTCCTACAGGGTAGGGCTAAGTACATTTAGGAACCCCAGACACAGGGTGTTAATTATCAGGCTTCTAAGATGTCCTTCCTAGTCCCAAGATGAAAACTACAGCACTTCAACAGCTTATTAACTCAACAGCTTAATTCTCTCGAGATTTTAGTTGCACAGATATTTAGATTAGTATTTCTGCTAATCTGTCAGCACAGGTACACGCTACAGTGCAATTAAAAAAACCCAAAGACTCAAAGTGGCCTCAGCATGTCAGCCTAGTGACAGCTTCAGAGTTAAGACTGAGGAAAAACCAAACAATAAATGAGCACATTATTTAGCTGGATGAAATTCAGTTGGGTTAAA
Source organism: Chloroceryle aenea (assembly GCA_013399075.1). Classification (NCBI taxonomy): domain Eukaryota; kingdom Metazoa; phylum Chordata; class Aves; order Coraciiformes; family Cerylidae; genus Chloroceryle; species Chloroceryle aenea. Next base: position 42,796 of record VWZY01006922.1, read on the forward strand.
GCGTCACCTGGGTTAGAGGCAAGGTTAAAGAGCAACCAAGCAGGTGAATGCCCAAACTCTCAAGGTTAGCTGGTGCCACACTCACTGGCATTCTTCATACATGACCCAGCCAAGGCAGAGGCTGCTGTCAGCGTTGCTCACCCTGGGTCATAGTGTCTGCCCTATACCTCCTCTCAGCATAATGAGACATAATGCAGTTTCCTCGTCCTCCTCACATGACCTGTGAAGAATCATTTATAGTTGATAAGGAGGAGCTCCTTCAATGCATCTGCTGAAAACATCATATTGTCTATTTTGCCCTTCCTCCTCCTGAATGAGGGATGAACTTTGAAAAAGTACTGAAACACCTGAAAATGTACTGAATTTAGCTGTCAGTTATGGCTGATCTGTAAGATTCGGTAACCAACAGAATCAAGCACAATTAACAGCAATTCGTGAGAAAAATAAAACAGAATTGCAGCCATATAAAAGGATCTCTTCAGGGACAGTGTTGAGGGGAGAAGACAATAGAAGAGAGTAAAGAAAAAACAGACAGGCTACAATAAACTTTGCTCAGAACAGGAAGCAGGAAAGTTACATTTAATCATCATCCCTTTCCTTTCCACCTCGCAGGTTTTCCTGTTTAATAACCTTGCTTTTCATGGGTTCCTCAGGCAGCCAGTGCCTACCTTACCCTCTGAATGAGGGACCTACACAGTGGTGCGCTCCCAACACAGAATCAGGGCAGGGAAAGCCATGAGGCACTGTCCTTCCCAACAGAAAAAAACATTCTTTAAATACTGATCTAAGGAAGGGAAGTTCCTTCTTCAAGTATCAAATTCACTCACTGCATCTGGCTCTCAGATCTTCACCTTCTAGAAGGCTACAGAACTGCCTTCCACCAGCACATACTGCCTGCAACTGCCAGCTGCTATTATTAAACCAGTTCACTAGTTTCGGTCTGGCTGCTATGAACTCATTTCTAACAATTGCACCAAGGCACAAAGTAGATGACTCACTGATTCTCTTTAAGGCATATTTCCTCCTCCCCCCTTCCTCCTTTACTTCCTAGACTTTGTCACCTGCACATCCCTTCTTCTGCGCCAGATTTAGATTTTTCCTCCACAGAGAAATCTCTCTTTTTTTTGGCGAGAGACCACATTCTGTGTATTCTCACCTGAGGACCACAACTCGTGGATGAAGAGTAGTCAGGTTTGGATATTGAAAGCAAACTTAGTTACGTCTGATCATGTAATATTTTAACTAGAGACAACAACGCTTTACGTATTTTGATTGGCTTTCTAAAACTTTACACATGCCTCTCAAAACCAAGATGAGGTAACTCAAAATGGAAACAATAATCTGGGGGTGTGCTGTAATTCACCAGTGTGGCCAAGGTTTTTATGTGCATTGCCTTACAGGGCAAACTCTGACAGAGCTGTGTGCTTTGCCATCACAGCAAACCCTTACCTTGGTGTGACTCGTGTGAGCTCATCGGAAGGGTGCAGAATGCGGCAGGTGGTGAAGGTGAAGGTGGAGTTGGTTTGTGACATGCACTTCCCAGGATGAGGTACTAAATTAAAAAAAAGCAAATTCTTTGCATTTTACACAGAAAAGGGGAAAACCAAACTTCTGTGCGCTGATAGGACAGATGCAACAAGTGATGAGGTACCTCAGATAGGATCAATGCAAGAGCGGTGAAACACAGCAGCTGGATAGTGTCCTAATGGACACTTGTTCTCCAGAACAAAACACATCTAGGACTCCAAGGCCCATGCTAGAAGGCTCTGCTGAAGCTTCCCCATAATCACTCACACTGCAGAGAAGTCTTGCTCAAACCAAAATGAAGCAAGGCAGTATTTGGAACACTAGTCCTCATCTGAACTAACAGCTTCCATTGGTGGGAAATTCCAAGTAGAACTTTCTAGTAGCAGCTCAGGGGTGCTGAGATCTTCTGAGGCCTTGTGCATTCCAGCTCTTAGACCGATCCCCCTAAAGGTATCCCCATCACTTCTCAGTAATGGATCCAGCTTGCTAATGCTCCAGGAATATAAATTGTTGGGGCGGGGACACATACATTATGCTTTGTCTCTGACTTTTCACATCGAACAGTAAGGGAAGTGGTGGGGTTTTTTGGATCCACTACTGCACATCTGTGACATCTCTCCTGTGCACGTGTTTAGGTTCTTTAAGAATGTATGTCCTCAGCTGCACAATACCACAAGTTTTGAATACTTGTAAATGGTGTAGTAAATCATTTCCCCAACCAATGTGGCTGAAAGATGCCACTCTGTCAGTAATTTGGGAAAGAAGCAATACAGCTCAACCTAAAAAATGGAGGATTTAGGCCAGTTTCTTTCTTAGGAGAGATTCTTCTGTGGCTACACTAACCTGCTGTATAATGCAGCTGTGGCCATTGCAAAATAACTACAAAATTTAAGAGCCATGCATCTGAAAAGCTGGTTGAAAAACACCCAGAATTAAATATTACACCAAAAGTATCATGATTGCGTAGGTTCTCTTACTTAGTCCCCAAACTCAGCAGTGGTCAAAAGACATGCATGATAAAACCCATGTGCAGCTCCTTCCCTCTCAGTCCTACCCAACCCCCCTGAGCCATTCCCTGATTAAGCCACATTTTAATACCACAGTACACAATGATTCAAAACATTGCAAAGGACAGACTGATTGACTAGACCAGACACCATTCTGAGCTTCCAGAGATGCTGAGCAGAAGCAAGGTAAGCCTTTAGGGTGGCTGTGTTCCCTTTTTCATGTGTAAAGTATCGCAGCTCCACAATAGTGTGTGTGCAGTTAGGTGGGCCTTAAAGAACACATATATGTGGCGTGTGAGGGCTATAGAGCGTGAGGAGTGTGAAGAGTGGAAGCAGAAGTGGCTAAGCATACAGGGTGAGGTCACTCCTCGTTAGCGCTGTACGTTAACGCAGGATGCTTCTAAAAAACCCACTGGAGTGTCATGTTAATGCACTCAGATGTTAGCACAACAGAAGATAACAACAAGCTCTACTTCACCTCCAGAGATGGTAATTATGATGCTTCAGGGATCCAGTTGCTTTAGAGATTAGTGTGAGCATTACAAAAGCTATTACAAGGGAGCACAGCCTAGCAATCATGATTCTCTCCATATCGTAGAGAGTTAAAAGTAAATCTGGAGAAAGAGCTCAAATAACTGGACATGAAGAAATTGGTTATTTAGAAAGAAAACACAGGACTTCAACATAAATCAAGTAGAAACAAAGCAATTATCCCTGGATGATGAATAGAGAACAGAGTAAAGTGATGCTGGTTGAAGATTGCAAGCTCTACCCAAAGCACACAGATACAAGAAGTGCATCTCCCCCCATTTGAACTATCCACTGGGCATCCCCTCAGACTGGAAACAGGCACACTGAAGGTACAGAGCTGCGCTAGCAAAAGTGAGACTCATCACTGTTAATGAGTCAGAGATAGGAGAAGGCTGCTAAAAGTAGAGAAATCACTGACTCTTATGAGAGGAAACAAATCAAAATTAAAAAAAATAAATTAAATCAATTTCCAAGGAGGTATTCCACCCTCAAATACCACTAAGAAAGTCCTGTACCAGCTTCATCCTCCATCAGTCAACAATGGGGTGTATCATATTGTTGTAGCATTTTCCATCCTTTGGACGCAATACAAAGAGAGTGAGAACCTGTTGCTGTAAATGAACAAAGTTTATAAAACAGAAACAAAATGACTAATTTCTTAGCTGGCAATTTTACACAAGAATGGCCATATCCTGAGTGGGTATAAAATTGTGAGAAAGCAATACATAAGTTTATCATAACAGAGACTATATTCACAGCTACCATAAGAGACCATATTCACAGGCCCAAGTATTATTTTCAATATAAACATCTGCTCCACGTGACTGTGTCTGAAACCAGCTGTTTTATTTAAACCCTCCTTTTTCAAAGTAGTAGATAATGAACAATGAGGCTTCATATCTGTATGAAAAAGAATCAGTACAGAATTCAGCATTTAACAAAATTTACAGAAACGTAATATAATTTTATCAACCAGAAAAACATAAACCATAAGTGTATTAAAATTAAAATTCAAACTAAATCTTAGACTGCTGCTGGATCATGTTTTGTCTCTGTCATTAATGATTCTTTACCTTTTGAAGCACTCTCTGCAAAACATTACAGTGGAAAGAGACTCCCCTGTAAGCACCAACATTGTTGTGAAGACATCTTTTAAAATACTGAAGGAAAAAAAAAGAAGCCATGTACTATCTAACTGAGCACAGAGAGCTCCATCTTCTGGTAAAGCAGAGCTTTCCTACCCACTAAGATGATTTTATGGCCAGCCCCACGCACACACAAAGAGTCATGAAAAAGAGAGTTTGAGGAAGATTTGTAAGAGGTAGCTCTGCTAAAATACTATTAACTTCTGTACCCTTGGTTCCAAACAGAAACACACTTATGCCAGATGAATACGGAGGATGCAGAGAGCTCACAGGTGCCAGTAAATCTTTGTATTCTTTATTTGCCAGAATAGGTGTTTATATGAGATTTATATGAAAATGAACCAGAAAAAAACAAACTCCTCATTTCTTTGGCATGTTTTAACAAAAGGAGGAAACTTGGTTCCCAGATCTTTCAGCAGAAAGCAGTGGAATGTGGGCATCTCACCAGCACAGGCTGGTGAGCCAGGGAAAGAAGGACAATTAAGTCAGGGTGTCCTTTAAAGCATTAGAAGTTTATTTTATTTAAAAAAAAAAAAAAAAAAAAAAAAAAGGCAGCTGTGCCTGCTTTGGAAGAGGATAGTGATGGACCAGTAAGAAGCACTTCTCCCTCTAGTGTAACCATTCAAGCTATGGATTTCACTTTTGCCAGTCTATGCCATCAACTCCATCCTTAATTTTGGGGAATTCTGTCATGCTTAAGTCATAAAGCTCCATTAGGGTACACTGAAGAAGAGAGCTCCTTCATGTCCTCTCTCAATTTAGCAGAGTTCATCCCTTCCAGGTGACTAAAGGTGAGAGCTCTGACACCAGTGCTACCTGCACTGAAAACTCCAGGGATGCTGGAACTGACGCCTGGGTTAACTACTAGAGCAAAATGGAGATGGGTGGCTAAGACAAAAGCTGTAAAATATGAACATGGTGCTCTCCTAAAGGTGTTCTGAGGTGCCTTCAGATATCCCTCAGGAAAGACTGGTTTCAGGGGTAACCACAAACGCTCAAAGCCTCCAAGAATCCCTATGTCTATGCCAGAAATGTTACTTCTGTTAGGCTTCTTAAACCATCATTAACAAATTTATTTTCTAAATATCTTAATTTCCAAACTTGCTATTTATTTTGCCTTTGGAAATGTCAAGAGATTAAAAATTGACCAAACTCGAGCATTCTTTGGGCAGCATTTTCTTAGCTTTCTTCAGGCTGAGGTCTCCTCTTACATATATAACCATGTGGCACAAATATAAAAAGGCTTTGAAGTATTCAACATGGCTTCAACACGAGTTTATGAAGGCTAGGATCCCAAAATGACAAGTCTAGCATTTTAACAGTGCAGACAGCAACTGCTGACAGACTTTTCTTAAGGAAATAATTACCGTGAAGTATTTATGGTGTTGGAAAATAAAATGTATTTAAATATGCATCGATACCTTAGTTCTAAGAAGAGTTACAAGACTTAGTGCTTTTCTGTACAATGCTCTTAGAAGCACGTTTAGCAATCCTGAGACATTCATTATGTGGGTTTTGTGATTTTAGCCATCTGTTTGGCAAGGTTAAGGTCTAAACATGAAGTGCAAGAAGGCTGATCCTGTAATGCTGTGTTCAAATCAGTGAACAACACCCCCCCACAAGTACTGACAAACCAGTTTTGTGCACCCAGCACTAGTGTGCAGTTCAGCACATGGTGAGTTAAGTGTAGCCAACTTCAAAATAAGAACATTCACAACATTATTAAGTGCTTTGAATGGCTTGAGGTTTTTTTGTTTAAGGGAAACCTGAAAGGAAATGAATTAAAAAAAAACAGCAAAACATACAAAAATCCCCCAACAACTCCCACCAGAACAGACACGGTACAGTTTTAGAATACACTACAGTTTCTTTCAAGGAAT
>VWZY01006922.1:48923-84195 GCA_013399075.1 Chloroceryle aenea
AAGGTTACTAAATATCTGTGCTGCAAAGATTACTTGTCCTAGATGTTGTTAATGTGGCTGTGTCCTGTAACCTCTTCACCATTCCAGTTATGCTGAGAGTCTACACAAATGATGCACAAAATTCAACCTGTTTCTGAGTATCAGGATGGAACCGTGAGTCTGGAATTTACCATCTTCCATAAAGTTCCTGAGCCCCCACGCAGTATGTCGCACCAACAGACCAACTGCAGGTCATAGATCACATATCTGTGCATTCTTTTCTGCAATGTTCAGTGGCAGAGTTAGGATATAATCTGCATAGATGATCAGTAAGTTATTTTATATATCAATGGGTACTGCAAGTTTCAACATAGGGACAGAAAAATCCAATGATCATAATGTTTTCTTATGTAGTCAGAGTGATTTCTGAGTCTATCAGTCAGTCAAGAACTGATCCTCTGCTCTGAATACATTTATCTTGGCTACCAGACACCTTTGGCACTACCAGCTGTTATCTGCTCTCCCGAGCCCGGATGTTAAAACAACTTCTCTTGGACTGATCTCAAGCAGCACTATGCACACCCACACAACAGCAGTGTGAATGGCACCTCATACTGCTCTGCCTGAGAACATCTTCAGCACAAAAATGGTATGTTGCCAGCCTCAAAGCTTATGTATCAAATGGAGCCTACACCAAATGGACACCTAAAAGGCTAGGATGACTCACACCTGCTGGGAATGCTTTTTTGTAGCTCTAGGTTGGTACACTCTCTGGTCTGCCAATGGCAACCATAAGGAGCTAACTTCTGGCTTTTACAAACACCTTGAACTAGATTTTTCCACAGTGAAGTTACCCTGGATTACAAGCAAAAGCACTATCACTCAATACTGTATCCAGGGTATTTTCTTTTTATTTTACTCCCTCATTCTCTAGCTAGAGCTTATTCTGCACATTGCTGCCCGGAATCTCTCCAGAATGGTGTAAGCAATGAGGTCACAACCCCCTGCTCCAAGGAACCGCATGCCCACGTACACCCCACCTGCACCACAGTTCTTACAGAGAAATCTGGCACACGCAGAAAGAATGCTGAGGAGGTTTGCTTCACCCAAAGTCTAACTTAAACAGCTTTTTTTGCACAATTATTATACCCTGAGGACACAAAAAACTTCTTGTTCCCTCCCTCTCTGCAGCAACACATTTTAAAATGAATCTTATCTTTTCTGGATTCTTTTATTCTGTACACCCTAAAATATGCCATTTATTTCAGACTTGCATTATTTCAGCCCATATTTCCTAGATCTCCAGCTTTTCTTCCCCTTGTTACTTAGACTCTTCAAAATATCCGAAACTGCACACAACTCCTGCAGAGCTTCCACATTAATATAAAAAATTAATATAATCATTATTCCTTGGCAATGTATCTCATAGAATAAAGACAAATTTTGCCAATGGAAAGGGAAGTAGAAGGGTTTGAACATTCAAGGTCTGGCACAGGCTGCCCAGGGCAGTGGTGGAGTCCCCATCCCTGGAGGGGTTTCAAAGACAAATGTGGTGCTGAGGGACATGATTTAGTGGTGACCTGGCAGTGCTGGGTAACACACTCGATGATCTGAAAAGTCTTTTCCAGCCCAAACGATTCTATGATTATAAGTTTAATCTTATTATAACTGACTGCAAAAAGTAGCTTATATTTGATAGCAGAAAGCACTGAACTCCCATTTCAGTGAGAGTTGAGCATACTCTGCATTTCATGAAAATAACAGAAGTATTATTTATTGTCTAGCCCTGAGACAATCTAATCTTCCAAAGATCAGCCAAATAATGTTATGATTTACTCCAGAAAAAGGAGGGGGAAGGAAGTGTCTTCATTTAAAGTAGTTATGTCTAAACAAGAAGTCTGAAGAAAAAGGAGTTCTGGTAGTTTTCTAATGCTGGACTAAATATAATTCTTTACCAGTGGCAAATCTTAATGAAGACTAATACTCTTATATAGCTTATTAAAACAAAACAAAACCTGAAAAAAAAACAAAGAAGAAAGCAGACAAACTCAAAACATATCCAATAGCCCAAGAACCTGTAACTTCGTGCAATAACAGACCACAGAAGTCAGTTCAGACTATCTAGTAACTCATACAGTACTGCAGCTCTTAAAAGAGTTTACATCTTAATATGGCACAAATAGGAAGGATAGAATTTAATAGTGTGGTGAAGAGGGCATGGGGGAAATGTCATTCTCTGCATAAAAACATCCTCTTAATTCTTTATCTCAAAGGGAATTTAAAAACAGGTAACTGTATCTCAGGTAACTGAATTAAGATTGTGAAATTTCTTTGCTCGATTTTCAAGGCACTTTCATTTGTTTCAGCAAAGGCAACTTTGATGCACCTTTTGTCATCATTTAGTCTTTGGGCTTTTTTTCCACAAAGCACAAAAATCTGAAGCATGGCATCACCTCTTATGGACGGTCAGAAGAATACATGCACTATAGGCATACAAAATATATATCATGTCTATACATTATATACACTGAAGAGTGTGCACTAAATACACACACAGATTGCACATGTGCCACACAAAGGTTTGTGAATGAATCACTTCCTTTTAGCAGCCTTCTCTTATCAAAATAGAATAAAAATATTGACCACAGATGCTGTTACTGGAAAGAAAATAAAAAAAAAGGAAGGTCAAATTAAAAGATTATTAAAGAAAGGTGTTTTGAGCCAATGTTAGAATGGTTATGTTCTACCTACTGCACGGATTAACGTGCAGGTGCTACACATAAAGCAATACTATGGATGCTGTTCTGGAGAGATGTGAGAATGGCCCAGTAATCAAAATCCTGTAAAGATGTCAGTTTTACTGGACTTAATGAGTTTCCCTCACCAGACCCCTCATCATCGTCAGTCGCGGACTCCTGCATCTCCTCTGTGAAAGCCTGAGATTGGCGGGGGTTATTCTTGTTGTCTGAAACAGTCACTTGTGCTTGTGACCTCTCACCTGAGGTCTCTGTGTGCTGAACTGGTGTCGAGGTAGTTAGGCCCTTGTAAGAAATGTCACCTGTCTCATCTTCCTCATAGTCATTAAGGCAGTACACTTCATCCAGGTCCAGGTCCAGGGTCCTGAAGCCCTTAGTGACAACTCCAGGCCTTGGGTCCAGGATCCCACCCAGGTGAGGCTGAGCCAGCTGCTGCCAGTGGTGCAAAGTGGCAGAACCTTGAAAGAGAACAGAAAGACAATCAAAATAAATCAATAACCAATCTAGGACCTAAAAGTCAGAGAAATCCCACTTCATTTATCCAGAAGACCCAAAGGTTTGGGAGCTCCAAACTTTTAATGTTTCTGGGTTTAATTATTTCTGTGAAGACAAGGCAAAACTGCTTCACCTACTCTTCAGCATTTCTACATCGATATGAGACAAACTGATCAGATCATCAACAAACCCTGGTGGTAAGATGTGGCATATACTTGTTCACATGCACAGCTCTCCCCATCAATATTCTCATCCCCCTAAATTCACAGGATTAAGCAGAAGACAGAATTTATACTTAGTAGCTGATCTGAGTCACATAAAGCAATAAGAGCAACATACACCATACATTCCCACATTCAGCTCACACTAAGAAAGGTGCTAAAAACATGCCAGAATTCACTACTGCTGGCCAACAGGACAGTAGCTAGCACAGCAATTTCAGCTTTCTACCGCACATTAGAAAGATACATCCGCTTCAGATAATACTGCTCACCTATACATCAAGTCTAAATACTTGAATGGCCCCTACACTAGAGGAACTCAATTACTACGTGACTAAATGCTACTGTACCTGTAGCTTTGTCCTTGGCCAAAAAATGTTTTGAGTGAGGAAAGAGGTGCATTTTACAGAGAAAAGCATTCAATATTCAGTGTTCAGCAGAAGACAACAAGTCAGAAATGGTTGAAACCAGCAATGGAGAGAGTTAAATTGATCTTAAGATGGGCCCAGTGAAATCAGGGAAGGATTCATTGGATTCCTCAAGCAGTGATTGAACACAGCTCATGTGACAACACGTGACCTAAAATTACACATTCCAGGTCTTATGACACAAATAAAAACATCTCTGCCATCTCCAATTGTCTTGCTCCTTTGCCCTCTCCCCAAAGCAGAACACTGACTCAACAAGCTGGCCTACAAATGTCTCACCAGTATTCAAAGACCAAGAATGTTCAATTCTTTGGTTTAGATTTTAACAAATTCTGTGCACTGTAATAACCAGGGAAAGGATTGCACGTACACGTTATTTTGCATCTGAGAAAAAACCCACAGAATGAGAAAAAATGTGATTTCCCAATAAGGATATTGCATTGCAGGAAGCTTATTGTAAATAGGAAGTGAACAGGGAAAAAGTCATTCTTTAGCATGACTTTCTAAAGATCAGTAAGTCTATCTTTTTTAATCTACAATTTTTAGTTCAGAATAAATGGATCTGCTAGATTACTTTCAGTAATGACCCTAGCTTTAAAAAATTTAAAGTAAGTTTTGAGGGACTAGAGAGGATTGGCACCCTTGAGGCTCAAGAAGTAGAAACCATTACAAACCCCAAATAAATAACTGTAGGGAAGAGACTTCCTTTGTAACTTGTATTTTTTGGTATTATTTCTGCATTGTCACAAAGATCAAGCTTTTCACTTCTATAGAAAAGAAGCATTTCAGAATATGGAGAAGTGCCAGATATTGTCAAATCTCAAGCAAGGAGCAGAGCTTTGCTGTATGACAATAACCTCAAAAATTAAAGTACAAAAGAATTCAGAATTTCCTTTTGATTAAAATAAAATCCTGCTGCTAATTAACTTCTACATTCAAGCTTCCCAAGATGTAATCTTTTTCACCTTAAACCTCACCAAAACTTATACCCAGAAAAACTCATCAGAGTATGAGCATTTAATTCATAATATATCTTTTAATACAAAAGATATAGTATTTTTACCAGAATATATAAGATGCAAAGATATATATTCTGGTGAAAACACTCTAAGATGCACTAGATGCAAGACATATACCAGATATAAGATATTCCCCAGAATATCTGCATTTTAAGCTTTACCATTTCTACTGACACAACATGTTATTAATTCCTTTTGGAAACTGGAAATCAAAGTATCCTAAGCTTCATCACAAAAAGGAGGAAATCTGAGCTGAATCTTGATCTCACAAAATATGTGTAAGGGACCTAACTTTGCCATGCAGAAAATTAACATAAGTTCAGAAAGCAATGCAACGATTGTAAACTCCCTTATGATTATATATTAAAAAAAAAAAAAAGGCAGCAAGATTAAATGTAAGAGCAAAATAAGTTTATGAATGGAGCAAATGAAATTTGTTTTTCTGTTCCCGATACCTGCATGGTCACATCTATACTAAGGGGGTTGGAAAAAGCTTAGAAACTCAGTATGTGTTTGCTGCCACAATTGCGACAGTGGGTGAAGACACCATTAGGCCAAGGTTCTAATTTTCCTACAGGACACTTCAGAGGGAGTACAACAAGATGCAGATGTACAGTTTAAGTCCAAACCAAACCCAAAGCCCCACTAGACTGTAACTAAAGCAATTCATATCAAGCTTGTTTGTTTGGTTTTGTTTTTTGTTTGGTTTTTTTAAGGTGCAGAAGAAGCAGCTTAATTTCTTAGTGCTTGTGTCACCCTGTTTTATTTTTTTTTTCTTTACTGTGGGATTTAAAAGAATGCTTTAAAGAAATAGAAGACAGTAACCTGAAATTTATTATAGTACTTATTTGTGTTTCTTCCATTTTATGGCATGAACACCCTTAAGAAAACAGTAATAAAACTCAAAAGCACAACGGCTGACAACAGTCTGCAGCTACAGCAGGCTATTTTGACCCAGTATCCATGAAATTGAAAAAAATAATAATTAAATCTCATGAAAAACACTCAGGAAGGGAACTAAGCTGAGGTGAGGAACAGAATCATAAACAGTTGTTTCATAAAAGATAACAAATATTCAACTTATGAAACAGGTAGACATAAACATACTACAAAGGGCATCTCAAACCAAACATGCAAAGTTCTTTAAAAGGTGCAACACTTGAAAGGGAAAAAAAAAAATATGACCCAGTGAGAACAATGAATTAAAACCAGGGAGGGAAAAAAAAAGAAAAAGAAAAAAAAAAAGACAACAGACAGATAGAAAGATGATAAAGACTTGAAGAGTTTATTGGAAGAAAAAAGCAGATATAATGGGATGGTGACAGAAATCTGTTACAGTGGTGGCAATCAGGAATTGAAACAAAGCTGGATCATCCCTTCCCTCATGTAGTACAAGAATTTTTATGACCATATAAAAGCAGTCATGAAAATAAACTATTAAAATCTGCTAAACAGTATGGGCTTGTGTGCCATGGCTCTAGATTCATGCGCATAGGCGGATACAGCACTTGGTTTTCCTCAGGATACAAGAAGGGTTATTTTGCATCTGAATACATGTCATGCTAAATGCTTCTTAGAGATTAAATAAATTAGTTCTAAAAAGATGTGGAAAAGAGAGAAATTATGCAATCAAAACACATACAATGTAATGTAGCACAGGAGTTCTCAAAGGGAAACAGAAACCAAACCTAAATTACATAATTAGTGTATCTGTGAAGTACTACAGAAGAACAGCCTAATTTTGTTTAAAACCTGAAGGAATTTAATCAACCAGCTTCCAGCAACAACCTGCCTATACACTGACTAGTCTCTAGGCAGACTATACTATACTTTATGTGCTCCATCAGCTTTGACAGACAGGCTGCAGAAATGCACTTTGAAATGAAGCTCCAGCCCTGACTCCATCTACCTGCGCCTTGTCTTTTCCTGAGACAATGTATGGAGGAACAATACCCAGAACTGTTTTTCACACATGAAACCCAAAGCCACAGACACTCATGTGTGGCCAAACAGCTAATTAAAGTCCAGAGGTCATTTTTAATCAAAAAAAGTCATATTAGACCAACTCGACTATTTGAAGTAGGTAAAGGTCTTTCCAGAAGCTTATTTGCAGATCTGAGATTTGATGAACTAATACTCTTGCTGCTTAGATTTCAGGTACTCAACCACCTTCCTTTTCTAAATGTGAAGCAGAAACGTTAAGATTTAGGTCACGTGTAAAGCTGTGCTGCTGATGCATGTGTGGCCTGCCTTGGCTGGAATTGTTTCCTAGCACTTTTAAGGCTCATGGAAACATGTAGTAGTTAGAAGATTTCAAACCAACAGCGTGGTTTACTGTCTCTAAAATAAAAAGAGTATGTATTGCAAAGATTTCCTGCTTTTTGGTGATGGATAAGAGACCACAAAGAGTCACTAAGAAGAACAGATAAAGGGCGAGGCCCTTTGTTATCACCTTCTAGTGGTTTCACAATCTGAAGCTTTTCTGGCAGGTAGGAGCGACTGCTGATAGACATTCCCGAATATCCAGTGAATTCTGAAAATCTGGAGTGAGTTCCAAGTGACATGATGCTCTCTGTGGGGGTAACGGAACCACTGTGGAGTTCACCCTTTTCTGCTAGTTCCCGCAACTTCCTCTCCTGCTCTTCTTCGAAGAACTTTCGCTCTGAAAGGTAATTCTCCCGCCTGAGGGACAGCCTACGAAGGGCAGTCTCTAGGTCACTGGATCCTGGAGTCCCCGGAGTTCCAGGCTTCTTCATCCTGTCTTCATTTCTAAAATGTAACAGGGGGGATGTACACAGACAAACACATGACAAAGGAGGGGAGGGAGGGAGAAAGAAGAATCATCTTAGAGATGCTCAGAACTTCAGCATGATAGTTTTGAGACATTCACCAATACCTTTAAGTTTCTACATCTGGGAACAACTTGCTACTTGCCTAGACAGCTCAAAGGCAAACATCAGTATTTTCTTTCTCTTTCATATTGAAACCAGTTTGAATCCTAGCTCCTGCCTGGAAATTCCTGGTTGGAAAAGCTGCGCTTTACTTAAGAGCTTTCTCCTACAAAAAGATGACAGATGTCTACTTGTGGTGTGTCTCTTGCAGTTATACAAACTCAAGCAGGCCACATCTTCAGGGCCAATGGTGCAAGATTATCATAATGAGTCACAAGAGGGTATTATACTGACAAATATTCACTGTTTTGAGATATTTAATAATTTTTACTGGACAGTATACATGGCATAGTGTGGAGCTATACTGGGGGAAGAGCAAAGTTCTGACTGGTTTCATTCACAAGTTTTCATATTAGGTATCTTACGCACACTTTATTTGTTTTTAGGATCAAAAGAGTTAGCTGCAGCTGCTATTTGGTTCTGAACTTCCTGGCATTTAAGTAAAATGGTGAAAATGTAATTAGTTTTAAGTGTTGACCCACAGCTGCAAAAGGCCAAAGGGTGGGTCTTCACCATCTGGTGATGCTGCATCTCTGAACCCACACAAGTTGCAGACACTGGGGCAGAGTACTTTCAAACAGCTTTACTTTTTAAATAAACTTAGAATCATGGAATTGTTTTAGTTGGAAGAAACTTTTAAGATCATTAAGTCCAACCGTTAACTCAGCGCTGCCAGTTCACCAGTAAACCATGTCCCTAAGTGCCCGAATAGTCAAGAACTGTAAGTACAAAATGAAGTCACTTTTGAAGATTTACATCACTGTGTTAACTGCACAATGTAAGACAAAGAGGAAAATATAAAGATGTTGCCTTCATGTTAGAAACAAAGCAAAAGCAAACTCCAGTGCTATGGTACTGACCCATTGTCAGAGGATTCTGTCTCTAGGATGATGCTATTGGTCTTATTGTCTATCATAATGCTAGAGATGTCTCCCCCATAGAAACTGGAACGCGGAGTGCTGACACAGCTAGAAATGAGCGAGTTCATAGCAGAGGACTGGTTAGAGCCTGGGATATTCATTGGTGATGGAGTCATGGATCTCTGCTTGACGACTTGGTTAACATTTCTCACTGTCTCGAAGACCCGCTTCTGATGACTGGTAAGACACACACACACAGAGTTAATAATCACACAGTGCTTTCTTACCTTAAGAAGGAACACAAAACCAGGCAACAGCTTGTGAAAATTCATCTCCATTCAATTCATATGTACAAAGCAGATAATCCATTTAAAAAGATAATTTGAATTTACTCTACTGAGTTATCACTATGCAAGTAAGTCTTCCATCTTTTCTTTTTCAAACCAATTTCCAACCCCCTTAAATAGCATTTTAATAAAATTATAAAATCAGAGCTATAATGGACCAAGAGTCTAGTGAGAGGCTGTCAAGGCTGGACACCTTATTTTTGACCTACTTCTACAGTTCATTCTTTACCAACACTGTTCTGATGTCATAACAAACATTGCTCATCTGCTTCCAAGATTAAGATTGGATGACACTTCAACAGAAATATCTTGACAGAACAACCTTGCCCTACATCATTCTACAGAAAAGCCATTGCTGCTTTGCTTCCCAGTTCAACAATTGCTGAACATGAGAACAGCATGTTCCTTCCAGCTTAAAGTCAACACTGCTAATGATAAAGATGACAGCACACCTTATGCCAGTTAATGTCATTCAAATATCCTTCTGTCTGTCCATTACTGCTCAACAGTAGCAATCTGTGTGTGTAGGCTACAAGTCCATAGTTGTGTATCTTTAAGAGGCTGTATCTAAGAGCATCTAGCAATAAATTTTCCCACAGAGGTTACAGCTACTACTGGTGAGCAAATAAATAAAACCAAGACAAGCCACGAACAAAAAAACCCAAACAAACAAAACCAAAACCAAACAACCCTATCCATCCTATAGTACATGCACAGTAATATAAAAAACATTCTGGAGAAGTTAAACTACCCTCAAATTAGATTCCTCTGGAAGGCCAAAAGGTTCCTACGGGGTTTGAGCACACTCACACCTCTCTGACTGTAACAGTTTTCTAACCAACATTTCACTCTGTCAAAGCCTCATTTACAATTCTTGGCTCATGCTTAGAGAATGCTTAAGGATTTGTCATGCTTTTTGTAAACATACTTAGAAGGTTTCTGGGAAGTGGCTACTGTACCATCCCTGACTGTCCTCTCCTTGTAAATTCTATTTCTCCAACAGATCCTCTGAACAGGATTAACTTGTTTCAAAAGAGCTAGTCCATACTTTGTACAAATAGGTGAGATAAACCTACCGGAGTACACATGCAACCAGCGTCAGCGAGGCCACTTCTGCCAAGCTGTCTCTATGTATAGCTTTTGGACTGTCACAAGGACTTAACTTGTTGGAAACCACTCTCTTGATTAATTCAAGAGAACTTCAGCACGGGCATAATGGGCATCATCACGGTCTAAGTACCCAATCCTTCTGAATCCCTTTATGCACTGATATGTTCCCTGTAAAAACTGAATTAGATCAATAATTACCTGGTAAATTCTGCTATAAAACCTGAAGAGAGAACCTGAGAACAAAAATTAACTCCCTAATCATTAACTGAAGAAACTTAGCATGGCAGCAAACAAGAAAACAAACCCTTTCTCATTCTCAGCACTCAAGAATGAGAAGCAAAAGTTAATGAGACAAGGCAGAACCTATATATTTGGCTTTAGCACAAAAGGTAACAACCCTAACAACTAAGCAATTTATTTTCCTTTCCATTGTTCACACTCTGTCAGAACTATTTCTTTCTAAATCCCTAGATCAACTTTTTCCTATCTTTTCATTCTCATCAAATAATAATTAACTTCAGATACACTCAGTCAATTAAGAACCAATTATTTTCAGTCATACGCAAAGTCAGGAGAGTCGGGTTCATCTAAATGCAGTTCTTTCCTCATTGACCCTTCTATCTCCGCTGCCAAAGAATCCTAGTGAAAATAAGCACAGAAGAAAAACAAGTAGCGTAGTATTAATAGAGTGTAAGTTCAGAAAATAATTACCTGCTTCTATAAAATAATTTATAAGATGTCATTCTAGAAGAAAGTTTATAAAATGAAAATTAGCTGGAAAACTGGAAGACTAATTAATAGATCCAGAACACAGACAAATTGTGGCTTAGATTCACACTGCTACAGTACTTACCATTTGAAAACATTCTTCTTCTGTCAAAGATCCTAAAGAAACATCACAGGCAGCACCAGAATTCAGGTGCCCCAACTTCTGAGACTAAATTCCCTATTCAGTAATACCCATTTTTCACATATAAAGCTTTGCTTAATTTGTTTTCATTAAAATAAACAGAAAATGCTATTCCCTTTCACCACATTATCCACGTACCCACAAAAAAGACACAGCTCTTAGCATAAAGTATTATATAGTTTCCCCACAGGGTTAATGGTGATAAGCTACCAATTTTCCTCTGCTGTTCTCTAAGTTTTACTGTCTAAATATACTTAGAGTTTAAGAGTCAAACATTCACAAATCTAAACGGCCCTTGGTCCCATGATTCAATATTCAAAAATCACTTCTATATGAAACACATAAATCTATCTCAGCAAAAAAATAACTCCACTTTTCACAGATTTCAAGTGTATTTCTGCAAGTATAACTTGTGTTATTAAACGCCCACACTTTATATTGGACTGTGTTTAGTCTCAGAAGAGACAAAAAGGCAAACTATTAAAACCAAATTTGGTTGGTTGACCAATTTCCTTCTTGGAAGCACAAATATAATCTGTGTTCCTCTTCAGCAGTTAAGACAAGACATGGCTAAAGACAAGGAGGGCCACATTCTGCTGCTTGATTACATTCATGCAACTCAAAAGAAACTTCACCGATCTCATTGCCCT
Source organism: Chloroceryle aenea (assembly GCA_013399075.1). Lineage (NCBI taxonomy): Eukaryota > Metazoa > Chordata > Aves > Coraciiformes > Cerylidae > Chloroceryle > Chloroceryle aenea. The sequence goes on from VWZY01006922.1 coordinate 60,650, forward strand.
CAGGAGTAATGAAATTATTCTAGATACACAGGCAAGCAGAGCCAGGCACTGCACACACTTAAGACATTCTGATCCTCCTCTTTTCTTCTTATTTGGTGGAAGCTACTTCCCCACACTTTACATGTACAATGTTATCATCAACTGAAACTAGGTAAGCAAAGTTGATAACACTGTGACACTGACACAGTTGACAGTGCTGTAGTATGTATCAGCAACAAATATTCTTGTAATGAACCACTGAATTTTCAGTGATCCTAAACCAAGAATAGATGTGTAACCTATTCAACTGGTGAAGAACTAAAATGTATGTCTTAAGTGACTAGAATGTATATCATAATCGACTAGAAGTATGCCATGTCTGGAAAGCATTAGTTATGTTATCAGGAAATTACATCTCCAAGGACATTGGAGAAAAGCAGGAAGCTCCTACTGCATTTCAGCCATCACAGCACAGGAGACATAAAGCAAAGATATTTAGAACTATGTAACAACCTATTAATGATTCACAGCATAAGCAGAGCTGGCTGCAGATTGTATATAACACTGCAGCAAAAAAGTAACTGCACAGCATGGCTGTTTCAGAACTAGGTATGCAAAATGGACCACCCAGGTAACCTTTAACACTACGGAAATACTCTTTTCACCCATGCTCATGTCTGGCCTAGCACCCAATCCCTGAAGTATTAAGTCCGATGCAAACGTATTTCCTTTGGTTAGTTGTTTTCTGGTGTGTGCAGGTTTGGGTTTTTTTTAATTCCACTTACCATAGGGAAGAGACCAAGCGAGTGGTACCGACGTGATATAGCATTTGGCATCGTCTTGTTCCTAAGGTTTTTCAGCTCTTCTTGAGCCTCATGAAGCATTTCCATGCACTCTGCATACTTGTCTTCCAGCTCTCGCAACTGTTAACAAATAGAAAACAGGCCAAGACCTTATGGGCTGCTGCATTATCATTACAAAAAACTTGCAAATTCTTTTTGCAGGGAATAGGGAAGAGATCCTCTTAATGTCTAAGAATGGGATGGAGAAGCATGAGCTCAATCTTTGTGGAGCATCACAGATACAAAAGGTCCATCAGCAGGAAAAGCTTCTGTGAGCGTTCCCACCTTCAACACCATGTAGTCAAAGTATAAGACACATCCTAAGGGGATCAAGCTTTGTTCTATTTTATTCATGTGAACATAGCACTCAGAAGACAACCAGCAATCCTGGACTGCCTTTGGTTTATTCACTGAACAAATACAGTACAAATGAGTTCTTCTGTTGTTATCTCACTATTCAAAATAGCTTTAAAACAGAGACGTCAACCTCTAAATATGTTCCTATATAGCCCATAAGCCTCATTTTTTTGAAAGGTGTGCCAGTTGAAGGACAACAGGAAGGAAAATGTTTTCAGCTCTACCAAGAGCAGAAATGGTCCTTCATTCCATACTCACAGGCAAAATTATTGAATATTTCTGATTCAGCTTAGATTAAAACACTTGTGGTAAAGTGATGAGCCATTGCCCTCCTACTAAGTTATTGTAATAGTAACGTACTCACCTCTGCTGTGAGCTGTCTCTGGGCATCTTTAGCTGCTCCCAAATGCTGGACAAGTTCCTCATTTTCAACTGCACACTAAAATATGCCAAAAAGTGTTAGAAATACTGTGATACGTTCTCCTGTGATGATGTTTGTATCCTGTACTACAGGCAAGTAGGAAAACTCTTAACTCTTCTCAAGACCCTTCCTCCCTGAAGCAATATTAATCCACATGTTAGTTTAAAAACACCTAAAATCGCACACAAGAACACCCAGCATCAGTCTCTGCCCTGATAAATGAACCTCCAAGGTTCTAAAACAAACGAGCGTGTGCCCACCAAAATACCTTCCATGACACTCTTGCCTTAGTCATTAAGTTCAGTACAGAATTTCACATCCAATATTTAATATCAACTTAAACATTGTATATATATCAGAAATACATCTTTTATAAACTGATGCTTTCTAGTCAAGTCTGCTAGATACTAAACATCAAATAAGGTCACCCAGATAAGGGGAGTGGAAAATGTCCTTTAGGCTCTAGTGGACAAAGGATTGTAACTTGTCTCCCAGTAAAAAACAACAGTAGTTTTGCAGCTGGATTCCTTACAGCTTTTGCCTTTTTCTGCAGATCAACTATCTGAGAGAGAAGATGGGTGATTTCTTCCTGTTGCCGGGCAGCATCTTCTGTTTTCTTTGCTAACTCTTCAGAGATATTGGCAATCTGGATGTTTGCATCCCCTTTAAGGTAAGCGATTACAATTAATATCACAAACCCCAAGGCAGAAAAGTAAGCAGAAAGATGATGTTCTGGAACATCGATTCAGCAGAATCTTGTCCCAGTCAGTACACAGCAAGGTATCTTCGAAAAACAACAGTAGCACGTAGAAGCAGGAAAACACAAAGTGCTCCTGTTTCAAAGGAGATGGTACTTTCCCTTAACACTAACATTTTCAACGCAAAACTACCTTGCAACTGGGAAAGACTGAGCTTACAACCAGATTTTTTTAGCTGTGAAATTTCAGACAGAAATTTTCTCCTCACAACCATTTATACAAGGAAAAAAAGCACCACAAAAAAAAACAGGACTAACTGATCAGACTCAGTTTTCTTTCTATTCAGTTTAAAAAAAAAAATAAATGGAAGTATCTGGAATGAGAAAAGAAACTGGGACGTACTTAGCTCTTTTACACAGTCATTGACAAGTTGTTGTTCTTTCTCTTCGTAAGTAATTGTTTCGGTCTTCAGCTGACAGGCCTAGTCAAGAAATCCACAGCAAATATGCCACATTAGCACGTTTGTTCTTTGTCAGTCTGTTGCTGCATTTCCATCTGCTTCAGGAAGACAAGCTTTTCTAATCCCTCCTCTAGGAAGACAGTGAGAAAGTAAAATGTTTGCCTGCCCTCCCTCCCTTCTGTTCTGGAAAAAGGGCCCAGCCATTCAGCAGAGACACAACTATACGGAGAAACCTTCACCATTATCACCATATCCCACTAGATGTCACTTTTGTATTTTGCAGTAAAATAAGGCCCTAAATGTATGTAAGGCTATTATGCATATCTTCCAGTCACCTGAAGAAATTAAACTAATTAAATGCTTGCTTTAAATAATCAAATTAAACATTCAAGTATTTAAAAAAACTTTTCAGATAGTGTTTGAAAAGTTCTGCCACTGTAATCATATATTCCATGTAAAACCTTAGTGCTAGCTCCTTGTCTGCTCTGCCTTCTCCACTCTGATTCTTATCTAAGGTGCCAAGAGAAACATGGCTATGTCCAGCTGGTTCTGTCTGACACCACCTTAGTGGATCTGGAATCTCTTCCAAATCCTGGGGACATGCACAGACACCCACAGACTGCATCAGCAGAGAACTGCAGAGCTCAGGAGTTGTGCATTTGGCTCCATCCTGTGACTTGCTGCCACAGACAGCATCTCCCTGGAAGGGAAGCCAGCCCTGAAGGGGGTTCTATCAGCTCCTGACACAGTGTTTCCCTCAGTTCTAACCCTACGTTCATTATTCTCAAACCACCTATTGTTCATCTTCCTTGCCTGACTTCTCAATGAATCACAGACCATTTAGTTTGGAAGAGACCTTTAAGATTATCAGGTCCAACCATTAACCCAACACTGTCAGTTCACCACTAAACCATGTCCTTCAGCACCACATCTCCACAGCTTTGAAACCCCTCTAGGGATGGGGACTCCACCACTAGCATGGGCAGCCTGGGCCAGGCTTTGAAAGCCCTTCTGGGTAAGAAATTGGTCCTCATGTACAACCTAAACTTCCCCTGTCACAACTTGAGGCTGTTTCCTCTTGTCCTATTGCTTACTCCTTTGGAGTAGAAACCAATCCCACCAGGCTCCAACCTCCTTTCAGGGAGCTGTCAAGAGCAAATTGGTCTCCCCTGAGTGTCCTTTTCTCCTGGCTGAATAAGCCCAGGTCCTTCAGAGTCTCCTCACAAGATTTGTGCTCTAGACCCTTCACAAGCTTCTTTGTCCTTCTCTGGACACAGTCCAGTACCTCACTTTTCAGGCAGACTGATCATCAGAACCATCAAGCACTCTGCAATACATGGTGTCTTCTCCAAAGACATGACACCACCTAACTGCCCTGCATTTGCAGTAGAAAATGGTAATGATCCTCTGCCTTCACACATTCATTCTTAGCTCAGAGGTAGTTTTTCTGCTACTCTGCTATATTCTTGCAAAATGGTAACATGCTCCAAAGGTTTAAAAGATAAAATCATTCACAGGACATTCAATTATGAACTGTTATTTCTGATAGACATGGAACAGTAAATAAACTTTTTAAAACTGTGTGGTCTGAACAAATGGAGTGTTACCAAAAACAGAAGGCAAGAGAAACAGGTACAACTTAAAATATTAACAGCCTGACTTCAAACACCAATTACAGATATTTAATGCAAATTCAGGCTGACAAACATTTTTATTCTGACAAACAATGAATGTGTACTGGACAGACCATGCTACTCTACTGACTTCACATCTTCAGGTCAAGTCCAATGTATCTACTAGGTCAGTCCTTTAAGACCTGTTTCAAGGTGCAGTGCTAGTCTCCAAAACCTGCTCATGCTCCTGCACATCCTTTCAGCAAGGAAACTTGTTTGCTTCATGTAGCTTCCGTGTTTCAGTCTTTCCTTCATTTTGCAGGATAAAAGACAGTGATTCAACAACTACAAAGAGATCTGTGTCACATGGAATTATAAACTCTTAATTAAGACTCTCTCACACACACTTCTCAATACCTGTGTGCTGGCATTTGAAGAAGTGTATTAAGCAAAAAACAAAGGGAGTAATTTCACCTCAGATCGAAGCACAACATTCTCCTCTTCAAGGTCCTTGAGTTTCTTTTGAAGTGAATCCAAATGAAAGTAGTTCTGGACAGAAGAGGAAGATTCATTCCTCTTCAGCCTTGGAAAGAAAGCAACAGTTTTAACTTATTTTCACCTATATTGTGGCCAATCTCACAGAAGAACAGACTGAACAGAGGTCTCAAAACCACGTGAAACACAGCTCATTCATGTAGTATGATTTTTTAAATTATTTTTTTAAAGTGATTTTTAAAAGAGAACTTTAAAAATATGTATTTATTATTGCACACAGCCAGCCAGTCCAACGAAACCCTTCTAACTGGTGCCATGCAACAAGTTCAGACTCTCATTTATAATTCCAGCCCATCATGAGTTCATTATATTTTATTTTCAAATATTTGTACAAACTACCCATGCTTAGTACCAGGTGATACTTCAGTGCTGTAGTTTGATTAACTTACGGGGTGGAACAGATGGACTCTGGCTCACTTTCTTCAGCAGCACTGGTGTAGAACTGGAGCAGCTCATCTTTCATGGAAAGTTCATGCCGCAACTGAGAAACCTGCACAAAGAAAGAGCTTGTGGATCAGTAAGTTGATTTTTGAAGCATGTTCTTAAGTAAACCCACTAGAAATTCATCCTCTAAGCATCACCTTCAGATTAAATCAAGGCGGCAACATTGGAACAGACCAGAACCACCAGATCCTCTACTTATTAGAAAGAGGGGGAAGTGTATTTTTTAAACCAGCCATTTAAGGTTCTTTTTCAGAAACTCAAAACTGCAGTTATCCACTACTATAGAACTGCTTCTCCTTCAGCTTCTTTAAATTGAAGAATCCTGATTCAGTCTTGCATTAGTCTAGATTCACACCCACAGAAATGGATATATTGTAACAATACTGCAAGAAAATAATGTGGCACCATCAACCCACACATCACTTTTTTCCATTTTATGTAATGACTGTCACCTCCTGGCTCAGCCACGGAACTTCCAGTCCCCAGACACAGACATTTCTTCCTCTCCAAGAGGTTTTAGTTAAAATTACTAAAATGCTTGTGTATCAAGGTCACATTTGGGACTCAACTGCCTGTGCATCACCTGGTTGCTGCCATTCTGAGGTTACTGCATGGGTGGAGGCTGCAGTCTGGTTTCTGGGTGTATTTTGGCCTTTTGATGACTTCAGAACATGAGTTGAGTAGAGAGGTATGTGGGATTTGCATATTTAGTACTTCACATATCAAGAAGGAACAAAATGTCAAAATTGGGTGGTTAAGACACCCTGTAATCTGGAGCTCCACAAACTGAATCTTGGTTAACTTATATTGAGATTATCCTATGAAGAAATGGGTTAAAAGCCCAATTACACAGTAGCACTTACACCATTTTACAGCTGCAATTTAGGACCTTAGTGGCAAGAGATTTTTATTTGCCTCACATGAATAGCTGTAAGTAGCATAACTGACCAGACAGATCTGTTCACTGGCACTGAAAAACCTGTCTCTGTTTTTACTTTCCAATGCATGAATTGCAGAGCACATTTGTTTTTATTAGACTTCTGGTTTTTGTATTGTGGGCATATTTGCAGTTATTACTGGCAAAAACACACAAACAAACAAACAAACAAAACAAGAAACAACAACAAAAACAAACAAACAAACAAACAAACAAAAAACACTAAAACCCCAGAGAATATCAATAAAATTGATTTGAGCTGCATTTTCATCAAACAAAATGCAGACCTACTGAAATAAAGTGCTTAAACTGTGCAGAATTTTAAGCAAACAAGGTCATTTACTTTACTACAGCTATTCTGTGTAGTCAAATGTGCTAAGGCACCAAGTTGATGCAACTGAGATGTGGGTTCTAAAACAGAAGGGGAAACAACCAAACAACCTAACCAACCCCATTTTAGAAAACCATGACAAAAAATCCATGATTAATTTTTCAGAGGTTTGCTTGCCCCATTTCAGGAAGGGATGAAAAGCAGGGCCAAAAATAACAATTTACTTCCCTCTAGCACATTATGGCTCCACCTCTTTAAATAGCGAGAATTCAGATACTGTCAGTGGGCGGACACTAAATGATCTTCATCTTTTGTTACATTTTTTTTCCTGTATGAATTAAAAAGACTGAGGATATTATTTTTACTGTCATTTCCAAACATTGCAATTCTCCAAAGACAAGTGACCAGGCAGAAAGGGTGACTTCTAAAGCAACAAGACCACTGTGCAATGGGTACAAACAAAGAAAGGAAGTTCCTCCTGAACATGGAGTACAAGTTTTATTGTAACAGTGACAGAGCACCGGCTGCCCAGAGAGGTGGTGGAGTCTCACTCTCTGGAGACATTAAAACACTGTCTGGACACAGTCCCGGGGTTGTAGGTGGCCTTGCTTGAGAAGGGAGTTTGGACAAGATGAACTCCGTAGGTCCCTTCCAACCTCAATCATGGTGTGAAACAAAAAAAAACCCCTCCTTGCAGGAACTTCCAGCAAAACCTCCTTTAACATAGCATTTTGTGGTGTGTTGACCTTGACCAGCAACTAAGCACCCACCAGCTGAGCACACACTCTGCCCTCACAACCTCTATGTGATGGATTAAGGAGAGAATCAGAAACACAAAACCAAATGGGCTGTGATAAAGGCAGTTTAGGAAGTGAAACAAAGTTGCCCATGTGAGTAGAGCACAGTAAGGAATTTATTCACTATTTCCTATCAGCAGGAAGGTGTTCAGCCACTTACTGGAAAGCAGGGCCTTGGCACATGTAAAAGACAAATGACATAATCACAAATGTCTCCACAAATGTGGAGCCCAACCGTTTAGAAACATGAGACCTAGCTTGCAGGAACAATCCTCACCGAATAACAACCAACCATTTCAAGAGTCTAGCTGATTGTTTTCCTGACTGACAGCAGCTCAACACTTAACAGATTGGAATTATTCACTTAGAATGAAGACATCCAGTTACACTGTGTGGAAGTAACACGCACACAAGTACCCAGACTGAGCATTTCTATCTTTCCAACATTACTTTCTACTCCAGTAGCTCAGAAACAATGTTCCCTTTTCTAAACCACCATCCAAGATTATCATTCAGCTTTTTCTTTCCTCTTAGTGACACAGAACAAAAATCAAACCTGCACTTTAAAAGAAGCTATCATGAAAACAGACTCTGATACATGACCAGGAAATAGACCAACATAACCAGTGGACTGTGTTACTCAGATGTCAGCACAGGTTTGAGGAGGCGTTATTTGAGGATAAACTCAAGAATCTAATGTGTTTTGCACAGGTCTGTATTACTTCGACATGCACCTGTGAACACAGCACTTTACAAGGACACAAGAAAAAAACAAGTACTTAATGGGATGGCAAGAGGTTTTTGTCAGGACAAATTTGGTATGTTCATAATGATGTAATAATTGCTATAAAATTTATACAACTATAAAATTTGTGTGTCAAGTAGAAGGGGCCACTCAAGTAGAAGGGTACCACCCTTTTCAGTGGTACACTGTGACAGGACAAGAGGTAATGGTAGCAAGGTGAAACACAGGAAGTTCCACCTCAACATGAGGGTAACAGAGCCCTGGAACAGGCCACCTAGAGAGGTTGTGGAGTCTCCTTCTCTAGATACTTTCAAGACCCGCCTGGATCTGTTCTTTTGTCGCCTGCCCTGGGTGTTCTGTGATGGCAGAGCGGTTGGACTCAATTTCCAGAGGTCCCTTCCATCTTCTACCATTCTATGATTCTATGAAAATAAACATTGTTATTATTGCTAATAACTACTAAATTATTCATGCCATGATAAACAAACCACTAAAACCTTAACTTTATCCACACACCAGAAACAAACTATGTATTACAGAAACCAGATATCCACACATACACCCTCCCCACCCCCCCTCCGCCAGAGAAACCATTTTTAGGCAGTTTTTACAGAAGGACCCAATACATTCTTTCTTCTTCTCTCTTGCCTTTAGAGACAGTTGTCTGAGTTACCATTCTGTTCAAATATTCAAAATACGGCATTAATGGAAAAATCCAAAACCTACTGAAAACAGACTTCCAACATACAAAAGTGTCATGACTTTAAAGCCTGATGAGTTCTGCCTCAAAAGCATCAGTTTCTGAAGGAGTCATAATGACAATGTGAAAGATGAGTGTTGACAGAACATATGGCCTAACATATCAAGCCACCTGGTAAGAAGCTTATTTCTGGTGGTACTTTTCCTAATGCTTCTCCTGAGTCCCTTGAAATAAAAATAGACCCAGACAGAGACAGCACACTCTTGCTCTCCACCTTTCTCAACCTAACCTTCCATTCTAGATGTATGGTACAAACTGCCCTGCCCATTCCATATGCACACTCCCAGTATCTGCCCAAATGCTCAGTAACCTTGACCAGAGCACTAATATATTGGTCTGACACATGATGGGAACTGTGCAGCAAGCAACAGCTCCCCTCTGGGACAGGACAGAATTGGTTTTCCTTGACAGAAAGAGCAGACAACACCAAAGCATATTATTTCTATGTGTGTACTCTACCACCATTTATCACACATCTGGGATCCATCCATCCGTGCTCTATTCATCAGCCCATCCTGGATATAATTCATCACTTCACATTCCTGAGCAGTTTTATTAGGAGCCATTTTTAAAAAGTATTTAATGCACTGTGGTTCATTTGGGAAAAAGCAATGAAGCATCAGCTGGCAAGGAAGAAACAAGTGAGGACTGAGAAAGATTCAGGGAAGAAAGAAGATGATCTGCACGCAAATGGAGGCAGGAAAAGGGAAAGAGTGATTAGTGAGATAATCAAAACAAAAGGGAATTATGCATAAAGCAGGGGAACGAGGACAAACCAGAAGAAAACAGTGGGTATAGTGACTCAAAACAAAAAAAAAAGAGCTGGATTCAGAGGAAAATGAAATCTGAGGCAGAGAAAAATTAAATGGCTTGAGGGTTTGTTGCATTTTTTTTTCGCCTCAAATCACCTTATTTAAGCCAACAGGTCAAGTTACTTTTTTGACGCCATTTCTAAAAGTGTACGTGCTATAAAACGGCTGATCAATGATGCAACAGAGACCAAACTGCTATGGACAGGATGACACCAAAAAAAAAAAAAATAGCTGCAGATGCAGCTATCTTACCTCCTCCCTGATGTGTTCTACTTGCTCCTCCAGGAACTCATTTCTCTCTGTCAGTGATTTATTCTTCTTCAACAGCGACTGGCCAATCCGAGCAGCTAATTCTAAGTCCCGTTCTTTCTGTGAAGCATTAAGAAAGATAATTTAAAATTTTTTATTCACCAAAATTGTCATGAAAGGGAAGGAACAAGCACTTTAGCAATAAAAGGACTTCTTCCTTCTGTGAAGGTTTGATTGGTTGGTTTATTTTGCCAATCTTCTTTTTCTGTTCCGGCTTATGCTACCCACATTATTCAGAAAAGATTGACCCATAGGGAGTTACTGAAGCACACATACAAAACCACAGCTTCAAAGTCTACAGTAAAACAATATAAGTGAAACCAGATCTGGTTCTCTGTTACGGCTTTATTTGAGAAACTACTAGGGAAACTATTCCATTACCTCATTACACCACTTGCAGAATGCAGTCACAGAGCTTCAGAGGTTACATTTTAAAGAATTCAGAAGCAGAGTAAAAATGCCTAAGAACTTCCTCTGCTATGGGTAGAGAACTGGAAATAACCCGTCTAGAAACATGTACCAACAAAAACTAGAAGATTATCCTGTTGATGATACAAAATCATGGAATCTTTTACATTGGAAGAGACCTTTAAGAGCATCGAGTCCAACCGTTAACCCAGCACTGCCAGGTCACCACTAACGCATGTCCCTCAGCACCACATCTGCACAGCTTTGAAGCCCCTCCAGGGATGGGGACTCCACCACTGCCCTGGGCAGGACTTCACAACACTTTCGAGGAGGAAATTGTTCCTTATATCCAGCCTGAACCTCCCCTGGTGCAGCTTGAGGTCATTTCCTCTTATCCTACTGTTTGTTACTTGGGCTTGTTATTCAGCATTACTCAGGTGAAGCTGAGAAATGGAGTTCTAATCTGCCTCAGAGAGGATGATAGACTGCATAAAACTTTGCATCATTTGTTAAGCATTCCTATTAATCGTTTTCTTATTCGACTACTAGATCTTTAAAATAGTGGGAAAATGGCACTAAGGTTGACTCCCCACTTACCTTTAGTTCAACCCCATTTCAGAAAGGCTTCTTCCTATAACTGAAAATATTGTCTGAGTCTTATTTACCACCCTGACAGCCACCCAGATTTTATGACTGAAAGCTGCTTTTGTCACGTATACATCAATGACAAAGCCAACAAAACTGGCTGCTACTGATGACATGGATTTTAAGTCAATGACTTTATATGAAGAGGCTTTCCTAGTGGAAAAAAAAAAGTTATGTAATAATCAGTAAATAAAAGCAGAGGTTATTGACCACAGCTGTTATCTACAAATAGCATTTTCCAAATGGTTTCTGAAGGTCAGACTTATACCTGCATTGAAAGCTACTGGCATTATCCAGCTATGTATCTCTATATTATCTTACATACAATCTCCCAGAACAATAGGTCCACAGAGTTAATAAAAAAATGTTTGGTTTACGTATCAAGCCAACTCATTGTTCGGTCATTTGGCTCACTTCATAAATACGAAGTGAAAAAAAAATGCATTGCTGCAGTGTTGACTCTACAGAGAAAGAGTTACCTAGCAGCAAGGCTTCTAACCTCAAATTTGAGGAACCTAAGTGTATTTCCAGGCTCTTCAATTAATCTCCCTAGACCACCTACACAATTTTTAGCAATTCAACTCTGAATCTTAGTTTGGAGTCAAAGTTCTTAGAGTGATAAAGAATTGTTGTATTACAGCAATGTGTAAAAAAAGTAGACAATACACATTGACACTACTATTAGAAAGGGAGGAGAAAGGAAGTGCATGGAGGAATTTGCTTAGTTTCAGGAAACAGGTGCAGATTTTCAAAATATCTGCCCACATGTTTTTTTGAGATCTTCTCTTTCCTATCTCCTCTCCAAACGCTGCACCTTTCACCCCACCAACTTTGTAATACAGCCTTTTGCAATTTGCCAGGTAGAAGGAAAGACAAATGGTGGGTTTGGGTTTTTCTTTCTCACTTGCATGTGTGATGGTAGCAGGAGTTACACCTTTAATTTTGCAAATGGATGTAATCTCTTGTGATAATGACCATTTGGAGGACAGAGCAAGGAGCTGTAAGTGCATGTCTGCCATCAGAAGAGAGGGATTTAATCAGAAAAGATGACCAAATAAAACAAAAAAAACCTCACTGAAAGTGTTTGTTTCATTAAAGGTTCACACGCTCCCCCAGTTTTCCTTTGCTACCACCCAGACAGAGATGCACACCAGGAATTTTAAAACACTGGCTCAGCAACTACTTCTCACTCTACTCCCAGGAGTGTGACTTCTGGATCTATAGAAGTGTGGCTACCCAGACTCAGGGGAGGAAATGGTTTGGCAGAATGATGCCTCATCACTGGAGGGAGCCATGGAAACCAATGCTTGGAAGCCTCAGCCAACAGACAGAGGGAACAGGTCACAAACAGGTAACAGACTGTTACTACAACCTAATAGATTATTTAAGTACAAGCTTGCTGCAGAAAAGCAGCTCATTTCAGTCAAACAATTTATCATGAGAAGTTTGACAGTTGCCTTTTGAAGTTTGAGTGCCAAGGACTGCAGTAGTAACTACTTATATAGAATGGTATAAATAACAACAACAACAAAAACTCAAACCCAAAATCTAACCCAAACAAAACAAGCATAAAGCAAATAAGGAAAGTCTTGGAGACAAATGGAATATTAGATACTTTCTAATTTTGTGTCCATGTGCTTCTCCATAATTATTATCTTAGATAATAATTATGAATACATGACTGATTTTTTTTACTATTTGAAAACGGATTAATTCAATCAGTAACTGTACTGTTAGTTTTACATGTACTGCAAAAATATGTGCCATTTTAAGATTATTCCCTCTTGTTATGCATTACGTTGGCAAATACCTGGCCAAGAGCAAGTTAAATGCCCTCAACAGGGCAATAAGCACAAGTAATGAATCTGTATGATTGAGGTGAACAAATGACTTTTACTTAGAAGGAATACTTACCTTACCAACGAGATTTAAGTTCACTCAGAACTCTTATTCCTCCTCATTGGAAAACAGTCTACCAACAGTACCATGTATTTTCTGTACTACTTTCTTACATCATGTATAGGTCCTTAAAAAACACAATACTTGCCTCTTCAAGAAGACGTGTAACAGCATCTATGTCATTGTATGTTTTAGTCATCTGGCCCACTCTTTCAGCGCATAAAACTGGGGAAATAAAACAAAGCATTAATCATAATAGCAATGCTATTAGGTGGAAAATATCCTGTTAATGGTTTAAGCTTTCATCTTAATACTACTTATGTCAGCTTCTGGGTAAATACATAAAAAGCTAAAAAACCCTCAAAAAATAATCAAAGCTTCAAGTCCAACTGAAAATGCAAGTATTTCTCTTTTGTAATGTGTATTTGCTTTTGTGAGTGATAGAATAAAAAGTTAAAAGTGTTAAAACTTTCTTCTCTGATGAGCAATGTCTTGATTCCATAAAAATAATTACCAAGGGAGAAGTGAAAACTAATGTTCTTACAAGCAATTAGGATTCTATTGTGTCACCTCATCACTGTATTACGTTTAGTAGAGTTACTCCATGAATAAGCAACTCTAAAAGCAGTATCATCCGGTATCATTACAGTATCATTACCATACCAACACTAACATAAAGATATGACATCATATTAAGTTGGTAAGACCTGAGATCTACAGTGAGAGACAGCAAAGCAATTACAAAATGCATGCAAAATAATACCCAGGTGACACCATAGTGACCACAGTATCATGCATTAAAAATAATTACTTAGACTGGATGAAATGATTAATCACTAAGTTGGAACTAGTAGTTTTGTTAGACTGAAGGAAGTGTGCAGAAGTTTAGTCTACTATCATAGGTGATCCTTTAAGAAGCTACACCGGCTCTTCTGTAAGTCTCCACATTTTTTAGACACCCACCAATAACCAGAAGCAGCAACAGCACTTTCTCCCTTACCCTTACATTGTTTTTATTTTCAGCTACACCTATTCCTCAAACCCTGTAATTCTGGAATAGAGAGGATTGTTATGGAGGTTGAGCTGATCATATGGACTAGGGGTTATCAGGCTGCTTAGCACAAATTGTTCTTCAGGGGATTTACCCTTGACAATGTCAGTTAAAGTTCCATCTGACAGATTAGCTAATGTGGCTCTAGAGTGCATTAAGGGAAGACAAATAAGGCCTAATAAGATCAAAACAAAAAAAGAAAAAAGTGTACGGAGTACAATAACATTACCAGGAGACACTTTGTCACCCTAAGGAAACAACAGTACACCATTTGTAAATATACAATCTACATAGGCATACAGTTGATTACTAAGGCACATCAATAATAAATCAAATGCAACAGTACTCAGGTATCTGTCGGAATGTTGGACGATTTTTATCCATACATTAAGATCAGAAAATTATCCTTAAACTATGGCAAGAAGTACAATTTCTTTCTGTTTGTACTACTGTTTCTCAGGTTCTGCTTTTGAGGATCAAATCCTGAAAACTTTTACAATACTTAGTGACACCGGTACTGCCAGCGAACTCCAGAGAATGACATTCAAAAGTATTCAAAAGATAACTGCATTTCTCAAAATAATTGTCTGAAAGTGGTAACAGTAAAAAGTTTATGCTTGAGACTAATAATTTGACAAATATTAGACAGCAATATAAAGAGTAATCATACCACTACACAGGCAAAAATAAAGTACATCTGTAAACTACAAGTTGTGTTATTCAAAAGCAGACTAATCAGCATTCCACAGAAAAAGACTGAGTTAACTTGCAGAGAACATCAGCTACAATAAACAAAGAGGTTACATAGAAGCTTTCCATAAAACCTACACATAAAGACAGACAGTGCCATGTCCAGAAGACTATTCACATTAAAAACAAAACAAAACCCCCACCAAAAAAAACCCCACAAATAAACAAACAAAAACCCACAAAAAAACCCACCCCACCATAAGTGCCATTTTATACATAGTAAGTTCGCAAGTCAGGTCATAAAACAGCTCTCAGAAACAATCTGATGCCAGCAGGTTATTTTCCCAAACAACAACACTAAACAGTTCCCTTGGTTATAACATTCCCTCACGATTATAAAATGATGTTTGAGATTGTCATTCATGAGCTCATTTCAAGTCCATCCCTAGCACTGATAATGGCCATGGCACCCTCCCACCACCTTGACTCAAGTGAATGTGTAACCTCCACGACATTCAAGCTGATAAAAGGACGGTGCTCCCAGACAGGATAAAGTCACTTAGCTGGAAGAGTGATAAAAATTGGTTCATGTGGCTGCTTGCTTGGCTAGTCCTTCGTAACTTGCTGTTTAATCTTTAACAGGGCAGGGTAACACCACAGCCTTATCACAACAGACTTAGTACAAGCAAAGCAGTAGCGACCTTGTCACCAAAAACTTTTGTAACTCAAAACTTCCATCAAACTTGTTGTTAAAACAGAGGTTTTCATATAGGACTCTGCCAACCTAGAGGGGTTTCAAAGCAGAAGTAATATCCTCTTCAACGTCCAGGTGGAAACAAACTTCAGCAGACATCAAATGAAGGACAATGCTCTAATACATAACCCGTGGTGCCTATTTACTGACCTCTTTTTGCTCACGTGCTAATTAGTAGTGGTTTTGCTGGAGGGCGATTGGAAGCACTGGGTCCAAATGCATGGATGCATGCAAACATCTCAGTCAAATATGCTTTGTACCTCTTGGCTTACAGAGAAGCTGTTCAATAATAAAGAATTTTTATTTATTTTTTTAAAAAATCTGCAGTAAGTGGAGTAATCACAAAATTCCAGAATCACAGAGTTAGAAAAATGTGTTGTGATAACTGCTTTGAAACTGATGTCACAGGGCCAAACCAGGAAACAACGGAGACGGCTTCTGTTGCATTATTTTCATGACAATGTATAAAATATGTGCTACTGGGCATATACTTGCAGTTCACATTGTTTGCTCTTTTAACAGCCAAATACACAAATGGATAAAGGCTACACAGATCAAGTATTTCCTCTGCCTTAAATACTGAGCACCACATACCACCCCCTTAAAGCTCGCAGATTTACAGGAACCCACACTCCTGTGTTTCCCAATGCGAGTACAGCTGAAGGGATGCGCTCTGCATTTATTTCTTGTCAACTATTTAATGATGCCACCTGACTGGAAGCTTTGTCCAAGCTCAGAGCTCCACACTGACTGAAGCACTGACTCTCAAGCTGAAGACAGTCAGGGAGAAGGGAGGAAAGTACATTCCTTCCTTATAATCAGGGACAAGCTAAAGGAGGAAAAGAGAGCAGTCATGGCTGAAAAGACCATCTCCCACTGCTCCTCTTCCATATATTCCCAACAATTGGGAAACAAAAAGGGGATGCTATGGTAAAGTGTTATTTTTGTGGTAGATAATACCAGTATGAGTTCAGCTGGGAAAGTTCTAGTGGACAGGAATTTCCTTACTACCAAAAATTGTTTCCTCAGAAAATACACCAGGATACGGGAATACTGTCCATGGAACACAGATCTCTTGTTTGTTAGCGGCAAGGTGGTAGCAGGGGACACTGCTTTGTTTCGTAACAATCCCTACCCAAAGCCTTTTAAGTATGGCAAGGTCGCTAAATTCTTGGTTGGTCACAAGAAACCCTGCCTCACAAATAGCATCTGACTCCCTCAAATCTGCTTGAGACTTTCTCAAAACTCCAAAGATACAACATCAAGTTCATCACATCCTAAAAGTTGGGAAACAAGATGTTCAGAGCACACAGAGGAACACTGTTGGATCTGCTGTGATCCTCACTGCCAGATACCACTTGGCAAACATCAGCAATGGGAGACCCTGGCAGACTGGGACTCCTCAGCTCACATTGTTTTCATTTCAGAAATACTCTTCTTGTGATCAAAGAATAAAGCACTTGCTAAAAAGCACAGCTTCAGTTCTAGAGCCACTGATAGGTATGGTCTGGCACCAGTTACTGCAAGTGCTGCATCAACTTGAGCCAAGCACGCGAGGAATTCTGAAACTTGGCCATATTATGCATATTCCCTTTCAAACAAACTCAGGAAAATTATACCTAAAATGTGTCATCACCTCCATTACCGACCCAGACCAGAATGATCTGACATGTTTAAAGATAAACACGGTAGCTTCTCCCTCACTAAAGAGGAGCTTTTGGCATCCCTGCTAAACTGGGACAGAGGCTTCAGGTCTGCTGTTGCCTGTCACATTTGAGGCAGCCCTAAGAGAACATGTTTGTCTAAAAAGCTTAAAAATTTTAAGAGACTACAGTCACCAGAGCTTGAATAATGTGCTTCTGAACCACAACTTGATACAAATTTGAACAGCCCACACGTGCAGTTTCTCCAGCTCCCCTGAGCTAGGTCCCTGCAGAAGACACACAAGGAGCTCAGCGGGTGGCCGGACCCTGGTTAGATAAAGAGTGGTCAGTGACAACCACTCCACAACCCTCATCACACTGTAGGCAAGCTCCATAGAGCAGTCTGAGAGAACAATGTTGTGAGCGACACATACTCAGTCAGCAAGCACATATCAGCGCCAGGAAAAATAACCCACCATAAATTCAATAGACAATGTGAATAGATTTTCTTTTTTTTTCTTTTTTTTCTTTTCCCTAAACTGTTACTGTGATTTCAATGACACAGTTTGCAAATTAATCTTTAAATATTACGGTGCGGTTACTGATTTTTCTAGAAAAATAGATTTTATCTCGCCATTTAAGCAAGGGTTTCAAGGGTCTTTTCTGTCTGCCATTTCCCTCACGTGCTACTGCAACAGCTTAAGTAAATCCAGTATTAAAGCCTCACACACACACTCACCTATATTGTTACTTAATCTCAGGTTTGGGAAAAAACTCTTCTCTTATGTCTTTTCTAAAGCTGATGCCTGAATACTCAGGTGTGTATCAGCCATTTTCTCCAAGCAGTGCATGAACTGCATCAAGTTATCTTCTGATGAATGAAGAACCAATTTAAAGGAAATTTCAACTAGAACATCAAAACCTCGTTCCTTCTGTGAGCATAAAGAACAGATCAAATGTGGTAAGTTGGAAAATAGAGACAAAGTGAAACTCAGGAGATAAGGAAAAGCACCTGAAAAGAACTCGGTGTCACCTTAACGCAAATACCATTTATTAACACAGCTCAGCAGAGCTCTTCTGTCAGAAGTTAAAGTTTTCTTGAAGGATTTTTGATTACTAGCCACTGAATTTACTGTCTTGACATTCTCCTCCATCCAATTCTTGTCAAGTAATGTCTGGACTGCAGCCCTTGAACTAACAAATGGGTGTATGGCTTAAACCAGGATCTCGACTGTAAATCTTCCCCAAACTCCTGAAATGAAGTTGCACATTGTAGCCCCCTCTTAAATAGGGGATCCTTTCCACTTCCAGCTCCTTGGGAGGGAATGACTGTGCAAAAGCTTTCAGGAATTACTAGCTTCTGTTTTCTTTGCTTTAGTGCTTCAAGATTCCAGAGACATATATACCATCTATCACTTTTGTGGATGTGTACCACTGTTACGCAGAGTGTGTAGGTGACCCGAATATATAGGGGAGGAGGGAAGGCATTTCCAACACATACTGAGCCTTTGAAGGGAAGGTACAAAAGACAGACAGGGCTAAATTTATCCCAGATGGAAATCAACATTTTCTTTGTCTCAAAATCAACAAGAACAGCTCCAGGCTGCACTCAGATTTAGACGGATGGTGGAGTCAGCACGAAGAATAACAGGATGATGTATGCTTCAGCAACCTTTTAATCACTTAAAAAAAAAAAAGGAATCAAATAAAATGTCAGCTGGTCCCTCTTGAGAGCTTTCTTCCCACCCCAACCCCCTGTTTTAAAGTTTGCTTTCACCACTACCCTCTCCAGCACCTTTGTATTTCATGCAGACACACAAGTTATCTCAGTTTCCTTCAGAGACCCGCAGCAGGAGAGATGCGACAGTTTACTGACAGAGTATGACTGAAAACCAGCTGGAACAACTGATTCTCAGCAAGTCTTCACAGGAAAGTCCTACTCAGAGAGTGTGCTCATCCAGTGAGGCTTTGGACACAGGGCCTCTTTCCCCATGAGATGTGTAAGAGTGTAAATTTACAGCAGGTCATGTTCTCTGGACTAACAATCTTTCAAGCCTCCTTACACCAGCTTTATGATAGTGCATTTGGACATACCAGATCTCTACCTTAAACCTGCTATTTTAAAGTAAATTTTACAGCACATGAAATCATATAAATGATGTGTTCAGCTTTTGAAGCAGCCCTGAAAAATTCTCATACTTTTCCATTCCCACCCTGACAAGCCAGTTGCAATAGTGCAGACGTCCATCAATTCCACAAAGCGTGACATGATTTTGGGGCTGTTTGTTTTTGTGAAAACTTTAAGTTACAAAGCTTGGATTATTATTGTCTATGTGCTTTCAATATAATGGATAAGCACAGAATTGTTCTACTTATTTTTAGAAGTACTTGCTTGGAATAACAAATCTAACACGCACAGTTCCATAACACACACACACGATGTACACGTAAAAAACACACTACAACTCCAAAGAAAGAGAATTTCCCAAGTCCATTTCCTGTTGATCATGCATTTCTTCTTTAAAGAAGTGTACATAAATTAAGATTCATCCTATTTATATGAGTATTTTCTTAGTATTTGAGCCTTATATACTGGTTACTCATTAAAAACTGGTAAATTTACTAGATTTAAATCCACAAATAGCATTCAAATCACATGTTGCTGTGTACTACTACCAGAAAAGTTTAAAACCAAGAGGTGAAAAGTACCTTCTTCCAAGATATCCAAGCTCTGCCTGCTAAATGTACATTCACTCTGATTTTCCTTTTCATAGTCATATTCAAAGTTTTCCTCTTCGTCTGCTGACATTGCCAAAGTTATCCCAGATAGCCCCGACAGGACGCCTCAGTCTCCCAGGAAATGTGGAGTCATTCCCTCGGAGGCTGCATTTCCTGGGAGAGTAACGAAAGGTCTCCACAGAGCAGGATACCATCTTTCCTCACTCACATGCTCAGCTGGCGAGCTCCTGGGCTACTTGAGTATTTGTCCTTATCACAACAGCTTTGTGTTGTACAGATGGGGTGGAGGAGGGAAGAGACCATCTGTCTAATAATTACTAGAAGACTTATGTTATTCCTCATAGCAGCTCTGAGGTAGCCAGTTCTTGCTCAACAGCTACACTAGCATATTTGTGACAAAGTAAGGGGTCTGAAAGCCCCCTCCCCAGCACTCCTCATGCAAACAAAGATTGCTCTCCTCTGCCCCTGCTCTCGAAGTGAAGTGGTAGCTTCCCACAGTGTGTCAGCCACAAGGCAGCAGTCTGACCCAGCCTCCAAGTGTCACACCCAGCGAAGGGTGTGCACCTTCAGAACGAACTCACCTCTCAAGTTGCCTAATGCTGCAGGTTTCAAGAGGAGCAGCCAACAGCCTAAGCCTATAGACATGCAGATGCCAATCCCACCCAGCGGCGAGAACTTGGGAGCTGTGGTCTGCTCACGGCATCCACCACACACTTCAAGCATTTCAGTGTCATAACATCAGCTGTCAAATACCATGTTTTCCACAGGGGTCTTTTCTGTCTGCTGTGGGAAACAAATACCTCAAGTCCACATATGGCATCCTAGTGCCTTCAAGAGTGGACATAGAAGAGAGGAGTCTGTGTTCCACAACAAACAAAACTCCTTGTGCTCAGACCTCTTGGTTTCCAACGAGCTGTGTTTGCTAAACTTAACTACGTACACAGGGAAGGTTAACATTCTTAATACAGCTTTTTGCAGCTATAGATATTTCATGTTTGCCAAGTTGCCTCCCTTAATTTCAACGGCAAACAGGTGCCCTTTGTTAAACATTGCAGAAGGTAACAGTGAGGGTCACGTAGGAACCACTTCTCTAGTACTGTGAAAGTATGGGATGGGAAGGAACTAATTTTATACAATCATGATTAATTACTCTGTTTTAAATTCTGAACTCCTGACATTTATGTACAACCAGGTAACTATGTTTATATAAATAACAGCCAAAGAATACGAAATCCACATTAAATGCTTGCTGAGAGAAGGAACACTTATTTCTGAATGAAGAAAGATCTTTCTACTCAAACTTCAAATTTGACTGCAATAATCAGCAGCAATAGCCTCAAGAATTCCACTGAAGAAAAAAATGGTTGTCCTTTTCTCCCCATATCATGATATTACAATATGTAATTTTAATAATAATGTAATGGGGGTTACTTCTAGTTTCTGATTTCTTTGAGCTTTTCTGTCTTAATTTCTCCCCTGTAACAGTGAATCACAAACTCTTAATAATTAAAAATCAGATAGTCTTAAGCATGTATTTGCCATCCATTGTCAATTTACCGCATTTCACAAATAGCTTGAGAATGGAAATTCAGAGAGTAACCAAACAATAAGCAATTTTAAAAGAATGCAAGAAGCACCTTTTAAAGCTTAGGGACATGGAAGTCCACCCCTGCCGACCCTGTTGACATACTACAGCTGACAAATGTTCCACTGTAGCTACTCAACCACATTACAAAGGAGAGCAGAAGAGTGAGCGACACACCAACAGCATGGTGCCCAATAAACCAGACAATGTAAGGAGAGTAAATGAATATTCCCACAAGCTGACTCCTGAACTGAGTCAGGTCAGCTCAGGCTGCGCAGATGGACTCTGACATTCACAGGCTAGAAGGTAAGTGTTGCAATGCCTATTTTGATATCAGTGTATGATAAATGTAAATTCCTAATGGGTGGGAAAGGAATGCATACCCCGCCCTCACCTCTGGATTAATTTTCAGTGGTATTCTGCATTAAGCACGTTTACTAGTGCAGGAGTATTTATATGCTAAAGGTTAAGAGCCAGGTTTCCAACACAGAGCAAACAATAAGCAGCTATAGGGGCAGGGGGAAGCTGAATTGCATATGATTCTGAAAATATACATTTTAGTTGTGAAATATGCAAGGTATCATACAATAGAGTAGTTTGGGTTGGAAGGGACCTTTAGAGTTCATCTGGTCAGGGACATCTGCAACTAGAGCAGGTTGCTCAGAGCCCCAGCCAACCTCACCTGGAATGGTTCCAGGGATGAGGTTTCTACCACCTCTCTGGCAAACCAAGCCAGGGTCTAACCACCCTCAGCATCAAAAATATCTTCCTTTAGACTAGACAGATCTAGTCTAAAGGTCCCTCTTTTAGTTTAAAACCATCACCCCTTGGCCTGTCACAGCAGGCCCTGCTAAAAAGTCTGTCCCCATGTTTCTGACAGGCCCCTTCAAGTACTGACACAAGAAAGTCTCCCTGGAGCCTTCTCTTCTCCAGGCTGAACAACCCCAACTCTCTCAGCCTGGCCTCACAGCAGAGGGGTTCCAGCCCTCAGATCGTTGCTGTGGCCTCCTTTGGATCTGCTCCAATAGGTTCATGTCCTTCTTGCACTGAGATTTTTACTATTTCCTGTAAATACATACTAAAGGACTTAAAGAACAAACCAGACTGACATATATTTTTTGGGGTGACCCTGCAAAGTGAATTTGGCACATATGCTTCAATCACTGCTCTGAATTAGTGGCTAAAGACCTTTAAATTCTTTTGGAAAGCTTGCTGAGGGAGGCACAATGTTTCAAGACTGCAGATGCACGTCTGTTCTGCAATGCTCGCACTAAGGCGCGCACTGTCTCCAGTCACTTTTGCAATCAGGAAACATACAAGCTGGGAGGTGGTTTGCACAGGGTAAGGCTGGACACATTACAAACAAACACTCATATCTTGACTCATTATTTCCAAGGAACTCTTAATGCATTCACATAATTTTAACCTTACCTTATCAACAAAAATATCTAGGCTTATGCACAATTAACCACGTTAATTTTGACCATAATTAGGTAACAATAACAATGCTGCATTTAGAACAAAGAGATTCTCTGTAAAGAAACAAGTCTTAAGAACAGCAACTGAAACAGCATCACCTGGATTAAAGTTCAATTCTAAGCAGAAACACTCTGTGATTCCACCTTAAAGACTTAGCAGAAAAAAAAAAAAAGAAAAAAAAAAAAAAAAAGAAGGCAACCAGGATGCAGACTTACATCTGTAAAGGGACATTAATATAAGCAAAGGAAGGATAAGCAATTATTCTTCAAGCATCTGAGAGGTCAAGAAGAATAAGAATTAACATTGTCAACTATTGCTCAGCTAAAAAGTTTAGAAGCTTGCTGATCATTGTTTCAGTGGAGTGGAAAACAGAACAGAAGCTCTGAACAGTAACTTCAAACATAACATGCAATGAAAACATTGAAAACATTTCTACATGAGCAGGGAGAAAACATGGATAGGGGTTGAAAGTTATAGAGAAAAGCAAAATCAGGATAAGGGGTGTTGGAACGGCCAAGAATGAGATGAAGTTTCTCAGACAAACATAAAAGGGTTTAGAAGCTTCAGCAGCTGTGGCAAACAGGGAATGCATG
>VWZY01006922.1:94005-119149 GCA_013399075.1 Chloroceryle aenea
GGGGGAGAGTGTGTGTGTCCACCAGTGAAAAACAGAAGCGTTCCCCTTCCCCAGCTTTAGCTGTCCACAGTAGGTACCTGAACATCATTAAATCAAGGAGTTACAGTCCAAGACTGTCACTATTGGGTTACCACTAGGACTATTTCCAAGCTAAGTAGTAAAACTTTAGCTGGTGTGGTTAGAGGTTGTAAAATACTGCTCTTCCTGATAAGCGCTCTCCCTGAGCAACAGGAAGCATTACAGAAGAGATGACATTTACATATATTAACAATCCACAATATTTACATATATTAAAACATGCACAAACATCCCTTTTGTTTTCCATTATTTCTCAGCCTATTATCATTTGCTCAATAAAGCCACAACATGTCCTACTTATAGAATCACAGAATCATTTAGGTTGGAAAAGACCCTTAGTATCATTCAGTCCAACTGTTAACCCATTGCTGACAGGTTACCACTAAACCATATCCCTCAGCAGCACATCTCCATGGCTTTGAAACCCCTCCAGAGATGGGGACTCCTCCTAGAGCCCTGGCAGCCTGTTTCAAGGGTCACCTTATCACAGGAGGACATCAGGTTAGTCAAGCAGGACCTGCCTTTCGTAAACCCATGGGCTGACTCGGCCTGATCACCTGGATGTTCTGTACAAGCCACGTGATTGCACCCAAGATGATTTGCTCCATAAATGTTACATCCTGGTTTTGAAGATGGTCAACATTACAACACCAGGAAACATAAGCAAGGAAAATACTTTGTTTCACACCTAAAAATATTCTGCACTAGTTTATTTCAATATAAATTTTCTTTTAGTTGCTGTTGAGTGGCTCTATGAAGCCTGAAGAAAATATAGCAATGATCCGTATGAGCAGTCGATTTCAATTCTGGTGAATATTGTACAAAAAATCCTTTTCTGTTGCAAAAAAACTGATTAATTCTTCCTTCAGATAAGGAAAACTTTGACAGACTATGAAATTGGATTTTTGTTACTTATTGAATTTAACTACATCCACAGAATTCTTATACCGTGAGGATACTGTTTTGAAAATAGTGTAAATCTGTATGACTGTACTAAAACTTTCCAATAGAGAACTTACAGTCTTTGCTCACCCACTTGCTGAGGCTTTTAAAACAAACTGAACAGGTATGGAAGGAGTGCCCTAATTGCAGCACTGGAAACAAACCATTGTGCAAGCAGCCACACTCTGGGAAACACTCTCCAAAGTGATGATGGTACAATTCATAGGACTTTTCTTTCACCTTACTTAAAATAGTATTTTTATTCTGATACTTGCTTTTACCATAAACCAATGTTTACAATCCATGTCATAATTTCCAAAGTTTTACGGCCTTGCACATTCATTCTGTAGCCATCTCTAGCAGCCACTCCCCACTGCACATACCATGTCCCACCAGCATCCCAATGGGGACAGTTACAATGCTTCCATGTGGATTTCTTTACTTCCTTGCCTCACCAGCAAAGCACCTTTCCCATGGTTGTTGCAAAAGTTCGCCTGCATAGACAATGTTATTCATGCGATAGGACTAATCCAGTTAGTAAAGACTGTGCAAACCTGACAGTTCAAAACATTTCTTTAAGCCAACTTCTGCCCTAGTGGACGATACAAAACATGGAGTTGTACAACTGGTTCCATAGATCAGTGCCACCTTACCCNGATCTGGAGAGCATACATAATCTACTTATTAAAATAGTGCCTTCTATTGAAGCATTAGTCAGAAACTCTGTTCTTTATTTTCATAATGCTTTTCTTTACCAGCCTTGTTCCTTACCAAGTGCATTGTCCAGGTGCTTTGAAATACCATCAAGCCATCTTTGCAGAGGTTTGTGCTGAGACCCGTAACTCATCCCTTCTGAGCTCCATAGTGCTTCAGTACATCTACCTAAATCTAACTACTACTATAATTGATGTAAAACCCCAGCTATGGGGGTCTAACTTCTACAGCTTTAGCATATAAACTATTGGCTTTGTGCTCTGCAGAGTATTTTGACATGCAACACGTTCAGAGGAGCAACAAAACTGCATCTTAACATGAAACCATAGAGGGGAAAACACAAAAAGGAAAACTCATCTGATCATAAAATACTCAATAAATCAGCAACTAGGACAAATCAGAGAAGTTTTCTCTAACTGCACAGTCAATATCCACAGTGGAAGAACCCAGAGAGACATGAATCCATTCATCTTGATAAAAGTAACTACAGGCTCTAAGAAGAGAGAAAGAGGAAAAAACCCAAAAAACCCACCACCACCAAGGTGGTCATACCTACACACTTTCCCTCCAGGCACAAAAGGTACCTTTTTGTCCTAGAGTATGTATAGGAACAAAAGAAAGACCGAAAGGACAAACTATCTCAACTAAATGCTCAGAATCTGGCTCCTCATGAGTCTTCCCAGAAGCTTAAGCAGCAGAAAAATGATTTGATGTCAGGCTGTGCTGCTGGCACGTGATGCCACCAGACAATAGCACAACATGACAGAGATCAGGTTAATAAAAAAAAGCAAATATGGAAACACGTCTAAGCTTTCTACATCGTACAGATACATACATTTCAGTCTCTCACCAGAGAGACCACAAGCAAAAAGAAGTATTTCAGTTTCAACAATATTTGATGACATGGAGAGGCGCACGCACAAATTACAAATGTAACTGCTGTCCTTGATTAAATAAATGATTTCTTTGTTTTCTATCCACCACAAATGTGAAGACTAAAGCAACACATCGCAATCAGTTCCCTCACTTCCTGCAGTTGTAACAGAACAGCAATGAGACTCTGGATAAGGTTACAAAACTATCACTATTATTTATTCCTCGGTACCGTCCCTGAATTTTTTACTTACGGAAGTATTTCAAGGTCTCTTCTATTTGCTCAGTTGTTAAGTCGATATTTGCATCAGGAGAAATGAGGGGTGTATGTAGCCAGTCGTCGTGGTCATAACCATAGATTGTATCTGCTCTTAGCCGATAATGAGGCAGCTGCTCTTCCAGTAGACTGATGATTTCAACTTCAGGAAGATTGGTACTGTTGCACACATCTGGCAAGAGAAAAAGGGCAATATCTGTTAGTTACTTTAAATTGGATATGATATGCACACATATTGTCAGTTTGTCCTGTCATCAACAAGATTTTTCTGCATGTGAAGAACAGATAGATATTAATTGGTTCAGAAGGTATGACTAGCACAAATGACCCCAAATTAGCTTATTTATTAGCACAAAATAAAAGGGCATGCTCCTGGGGACAAAAAGCCCAACCTCTAGAAGGGGGGACTCATCACTTGAAGAGTAAGTGGGAGGAAAAAGAGAGCAAATGGGCATTGAAACAGACAAGGTAGTTACAACCTGGGTATGGATAAAGGATTAGTGCATACAGAATTTACATTCTTAATGTCCTACTTGACAGATTATTTTTAGCTTGTAAGCTTTACATACCTCCTTAACTTGACAACAGTTTAGAACCATTATATTTTTTTGCCTTTGCTACTGGCAGATTTTTCTGAAGAAAACATAAATTCAGGACTGCAACAGCAAACAGTGTCCCAGTTCACACCTAAGATGCACTCATAAAGCTGGCTGCAAGAACTTTCAAGACACCTTTCAATACTATCTCGACCTGCCTTCTGTGATGTCAGTCCCTCACGTTCACAAGGATATCAAGTTTGCACACAGCTTTAAAAATGGATACTGACAGCCATCAACAACTGCAAAAATGTTACAGTTAAAATCGGAGATCTAAACTTAGGACCAGAGGCAGACAAGAATTTATAACATAGAAAATTCCAATCTAACATAAAAGCTTTTTTACCACAAGGATGGTCAGACCTAGGAAGAGGAGAGCAAAGAGGGTGGGAAATCTGCTATCTTTAGTAAGATTGACAACTTGACAAAACAAGGACACAAGTACCTACATTAAAAGACCTGCTTTGAGTAGAAGTCAGAACAGATGACTTCCAGAAGTACATTCCAATCTATGTTATTCTATAATGGAGAGTTATCGCATGTATGTGTGTACCCAAAAACAGGCACTGTAGTTTTAAGTATACTCTCCTATTGTGAAAGAAAAATGTAAGAGTTTACACCACATAACTGCAGTGGCCTTCTTAGGAATGGGGTAATAAAAATGCTTGAAAAATGCAAACCTTCAGTGTCTTTCTGCCTTTAATTAGTATTTCAGAAATAACAGACTGACTTTGTAGATGAAAAGATAAAATTTCAGGCAAGTAATTTTGTGTAGAGAAGCAAACTGATTTGCTCTATCATAACACATAGCAAAAAAAAAAAAAAGAATGCAAGAGAAGTTACCAATAAAATTTGAGGAGAAAAAAAAAATCCACATACACGTGTGCACACACAAAAGATACCCATCGTTCTATTGTGGAAAAGAAATCCACCAGAATGTGCAAGACAGACAGCAAAGAAATAAGAATTCTCATGGAATAAAAGTCAACTAAAACAATTTTTCTACCCTACCATCTAATAAATCCTGAGTGCTTGTGAGCAATTTAAAGGACCTAGCAATTGGAAAAAATATTTATGAGTAACTGGGAAGGTAACTTCTTATGATGCTATTGTCATTAACTTCTATTGAAATTCTAACCTCTGTATACCAGCAGGAAACAGAAGCAGGCTCATATATAATTGCTTATTTAGAAAAACAAGACACTAATTACAGTTGTGTATGACTACACATTAGTTCACCACTTAAATCACAGGAATATTCTTGGTGCTTAGGTTACAGAGCCTTCACTTTTCCTCCCCTCCCTTTCTGACACGCAGGCACTTGTTCGGACGTGGGCAGACTAACACCGCCCAGTTACATTTTATGCAAGTCCCTAACTGAGCTTCCATCAATTTTTATTAGCATTTCTGATTAAAACTGCAAAGATAAACAACTAAATTAAGTAACTTTTCTACTAAGACATCATTAGTGCTTTACCATTCACTTAACTGATGTCCAACAGACATAAAAATGTTGCACTTCCTCTTAAGTGGTACCTTCATTTTTTTGTGTTAAATATAACACTGTAAGTTTAAGACAATTAATTGATCACTAAGAAAAAGGATATATAAAAAGTAGTTATAGGTTTAGAGAAAAGAAGCTAAAAAAAAGGAGAGGGCACAAGGACAGGGAGGTGACAAACAAAATATCAAAATACCTACAGCGAAAATTCAGTAACAAATCTCAAAGCCTGCTATCTTCAGGAGTCTTTCAAAACCAAATGCATCACAGCTTATCAGCACTGACATTGCACAGAACATTAACTATCTTGTTTCAGTCTGCCCGAATTCTGGTCCAAACTATTCTCAATCTTTCTGGTTTCGTTGGTTTAGTTTCAAGCAGAGGCTCCTCTCTCAAGTTTGAAAGTGCTGCCAGGTCTCTGCAGAACCTGCTGGCAGTCGGTGGTGCCACCTGCTGTAAGACATGCCTTATGGCCCCAACTCTACACCACGAAGGATGTGTTGTCAGCCAGTTTCCAGCTTAGAGGCCATCACTATAAACAGAGCAAAACAATTTCTTATAAAGCCAACCCTGCCATGAACTGCAGTCAGGGCTGTGCTCACGAAGGAGCAGGCCAGAACAAACAACTCAAGGCAAGGAAGACCATCACCAAGAGACAGTATCACTCTTGGAGCACTGTACTCCAGAGTTGTGGACTTGAAGGAGGCTGACACCTTGCAAAGCAGCTGTGCAAGCCTGAAGTGCCTCCCTGGAGAAAAGGGAAACAGCCACAGAGAAGTGGTGTGTCCAGCAGAACACCTACACCCTACGTGTGATCTCGGGAATTGTTGGGCTGCTTGACAACCTTCAAAATACAAACTTCAGTTTGTATCACCTACCCACCCCCCCGAACATCTTTCAGGAGCTTCAGAGCATCACCACCCAGAGGCTGGTACTCAGCTCACATTCAGGAAGGGGTAGTCTAAATTCCCTCTTTAACAAAAAACGACCCAAAATGGCTTCAGTAGCCACTCTGAGGCAAATTATTTCATCTTCTACAACAGAATTAAAACATAATAACTGGTCACAAGCTTTTGAGGCAGTTGAGGAAAGGGAAATGGGTAAGAGGACAGCAACAAAAGCAGATTAAACATGGAAACTCTCTGGAGAAAGCAGAAAGAATGAAGATGTCTACTACCTCACTAAGAAATTATTTTGGGGAAAAGGGTTAATTCCAGATCTGGCTACTTTCTAAAGAAAAAAAGAAGGTTATCTGTAGAACAGAGCTACTGCATGGAGGCTAAAGTCCAGCCACATGTAATGCAGGAAATTAAAGTTCATCAACTGAAGGTTATACGCAACTCCATCATGTGTACAGTCAGTCATCCTGTTCCACAGGGCTGAGAAAACTCTGGAAACTCCTCCCAAGAGCCTAAAGCCTAATCACATTTCAGGGATGGAAGCAAGAAAGGTGGTCTTTCTCTAAATGCTTCTCCAGGTGATATTTCCTGGCTGCTTGAAGCAGCTCTATAGCCTCATTTTCCCAATCCTTTCTGCCTATTTAGACAATCATGGAAAGGGGTGTACTAGTTATGAACACTGTGAACAGAACTACATAAAAAGGAAAAGAAAAATGGGAAGTAAGAAACTTAAATCCCACAATTAGGCTGCTAGCTAGTCGACTGAAGAGGGAACCACACCTTGGAGTCATCCACTGCTCAAGCAGGCCCACAGAGACACAGACATCAAGTACTACTCGAGGTTCAGAATTACAAGTGTTTCTTGGAGATTATTTAACAATTTCTCTGCACATATACCTTTTAATAGGCAAAAGCCCAGGACTCACCCATGCCCTTTCCCCTGAACAAATCTGGCTTCATCAGTGGGAAAGAAAAAGAACCTTCTCCCCCAAAAGTTCTAAAGGATTTGTGCAAGGGTGGGGAAGCTGCACAAAAAAAAAACCAAAAAAACAAAAAACAAACACCCGAAAAACAAACAACACAATTCTTCCTTTGCTATGCAGGAGAATTGGCATGAGGGACCAGTGTTATCCAAGAGAATGCTGCTGTGCAGGAAAAGAATCTTCAGATTCAGACTGACAAGGCTGCCAGCTGAAGTGGAAGAAAAAAGTGTTTTCTTCAGTTCTGCCACACCAGGCAATGGCCAAACCTGTCTGCAGCACGGACAAGCCATGGAACTGTCTTCCCATGTAGGTCACTGGGCTCAGCCTACATCTGCATTTCTGGGGGCATAAAACACTAATCTACAGCACATTATCTTCCCTGGGAAGAAATTCTATTTAAATTCAGCAACTGAAAGCATATTGAGGAAGAAAGATGGGAGAAAATTTGGCCTACCCAAACACACTAAATAAAAGCTGGGATAAAGTTGGGAATTTCAAAGCTAAACTGCTGGAAAGTGCGGTTCCAATGTGAGGAGTGTTTATTAGGTTAAAGTCTCTCTGGATTGGTTTCATGCTACACACATACATTCCTGCTGGGCATAAAAGGTGAGACAGATCTTGGTGATGAGAAGGAATCAAACTATTAGGTCCCTTCTGTATGTTATATCATAAATTTAAAGGAACTCTGCTTTAGTATGGAAATGCTTCTCTCTGTAGATAAATGCAGCCATACTTAAGCTATTGTTTTTATATTAAACAGAAAATAAAAGGAAACTCCACCGCCATGGCTATTCTTTTAGTGCAAGAACAAAAGCTATTCATGTATCAAATCCATGCTGGCAACACACTGCTCAGCAGCAGTAAGAATAAACACATTCATTAACCATTCGGATCCTCCCGTTGCCAAGACAGACTGAGAACGTCTCAAAACCCCATTGATACATCACCAACTACAGAAAGCCCTGAAAAGCAATTGTCCAGTTTGTGCTTGTTATTCAGCCCAGCTACAAAATGTGTCAGTCCCTGAACAATGGCTGCCAATGAAGCTTTAGAATCCCCTTTTGCTGCAGAATTCATTCTATGCGGCTTGCTCTTTACAGATATTGACTTGAAATGGGAAATGTGTTGATTCCTGATGGACATCACGTGCACTGACACAGAAAGGTACAAGTTCTACTTAGGAATGTTACAGAGGTGAATTATGGAATAGAAGTATTTTCACATATTTAAGTACACCAATAATAAAACGTAGCTTTTTAGTGTTACAGTACTATTCGAGAGCATTGCAACTGGAGAAGAAATAACACAAAAATAAAAAACAGCCCTGAAAAATTCACCTGGTCCTTGTCTTCAGTTCTCTCCAAAAAGCAAACTCAGAACACCGATGAACACTTACTGCTCCCGTGCATCCACACCCAAATGCGGTATGCACTTAGGAACGACAACTGTGTCCCAAAACAAGGGAAATCTGGAAACAAATTTTTAAAAGTCCCACTGGCCTTTAGTAACTTCTAGAACTGACAGTTTACAAACCGCACCTGATACTAGGAAGAGTGTAAGAGGGCTTGGATCAGGAGCACAGCATTAGCAGCAGAATTCTGCTCGAGGGAGAAACAAAACACACAAACCAACCCCACCAAAACACCCAAAGGTAAGCCTGGAAAGCAAAAAAATGAGACACAGACTGCCACATACAGGCAGTGCAGACAGTAGGACTTCTACTACCCACAAGGTCAAACAATACCAGCTCTTCTCAGAGGTACCTCCCAGCTAAGGAAAAAAAGATTTAATAGCTTGACCCATCCAGGAATGGAACTTCATTTTTTTAAAAAGTTATAATAAATTTGACTTTTATTAATTACTAACAGACACAGACATTGCTTAATTACAATGAGATGCAGAAGAAATAAGCCACAAAGAACTTCCCAAGAACTCTTAGGAAACTGCCCAAACAAGGCAGGCAGAGAACACACCCCTACAGGCAACTGGAGAGAGTAATTAGTATAATGAATAAATGAATCACACAGACTAATGAAGAAGCCAGGCAACTGAAGTCACAGTGCTCCTTTCTCAGAGCAGGGTGAGGGAAACCTACATGGCATATTAAGCAGTCAGCTTAATGATGAAGCACATCACGCCAAAATGATTGCAAACAGCAAGTCTCCAGACATGAGACAGCAGGCTGAAAGTTCACTTCCTGAAAACGGCAATTATAATGTTGTGCATATTTTAAGAGAAAGGGGAAAAAAAAAAAAAAAAAAAAGAAAAAGGAAAAGCAAACAAACCAGCCCCCCACAAAACCACTCTGGTAGCCAGACATCTGTCACAAGAGGAGA
The DNA here is from genome assembly GCA_013399075.1 of Chloroceryle aenea. Taxonomy (NCBI): domain Eukaryota; kingdom Metazoa; phylum Chordata; class Aves; order Coraciiformes; family Cerylidae; genus Chloroceryle; species Chloroceryle aenea. Next base: position 103,205 of record VWZY01006922.1, read on the forward strand.
TCTATACTCTGGTGGCATTTCATCCTCCCACACCCACTGTACTCTCTATTTCCAGGAGGACAGGATTTGCCTGACAGCAACTGACAGAGAAGGAAGAAAGGCAATCACACTAAGAGGCTTTAATAAATCACAGAATTGAGAGCATTGAGCAACTTAGTGATACCCTGAGTCTCGTCTCAAAATTACAGCCTTCCTGCTTTAGAAAAGCCAGGCCGGGGGGGTGTTAGAGAAGGAAACCCCCAGCCCCAGTTGCTTTTTCCATCAAAACCTAACTGGAAGTATCCAGGTCTGCACTGCAATGACAGGGAAGACTGCTTTAAAAGCATTTTCTAACCAAAGGAACACTAGGTGGTGCTACATTCGTATTCCTACCTCTCAGATGAATGGTACCAGCAAGAAAAAAAGAGAAAAATCAAAGGAAAAAAAACCAGCTGGGACAGGATAGGTGCCTCAAAGAATCACAGAATGGGCTGTCAGGGACCTTAGAGATCATCTACCTCCAAGCCCTCTGCCATGGGCAGGGACAACTTCAACTAGAGCTCCACTGTCCACCAACCTCAGGACTCGAGTCTCCTTCTGCCCGTTTACCTGTAGGAGCTCCACAAGTGGTAGCAGTAGAAACTTGGAAGTGAGGCTTCCTTGGACTTTTAAATCTTGCTATTCAAAACTAAAATGAAGTAATAATTACAAAAAAAAAAAAAAAGAAAACAAAACCAAAAACCAACCAACCAAAAAAACCAACCAAACCAAACCCAACCACACAAAACCAACCTCCTATTTTCAGGTTTAAAACTACTAGTGTTTAGAAAGTATGTGCTCCACCACTAACATTTTATAACAACTCTTATAACATTCACAAACAACTTTTTTTTTTTTTAATGGATCAGTTGTCCTATTTCATGTGCCCTTCTATGCCCAGATTCAGAAGCATCTACTTGCATAAGACTTTCGGTTATAGCAACTATAACTTTTGGGTGGATTTATTTTAAAATTCGGTGGGAGAGAAGTATAGGGTGCTCTCCCAACTGGCTTAAAAAAACTTCTCATGCCGCTGTTTTTGTTACTTAGGCCCACCCCTGCAATGCTCATTCCCTTAGATATGCCAAGATAACTGCTATTAGAGCAGATCAGAGAAGAAAGTAGCAAGAGTTTAAAATTCTTTGAGCACCAATAGCCTCCTTGAAAAGTTAAAAAGCAAAATGTGCACACCATAGCTGTTCTTAGACTTAAGTTATACCAGACCCAACTCCAGTTACATCACCATTAGGTGGTTACATTGCAGAAAGCATCACCACACAGCCCTGTGACTCAGTTCCCCAAGCTTTTTCTGAAGTATGATCAAACCCTTATTTGCAAGAATTTTTGCAGATAACCTGAGCTCTAGGTGTTAAGACTAAAAGAAAACAGATTAACCTGATTGTGGAATCTGAATGTGTTTGCACTAGAATGAGTCAAGGCTTAGCATCACATGAAAAAATGTGGTATATGCAGACTTGACAAGAGCAATTTCTCTCCCACTAAACAGTCTAAGCCATTGACACAAGGCTTCATGTTAAAGCTTGTAACAACCCTTATTCCTCTGCAAGTATTTATCTTTCTGCTTGTTTCAATGGTATATGCTACATACCAGCACAAGTGACAAAAATTTTAGAAAATTATGAGAACAATTCCTAAATCCCAGTACCTAAATCTCTTTGATGCCTTTAAAAAGCACAGCAAAGAGCTGAAACTCAGTAGAATTCATTTAAAATACCCCCCCCAAAAAAAAAAACAAAAACCAACCAAAAAACCAAACCAAATACAAACCAACAAACACCAAAACCCCCGAACAAGTAACCAAAAACCCCACCATTTCTACTGCAGGTCTTACTGTGTTGTCTCCAGGTTGCCAACAGTACAAATCTGCTACTACAGAACAGCTAATCCATAAAAGAAAAGCATTATAGGATCAATCAATAAAGCACACTTGGCTGACAGCTAAGATGAAAGGCACTTGTTAACTACATCAGGCTTGAGTGTGAGGTAGGAAGAGATGCACTGACCTTCACTTAAAAAGTACTTTTAAAAATTTAAGTAGTAAGAGTTTGCCTTGCCTTTCAAGAAACTATGATCAAGGTGACATCTTGATTTATGGAAGGAGAAAAATGTAAATTTAGTATCTTGTTAACAGGGAGGGGGAAGGAGACAGACACAGCCAACAGAACAACTTCCAAGAAAAATTCTTCTACAAGGGGCCTGGAAAACAGAGTTATGCTGTCAGGAATGCATCCCTGTAATGTGTAAGAGTTTCTAGTCCATCAACCAAGCAAATACCTATGTGGCAGTCACAAGGGTAGCCCATTTGTAAACTAACCAGTTAAAGAGCTCTAAATTCATGAATCCAAAGGAGGAGGGACAGGGAGCAAGTTTCTGTTAATCAAACCTTTACCTGATGTAGAAGCATACCTGACTGAAAGCAATTTCAGTGTTAAATCCTGCTGCTTCTCTTCTTGTGGGAATTGGGCTGGACTTGCAGAGCAGCTCCCCCCTTCTTTGTATTTTCTCTTCTCAGAATATCAACCCACAGCAGCTGGGCTGAGCTAAATTCAGGCATACTACAGAAGTAGCTCTTGATTGTCACCATTAATTTAGTTCTCTGACCTACAGACAATTCTAGAAATGTCTAGAAGTAACTCAGGATAAATGTATCTGGCAGCCAATTAGAATGGTTCCAGTCTTCTTTGTTTTTCTCAGCCCTCTCATTTCTCCCTCACAAAAACTCAGCTGACTCCTCAAACATTCCCAAAAGACCTTGGAACTGACAAGGTCACTTTATGCTAAAAGAAGCCCCACATGTCAGCCAACAAACCATGCATTTAGAATGGAAATTGCCTGTCAGTTCAGGGCCAGGTCCATGACTAAACCCAGTTACAGGGATTATTAAAACACAAAAAAAAACCCCAAACCCCTGGGTCAGATGACCACATCACTAAGAATCTAATTCTATTTAAAATACTATACTTAAGCACACTTTCCATTTATTTGTAGCCATCTATGATAAAAAGGCATTTGACCTTTCATATGAGCATGAAGAAGCTGCTCCTTGTACATTAACTTTTACAGTTCCAGAACTAATGTGACAAAATCAGAACGGTTTTGAAAAGCAAAAATGTACAATCAAATTATGTTAGATATAATTTCTCCCACTCTTCTCCCACAAAGCAATCAAGATAAAATTCTACATTATGTTGCATATTCGGCCAACCATTCCATAATTTTAGGCTGCAGCATTTCCTTTCCCTCATCCCTGACTTTCCATTGTTGTTTTTTTCCAAACAATCTTCAAATGGTTTGGCTTCCCACACCCATCAACTTCGTTTCACGACCGCCACCTATCTAGTCAGTTCAGCCTATTTGCAAGAGCCTTAAACCTTACAGCGCGCTTTCACTGAAAATTCACATGGGAATCCTCCCTCAAAGAAAAAACAAGAGTGCAGACCAGCAGCAGTGCTGTCCATGGAGCAACTACCTCAACAACAGCTTAAGAACAGAAGCTTAACTACGTATTTCCACATCCTTCCCAAGAGAAAGGTTTGACTGCTTACCAGTAATGGTGCAGGCATCTCTGTACTCCCTGTAGTCTGGCACATCATCTTCCACCGCTTCACTTACATAGTGCTCTTCGTGAACGCCTGTCTCGCAGGCTAGGACTGCATGGCTCGACAGCTCTGAAGGAGGCACAGTGGCGGCCGAAGTGCAGTCGTGCAAAGCTGTGGCGTCCAGCTTGGCAGGTTTCACAGGGTTGTTGTACAAAGTGCCATCGGGGGGACCAGCGCTGGAGAGTGGGGCTGGCTGGCAGAAACACAATGCTTGCTCTTTGCTGGAGTCGGCTTTAAGAAGTCTGCAAAACACAAGAGAGACAAAGGGTCAATTCAAGCCATTCCCAACAGCATAAATCTGAATAGATTTATGATTTTCTTTTCCTTCAACATTAGCCTAACCTGACAAATTCAGGAAATACCAGAACGCAACCACTCTTCACAGAGCAGCTGTCTAGCTTTGCACCTGCCATTGTCTTCTCAAGTAGTAAGGGCTATTCCTTCTACAACATTATTTACCAACGACTGATTAAACAGTCTTATTTTTTGCCTAACCCAACTTGGAAGTAAGCACAGCCCAACCACCTTGGGCTCAATGATCTTAAAGATCTCTTCCAGCTAAAACAATTCTGTGATTTCTGGTCCCAAGCACTTCAGCCTCAAACGGGGAACAAAGTCCCTCAAGATAACGATGCACCTGGCAAGATTAAATTGGCCAGAGGAGCAATGAAGAAGTGAAGCTTTATTCAAAAACTTAACCAAAGCTTTTGGATAAGGGGCTAAAACACTGCAGTTGGTGGTACAGTACTGCTTTTGTTTATCAGCAGTGCAAGGAAAGATGCAAATGCTCATTACTGCTAGGAAAAGAAAATATAGTCACAGGACTGCAGATAAACAGACTTGGGAAAGGACTTGAAGGACAGGAAAAAAAAAAAGACTTGATATATGTAGGAGTTACAAGGCATAAGCAGCAGCCGAGGAACAGGCCAGACTACACAGGAAAAGCAGAAGCCAGCAAGAAGGTACAAAGGCACTGGTCTGAGAGAAGAAGGTGTGGATGCAATTCAGTAGGAGTGTGAAGCAACAAAATGTGCTATAGTCTTCACTGAAAACCAGAAATACAACAGAATCCTATGAAAAAGGTTCTCTTTCATCTCGAGGAACACACCCAGATAATCTCAGTTTGCTGTTAAGAGTTACACTCAAGACTTCTGAACCTTTATGTCCTAGAAATGCCAGAAAATAAGTTATTGCTTCATCAAAGCATGACCATATTTCTAGAAACTCACTGCAAGACTCAAGCATCTGTCTTTGTACAAACTCTGTCAGTTTCTACAGTTCCCCTACAGAACATCCATTATTCATGTGCTATCATATTCATGTGCTATCACAGCACACACCAAAAAGAACAATGTGGTCACTTGTACTGATTATTTGTAAAATGGTCCCCTTTCAAGTGGTTCTTTAGGAATAATAAAAGGGAAATAGCTGATACAAGAAATTAGTTGTTTAAATGAAGCTAGAATCAAAACGCAAATGTTCATTTCCCAACCTGCATTGAAGATAGAAACAGCTTAAGCTGTAAACAAGAAAATATACTGGAAAGGCACAGAGTGGCTGATTAAAAGGGCTCCATTTTGTCCCAATTGTTACCACACAGCTGTGAATCGTGTTTGTTTTGGGAAACTGTGAGATAAGTCAGCTGTTATGAACAAGGGCAGGTCTGGGAGAAAGTAACTGAAAGCATGAACAGCACTCTGCAGCTTGTCTCATCCTCTTTTCCTCTCCTCCCCATGACCTGTCTTAGCAACTACAGGGACTAAGCAACATAACACCACTACCAAAGAGAATAACACCAATAACTGAAGTATGATCTGTGTGTAAAAGTCTTCAAGTAAGCTTTGGAAATCTGAGATCTTGAAACTTTTCTGGACACGCTGACATTGAACATCTGAGGTACCTGATCACCTTTACTCATTCACCACTTTATCCCCAGTCTCACTTTTGTCCGGAACATAACATTGCAATTTGCATTAGCAGTTTGGGTTGAATAAGTTTCAGCTCTTCACCTTCACCTAGCATAACATTCACTCCACTGAGGTACCACAGAACCAGTTCTCTCCTCCCATAAGCTGTCTTCCAACAGTCCTCTCTTAAGAGCAAAGTAGATAGAGAGACCCAGTCACAAACAAAGTCATTGATGCTGCTCTTTCACACAAGCTGGTTCACTGATGGGACGTACAGAAACTAGAAATAAACAGAGCTGGGGGGGGGGGGGGNATCCCCACAAGTCAGCCTGCCTGGTCTGCTGCAGAAACACCTGTAAATACTGCCATGAGAAAGTTAAGTCCTGGATCAAGAAATAGAATTTCCCTTGATCTTAAACTCTTGTATCCCAGAGGAAAAACAGCAGGTATAGATGTGTCTGCTTCCTTTCAGACTTACTTAATATCCTCTATTTGAACACACAGTGGAAAAATGTTGTTCAGACTCTACCTATCAAATCTATAGGCACCACTTGCGTGGCCACTCTCGCAAGGCAAATATTAACATCTAATACAGGGGCACATACTTTTCTTTTAAAGTTTCATCTAAATCATCCAGGAAAGAAAAAACAAACTGCAGCTGAGCAATATTTACCAGACTGCCAAAACAGCCAGGAAAAGAAACAGACATTGTAGCTACTGTACCCAGGAAATCCCAAACATATTATTTAGACAGTCTCATCTGTGTACACAGTATTCATAAGGAGAAAATGATACAAATGGTTATTACAGTTATGGATTTAGTCCTTCTGACATCTAAAAGATGATATAAATTGTTATTGTCATGTTTCAGATTTACCGGTCCTGACATTCAAACAAGTACACAATGTATAAGTCATATTATGACTATTTTGGATGAAAATTCAACGCATTTGATTTTTTCTACTCTACATGTGAACAACAGTCTGCACACAGGATTTAAATAACTCTTCTACCTAACATGACAGAATTCAGCTTCTGCCTATATTGCATCATTTCTACCAATCTAAACACAATGACAGTTTGGGGCCAATGAACAGACCCAAGTCTACAGAAATATTTCATTTGGAATGTTAGAACTTAATTCTTCAGTGTAAAACTGTTGGCAGAAAGAGCAAAATTGCCTTATCTCAATGTTTGTGACCAGGTCATTTTATGCTGAAACCCCACCTTATTTGTAAGCCATTTGTTAAAGACACTCCTTCTAACCCTGCAGTTTGTAAAAGCACACTTGTTCCTGCAACCCAAAGAGCAACACAAAGACTTGCTCCTGCAAAATACCCAGATTTTGGTCTAACCGAATAAATGCTTAAAGGAGAGTATTTACTGGGCTTAAAATATGAAGAGTTTAAATTCTATATACACCAAACACATTGTCATTTAATAGTACATCTATACAACAGTTTGGATTTTGGCTGCAGCGCAACTAAAACACGATCAAGATCTACGCTGGGTACTGAGTGCAGTGAACCTGTGAAAATTGAGTAGTAGTTTGCCAGCACTGCATTCCACTTCAAAAATAAGCCAACAAAACCAACTTAACCAGCTCTAAGTACCCAGGCAAAGCAGTTCAGTGCAAACAGACACATTTACATCAAGCAAAAGCCAAGGTTTTAGGGTTTTGAGGTAAAGAGGAAAAAAAAAAAAAAAAGCCACATCAGACATTTCTGGGTTCTGCCCATCAAGAAAAAAAAACCTTCATTTTTTGTTTGTGGTGTGTTTTGTGGGAAGAGGGTTGAGTTTCATACAGCACATGTTTCATACAATTGCAAATAAAATAAAACCACTTGCTGTTTCACAGGCATTTCAGATAAAAGTTTTTCTGCCTTCGGGATTAAACTCTGAATCTGGAGACACAAATGAGTTTAAGTAATCCCTTTTTCCTCCCCCAAAAGCAGAAAAAGGTAAGGAGCTATTCAGCCCAGCAGTGCCAACAAATACACTATTTGTAACCTTGCAACATTATTCTCATGACCATCCTGGGCTGCAGCTACAGAAATTTACTGTAGTCATTTGTAACTTCTACAAATAACATGCTCACCCTATGGTGACTTTTGAGCTTTATACAATATTTAGTTATCTATCTAGGTCTGATTTTGTGCTTCAGATAATACTTTTATTCATTAGTCTAAATGTCAACTTGACCAGTGCAAACACCTGCAATTTTAAATAAATAGTTCCTTGAAAGAGGGGAAAACCCTCTTCCTAGTGCTCGCAACTAAAACCCTCCCCTTTCTTCCAGGCCATCCATTTGCTATGCATGTTCTTGTACCTAATTTAAGGATGCTATTTTGTTTAGAGCAGCAGCACAGTTTTGAAGCACGTTTACCATGAGCTAGCTGTTTTTTCAAAATAACTTTGATGCACATAATCAACCAACTCCCTTTTGAGTAAGAACCTGAGAACTCCAAGATGCACTTCAAATGCAACCTGCTGCCAAACACGAGACTTCAAATAACCCCGTGGGTTACATCACTGTAGGTCATCTGGCATGTACCCAGCATATTTTTCTCCTTCAGGAAGCTTCAAACTGCCCAGGTAAGTGTGGACATTCAGCCCAAGCTGCCAAGCTAAATCTGCTCTGAAGAAACTCACCCAAATCAGTAATGAAGGTTTAAGAAGCTTCCATGCCAACAACTTTGATCTATTCATCCATCCCTACCGCCAAAAGTATTTGCTAATTTAGACAGCACCTCAGGGTACCAAGGGATTAAGAAGAGTTTTCCACTCTCTGCATTTGCCTGGAGCTACAGAGCTCTGATCCGGGATTTTCATTTACTAATTCTCATTTACTAACTACCAGCTGATGGTTAAACACTTCAGAAGGTTTTATGGTGTGCAAATTTCTCCCTTTTATGTACTTGCAAGACTCTCACCAGAAATGTCCTTCCCTGTTATGTGCATCACTTCGTAAAACAGATGTTTAGTGGATTTACAAAGTTTGCAAAGTTTTAGTAAATTCTTTCAAGAGAACCCTCAAGCTTTCTTACATGAAAATAAAATTTCTTCAGATGCAAAATGTCCCAGGCAGACACTGAGGCAAATCCAAGCCAGCTTGTATATCTGTCTAATCTGACAAAGGGATAAACATGCTGGATACACACTCAGAATTCAGAATACAGTCTGTGTTTTGGAAAACAATCACTAAATTCAGCAAAACAAGTTAGTAAGTTGCTGAAAACGTGCAACCTGCTTATTTTCTTTGCTAATTCACATCTTGCACCTACAAAAGTTTGTTGCTTGTTTGTGGTTTGTTTTTTTTTTTTTTCCCCATTTAAAAACAATTCCTTTACAGAGCAGGTAGGCTCAAAAGCCAGTCAAAATACCTGCATAAATTTAAACGCCCTTTGTCAGACCATAAAAACCCAGCCATTTGCAATAGGTCTGGCTTTTACACAGACACATACAATCACCTTAACTTACAGATAAAGGCCGAATTTGATCCCAAGTAATTTACTGACCAGTTTTAATCCTGTGCTTCTTATAAAAGATGAGAGTTTATTTTTCATTTGGAAGACAGTTTTTAAATATGCAGAATGCTGACAGCTTAAGCCTCTAACTAGAGGGACATAAACAGTCAAAGTTTCATTGGCAAATGACAGAATGTGACAGAGTTTATTTACCTTCAAAAATTTCACATAAAGAGTATCATGTTTCTCGTGGTAGAGGAGATCTGTTATTTTTACACCAGATTCAAGGGACAAGCATCTTGGACAACTCTAGACTACATCCATATCCAAAGTTTTAAAGCCATTCAAGAATCTTTTAATTGAACATGTTTCCTAGAGGAAACACTGCCTCTAACAGTGCTTTTGTGTACACTGACTCCAAATAGTCACACCAAAGCCGTTTGCCACCCGAACATCACACAGACCATTTTATTCAAGCCTTGTATTACATTTAAGCTGTATTTCATACACCCACCCACCCCACCCCCCCGGACGCCCCATGGTGTATTAGGAACTCTTTGGCCTAGTCAAATGCGGTCTTTTCAAGGAGTATTAACACCCCCTGGTTATGTCACGTGCTCTGAAGGATCTTCTCGAGTACATGCCTCCCAAAAGAGGTGCTCTTTCAAGAATGTTTTCAAGCTAAAGATTCAAAGGGTTTCTAGAATCACTTTTTATAAAGCTTCATAGCCAACAAGTATTAAAGCAGATTAAGGGATCCAACACCAGCACAATACCTGGCTACATGCCAGTGGCATAGCAATGTAATTTATAATTAAAGAAGTCACCACTAAAAAAAAAACCCAAAATCCAGAATGGCAGCAGCAATAATCCAAAAAATGCTTAAATGGGAGTATTAACATGTAAAGTATAAAACCTTAGTCTCCAGCTCCCCAAAGCTGCTGCTGTGACCTTCTTTGACCATTAAGTCAATCAGACAGAGACACAATTTCTCAAAATTAATGCAAGTCAAATAATCACAATTAAAAAGCCCCATAAAAAAAAAGACAAGGGAAATTAAAACAAACCAAACTAAACCATACACAAAGGAGAAAAAAACAAACAAAAAACCCCACCACAAAACAAAACAAAACCAAAAAGAACACACACAAAAAAACCCCAACCAAACAAAAAACCCCACCCCACTGTTCTTCACAAACCAAAGCTTCTTGCCACTCAGATATGGCCTTCAGACTGAGCCCGTCAGCCTCTTACTCCCCTCAGGCCAAGGAGCAGTGGATACCTACTGTAAGAGAAGCCCTGTCTTTGACCTTCACAGCTGTGAGTGCCCAAATGCGCTCTCACCCAGCTTTATGTAATACTGGCCTGCTCTGCTATGGAGTTCCTGGAGGCAAATAGTGCAGGGTTCTATAAATAGCTCTTCTTTGTGTAAGGTTCACATTACACCAGGAGATTTTACAGCCCCTTCTCATTTAATGTAGGCCACCAAACTTGCCCTCACCACCACAGTGAACAAATGAAACTGGAAACTGGTAAAAATTGTTGCATTTCTTTTTCTGGAAGGCATCACTGGCTTGGAGACCTTAGCTAGATGTGCTCTGTACCCATCTTGGGAAGGGAAAGCTGTTCCACCACCATCACCAGCAAGACAGAGCATATGAGAACCGCACATGCAGAAAAGGAAATCATCAGGTAACAAAGCTCAGAAGGACAGCAACAAACACCTCAAACAGGGACTTCCTAGTCACACCCCTTGCACTTGCATGGTGCTCACTGAGGTGGATCAATACAAGATGGGTGCCAGGGGCATGGTCTAATACTGGCTGAAGAAAAGGCAAGGAAAGGCATGTATCAGAGATTTCTCAAACAGCTCAGGTATGGTTGAAACTATTAAATGAGCAGCAAACCATGTCCTCAAATAAAACCTTCTTCCTCGGGACAACATGAGAGACCAACCACTATCACTGCTGAAACAAAGATACAATTAACCCAGCTGCCAACAAATTTGGGCCAAGAGTTTTAGTCAAGTAACTCTGAACAAAGCGCAAACTGACTCAAATCCAGATATTTATTATGATTTAAAACCAGGGGGGAAGGATTTTAATCTTGTGTTGCGTTTCTATTGTTCTCTTCCTATTACAGAAGATTTTTTTTTAATTTCTCACCCTCCTCCATGACTTTACGAAGAGTTTACACAGAGTTGGTATAATTTGTCTTAAAAAAAATGCCAATTTAGGGGACTGAAGAAGGGTCATTATTTCAATTGTAACAGCTGTCCTTCTGAAAACACACAAAATATCCCGAAACAGAACAGAAACTGCTGCTTTTCTTTACTATTTCTTATTTTACAGAGTCAGTGAGACCAGAGGTGAGAGGAACTAGCTGACAGAAAAAGGAACAAAATTCCTTTCAAACTGCCAAAAAAATCCCAAACAACAACAAAAACACAACCAAACCAACCAACCAATACCCACACACCACATCTGCTGTGTCCTGATCCACTTACTTTCAGACTCAGCTTATTGCTTTGGAGTAAATTGAATAATCATACAAAAAGATTCTCTCTCCCTCATCCCCTCCCCGAAAGTAAGAACTCCAAGTTTCCTGTTGCTGCCAGAAGCAATTTTCAAGATGACTGTTAGGAAGCTTACCTCCAAGGACAGTCAGAGCACCAGTTCCTGCTCCAAGTAAGATGCTGAGATCTGCTTTAGCTCACTAGCATCACTGGCCCTCACTCCCTGGCAACAAGCCTCCCCACATGCTCCAGCAATTGGCACCATCCACTGAGAGCTTCCCTCACTCTTCAGTCCTAAACATGCACAGAGTTCCTCAGAATCTATCCCACAACTGGTTGTTAATATCCCTTGGTCTCAAATCCATTTTCTTTTCTCACCTTTAAGTAGTTACATACAGGAGCAACACTTTCAACCATGTACTATTACGTTTGAGAGGACATGAGTATCACAATCTCTTTAATTACATCCCCTTTCTAGATCTTTGGGCTGGGGGGATGTAGACCACAGCCATTTTCAGCAAGGAGAAAGCCAGACTTCCAACACTTGTTGATACTTAGACCTTACAAGTCACATTAGGTCCCAGCCTTGAGGAGTAGCTAAGACTATAGAATCCTAAACAACCAGAAATCCTGGGCTTTATACCCAAGTTTGGGTCACATGGATTTCCCAGCACCTAAGACACAAGCTTCTGACGAGCTGCTGACTAATGCGGGTGCATCTCAACACCCACCACTTCAAGGCTGGATTGCTTCTCTTCTGCTTCTGCAGAAGTTAACAGCTACAACAACAACAACAAAAAAAAAAGAGACATTTCACAGCCTTTCTCAAAATGCTGCAGAGTAGTTTAAAAACTGGCACAATTTTTCTGCCAATTATTTTTTCTGCTTGTGAAGTTTGTAAACATCAAGAATAAAATAGCAAAATAAGAATCTTCTGTTTAAAGGTTGCTCTGTATACCCAGTATATTACCATATATACACATCTGTGTTCTTGGGAACCCAGAAATGTTTATCTTAACAACAGGCTGTGGAATTTTCGGAAACTGAGCCAATTATCCATGGCTTTGTGCCATTAAAGTCAAAGTCACACCAGTGAATATTTTGGAACTGATTCTTTTAGAAAATTCCCGGGCCATTAGCAAAAAAAAACCAAACCAAACCAAACCAAACAACAACAACAAAAAATACCCCAACACTAATCAAGTCTCCTTAGAAGGCAGAATTACATCAGAGCACAAGCTAAGGGGTAAAATGCAAATTACATACACTATATGTTCTACTTTTGCTTCATTTGCAAACTAAACTATCTTAGTTATGCAATGAAGCTGAAATACAGTATTGTGGCTTTCCCCAAAGGACCGCAAAAATAAAAATCTGAAGTCACTCAATACAGATGGATCAAATGGTTCCAAACAGTATGGACACTGATTCCAGAAAATAATTGCAATAACCCTTAAATGTGGCGCTTCTTGAAGTTCTCAGCCAGTATCCCTCTATGAATGTACAAACTACACAAAAGATTCTAATGGACATAGAACTTCACTTATCAGACTAAGGACACAAGCCATAAGAAAGCACTTGATCAAACTACTCCCTGTCAGCTCTTGCTTTATTGTAAACCTGTGTTGATGGAGGCCTAAAACTACTGAAAGTGGCCTGGACAAGCCCACCTGCTTTCCAATCAGTAAGTGCAGTTTGCCACTTATCAGCATGCTTTAGGACTTACTCGTATCTTAGCACCCGATCAGAAAGCATTCAGAGTATACCAACTGCCTCAGGCAAGCAGCCACACCAGCTTTCAGCCACGAGAAACAGTTACTTGACAAACCTTATTCCTAATGGTACAAGTATTCTTTCTGTGTGTTCTACAGCTTCATTGCTAGATGGAAATTTCTCTGAAAACTCTCTCTGAAAGTGAATTTTTTTTCTACAGTAACAAAAGCAATCCTTGCTCAGGCAGTAAGAGGGACCAGACAAATTCAGTAAAATATTACATACACATGGGGGTCTGCAGTTGTTCATTCTGGAGAAAAGAAGGCTCAGTGGAGACCTTACCGCTCTCAACAACTCCTTGGAAGAAAGCTGGAGCCATGTGGGGTCAGTGTCTTCTCCCAAGGAACAAGCAATAGGACAAGAGGAAACGGCCTCAAGTTGTGACAGGGGAGGTTGGACATGAGGAACAATTTCTTCCCCATAAGGGCTGTCAAGGCCTAGCCCAGGCTTCCCAAGAGACTGGTGGAGTCTGCATCTTTGGAGGGGTGTAAAAAGCCTTGTAGATGTGGTGCTCAGGGACCTGGTTTAGTAGTGACCTGGCACTGCTGGGTTAATGGCTGGACTTGATCTTAGAATCATTTTGGTTGGAAAAGCCCTTTATTATTCTATGACTGCTATTCCTCAGTGCTTCAGCCTCTAAGAGAGATATCAGTACAATGTCCCTCAGAGAGATATCAGTATAATCAGGAATATAAACACAGGATTTCCTGAAAGGAATAAACCTCTTTACCTACCCAAGTCAATTCTGGGTGCAGAGTGCTCATGTGACATGCTAACTCTTCTTTGAGTTAAAAGAAGTAAAAAGAAGTCAAGATGTGACAGCTGAAGCCAGTAACATTAGAGAGTGCTTTGAGACTGTGCATCTTCAGTTCCACTATATAGCTTTCACTGATTAGGTTCTCTGCCCAATACATTCTAGCTTCAGATCTCAAAGCTTTATCAGAACTTTTTTGCTATCAAGAGAGAACAGGAAACCCTCCTTGCTATTAACAGTCTGGGGAGCACTTACTTGGAACTTAGCATTGCAGACAGCTAAAAATGAACTTGCTTGGAAAGGGCTGTGCATCACAGCATTGAAAGAGAGAAATTTTAGGAAAATACTTCTATATTCTACATGGGCACTGACTTCCGTGAAACAAAATCAACCTATTTGACTCCTCCTGTGGTTCATGTAGAAAAAAAATGTTTAAATTTAAGCATAAGTGAGGCGACATAGTGTATCTGCTTTAGGGTTTGGAGTCCAACAGAATTTTCAGCAAGAAATGACGAAGTAACATTTAAAAGCCTGCCCAATATCAGTAGAGATCTCCAGGCCACCACTTGCCCCATAGAAATAAAATGTTTGGCTTTGTTTAACAAATTCCTGATTATCATTTTGGTCAGAAGAACAGCGCAGCTCGTGCAGCAGTTCAAGCAAGACGGCATCCCAAAGAGAAAACTGCAGTATTTACCCTACCAGGATGCAGTGACTTAAACAGCTTAGTTATTCTTACTGCCAAGTAGAGCAGTACTTCCCTTGCTGCTCTGGATCTAGGCCCGGTTTTCAGAAGCATACTGTTTATTCACCTGGACCAGCTGCAGCGTTCACGAAAGATGCGACCCCCAATTTCTGCTAAGAGACATTTATCTCCTCTCCTCAGTAAAATATTCTGCCACTTTAAAATTGTCCCTTTCTAATATTCCATTCTTTTTCTCTGCACGATCCCATGGCCCACAGCAGGGAAGCTCAGTTTTCACACAGTCGTCCCTCACCATGGAAACAGAACAGGAAAAACCAATAGCATGTACATACCTCATTTATATTATTAAATAAAAATTCATCATCAAAATGTCCTACTGATATTCATCACTGGAATCTCCATGGCCAAGACAGGAAGCACAATAAGTTTCCCATGACTCAGGCCTAGCAATAATTCCCTTGTAAACTTCCACCATCATCATCAACACCAGCAACTCACACATCAAAGCCAAAATAAGCCACTGTACTATCCTTTAAAAAGGCAGCCAGTAAATCCAGTACAGTCCTTCTGAGGTGAATGTCTTGGTAGTGACAAGCTGCACCTGATTCTTCTGCAGCTCTTTTAACAGATGCTTTGTAGCTCTGCAGTTCCATGTCTCCTGCCCTTGTTCCAAAGCTGCTGTTGACTTCATTTTCCAAAGCCACCAAAATCCCCACAAGCTGCCCACCTGGCCCCTGCCCACAGCCCAAACCATCTCTGTGCAATCTCGGTAATTCATGCTGCTGCTTTCCCAGTGGGATGAGCCAGTGCTGAAACCCTCCCTTCCTCAGCCTCACTCCACCTACACTGACTCTGCAGTAGAAACGCGAAAGTTTATTAATAAGCAGGAGGAAAAGGTCAGTGGCTTGATTTGGATCCACAACTTTCTAGGCTAAGATCTGTTGCACAGTATACCAGAAGGGCTGGGCAGACCAGTTCTCAGAACATACTACAAAATTGTGTGGAAACAACCCAGCACACACCTATACAACCTCCCACAGAATTCTACAGATCACACAGCCCTGTCGATAGACAACAGAAGGGTGTTCTGCAACTCCCACTGATTTCAGATAATCCATGACCGATTTACAGTGAGGTAGCAAAAAAGCAACATAAACTAAGTCCAACAACAGCCAGATAGCTTAG
>VWZY01006922.1:119162-154480 GCA_013399075.1 Chloroceryle aenea
ACCTTCAAATTTTTGCATAATGATGTCATTCCATAGATTTCCATTCTTCCCCCAATCTTCACATTATGTTCAGACCTGAAGGCACTGGACACAGAACAGGGTTATTCATTAGCTTTTCCAAGGCCCTACGGGGAGATATCAATTTACAAAGCAATTTAGAAACCATACAAACCCCAAACATACAGCTAGAACAAAGAAGAGTATTTTCTTGCTACTAGAATGCATATATAGTTTACTGGTGGTTAGATGGTGTTTAGCTGCAGATTTCTGAATCAAGACACATTTTTCCTCTTTCCTCTTAAACAAGTTTATTCTTATTAGATAAGAAGTCTGTTTTTGCAGTCATGCACCACAGCTATGGCACTGAAGATAGATGAATCTCTTCTGCTCTGGCACAAAATACCTGACCCAAAGCTCAAGCGCCACGTGCAGAATTTTCCTACAAACATCCTACAAAGCAGCACCACCATGTTAAGCCTACAAAAAATCCACAACACGGCACACAGAGCACTAAGTCAGACACCATACAATAGTATCAGCAGGACCAACGACCACCAGTCAAAATGAAGAAAGATGCCATTCAGCATGAAGCCATGCTGACTGACCAGAAGGAAAGAAACATGAAACCCACTTTTAACTGACAAAAAAAGGAGGAAAAAAAAAAAAAGGATGTTTATCCATATCAGGTAGAAGACACTACCCTGGTATGAAGAGATGGTATGGTGGAACATTTAAAAAAAAAAAATCTAACAACAAATATTAAGAAAGCAGAGATGGGTGACCTCTCACCCGAGCATGCCTGCAGACCTTTGACTGCATGGAATGTTGCTCTATGAATCACTGCAGCACCTGCCACAGCTTACCTTACTTTATCTTTGGTGTCCCAGGAGCTATGAAATGCCCATCCCCTAAGTGTTTCTGCTATGTGGTAGCGTTCCCAGGTATGTCATTTAGAGAAGTCTCAAACAGCTTGGAATTCCATTTTGAATTCTCTGCCCGCAGATTTTATTTACGAAGATAAACGTGAAAGTGAAGAAAAACACATACACTGGGCCATGCACATGGAGACTGAAACACTGGGGATGACTTTTGACTTCAGCACTAAAACAAAACAAACATTATTCCCTTCAACATTTTCTTGGTTTTAAAGAGAAAAGCACAGCAGTGTATTTAAAGAAGTCTTGCTCTCCATTCTGTCACCAGGAAAAAAAAAAGGCAGCTTGCCCAGCCCAAGTTCATAATGCAGCAGATAAACATGTAAATTATGCTCTGTGCTATTTTTCTGTTTCAGCTGTCTTTTTGTGTCATAGTTCCATGAATAAAACAGATAAAATTGAAGCTCACAAGAGGTTTGTTTGTTTTTTAATGTAAGATTTTTAAGTATAAAAAGCTGCCTGTAGCACAGTATCAGTCAAATTTATGGTTCCACAATTGATAACCATTTAATTTTTTCAATGGCATTGCCATCTGCATCACCCTTCCCTGGCTACTGCACAATCAAGAAAAAAAATCAGGCATATCTAACTGGTTAATCTAACTCCCATTTCATCTGAACGGTCTCAGGTCAGGGCCTTTCCACTAACACACAGTGAAGGGCAGCACTTCTCAGAGCCACTTCAGTTAGAAGATGTCAGTTTGTTGGGATCCAGGCAGCCTTTGAAGATTGCCACAGTGAGAAAAGGAAGTTTCCATCTGTGCAATCCTACTGATTTTCCCTCAGTAACACAGAGATCATTCCTCACTGACCACAAGCTAACAAACCTCAGAAATGTGCTTCTCTTTGCAAGTTACCAGGAAGTAGCAACACAGGCAAAACCAGAAGAAATCATTGTGAATGAAAGGTACCTCTTTTCCCCTCTTCCCATTCCAAACCTTCGGCAGCTCCCTTTCACAGCTCCCCGCCAGGACTCTGTCCCTCAGTGACTCTGTCTAACCAGACTCCTAAAAATAGCTTCTCAACTACAAGACATGTACATTATCAGCAGAAAACATTTCTGCAGACCTAGTAACAGCCCCACAGCTCAGCCTGACGACATGAGAGACTGAAGAGAGAAACTAAAGAACAGTTTGCCCAGTTAGGGAAACCTTTACTGCATGCTCATCCATGCCATTCCCATATAGAACATATAATTTTCTTTTTCCCTGTGTGTTAGATAGAAGTAATCTCAAAAAACTGTATTTAGTGTCGTCTTTTTTTTGCATATAAACAACACTAAAATCAGAATATGCTAGAAACATTGATAAACTGAAGTACACTAAAATACATATTAATTTGCAATTCCACAGATTCTCTGGGGGTTCTCATAACCAACAAGTAATAAAGTGACATTTTGTGTTCAACTGCAATGCTCCCAACGCTCGAAGTTATCTTCCTCACTATAAACTAGTAAGAAATAAGATAGTGGGATTCAAAGGCTTGCCCAGGTCACTTTTGTATGGCTGCCTGTGCTGTTGCTTCACTGCATGCTTTGATCACTACAGAAGAGGTGCACACAAGATCCTCCATCACCCACAGTTGGCAGCTATGGAATTAAAGGCCAGTTAGAGTCTCAAAAAAGGTAAGTCAGGCTTAATTCCATCAAACTTAAGAAGGGAGAATAATTTTGATACACTTCATTAAATGAAAGACTGCTTTAACATTCTAAATACCCATCTGCTTGTTCACCTTTCTGCCTCCAGAACTAAGTTCTCTGCCACAAGAATTTAATGGAATAAGGGATTGGTCTGGTGTTCAAATAAAATTGCACATGAAAATACTTGCTTTGCATTTTGGGAAGTAGCTGTAATAAAACCTACTTGTAATACAAACGAATGCCAGAGATTGAGGCTGCCCTTCAGAGGTGTTCACTCAAAAACCTGAGATGGTCATTTCTCATCAGTAGCAAAGCAATGTCATTTTCAGTAAAGACAAAATATACATATTTCCTTCTTTGCTCCTTCAAAAAGTTACATTTATATTACCGTATGCAAATGTAACAGTGACAAGAGAAGAAGTAGGTCAACCTCAGGCATCGCCAAAATGGCATTCTGCACTGTATCACCGTGCTTCAGTGACAGCCAAAATTCTCAAGATGTCAAAAAAACCCCAAATGTCTCAACTCAAAGCATCTATATTAGAGATTGTTTAACCCAAAAGGAACTTGCCATCTCTTGCAAAGACAGAAAAAGTCAACAAGACTTTGTTTGAAACTCCATACACAAAACTGTCCTCCCTGCATAGACCACAAACTTCCACCACACCGCACTACCAAAGGACAGTGCTGTGACTTACTCAAAACAAATGGAACAAATGAGTTCTTGTGTCATTAAAGCAAAATCTCTGTAACCCACCACAAAGAGCCTTGGGCTGACTCTTACTCCCAACCTTATTCTAGGTTGTTCACAGTAGTTTACTTTTGTCACAGGGAATTTTAGTAGTGAAACATTCACCGTTAACTTTTAATGCTTTTAAACATGAAGGTGTCCTATCAACTCCATCTCTGTCTTTAGAACCCTGTTGAGATATTTTAGTTCTTTATGGGAGGCAACATGAGCTTTGATAATGAGACCTCCAAAATTATGAAGTTATAGATTTGTAATTACAGTTAGATGTCATAAATTGCATTATGGGTTGTAATTTTAGGAAGTCTGGGTGTGATATCAACACCACCTACTCCAGGCTTTGAACACAGACATCAGAAGTGGTTTTTTCTTGTACAGTTCAAATCCCCAGATGCTTCCAGACCGACAATATGACCTAAGTAAATTCCTGTGCAGAGCTGAAGTGATACATGAAAGCATAATTTTTTTTTAAATTAAAGATTTAGAGTGTGGGTGGGTTTTTTTCCCTAAGCTTAATGTAGATTTTTAGCACAGCAGAACTTTCCATGACTACTGTAAACACATGGGGAATCCACTCATCCATTTGCCTTTCCCATGACACTTTCATCAGAGGGCAAGTCCCCTCAGTTACACCATGACCTTCCTACTGATGTTATGTTAATGACCACACCAGAAACAAGAAGTTTTCTGAACAGAGTTAAAAACTAGTGTGCTGTTGATGAAATAGCTATAATTGGAAGCTGCAGTATCGAGAAACACAGAACTAGTACTTAAGCATAACTTAAAAAATGAGTGGAAATCCCAGCAAACCTACATCTTGCTTTAAGAAAAGTGAAGAATTTACCTGATCTAAAACCTCTGCCATTTCAAGATAAACACAAAACCAAGTTTGTTTTCTTTTGGTTTACATTGGAAGGAGGGCACTGAGAGGATGATGCATCTGAACTAACCACCTGCTTTCCTCTCAACTTTGAGATACAATCACTTCCCCTACCATACTTGTTGCCTCTCTCACCACTTCAAGGACTTTGAGAGGAAAAGGAAAAGCCACATGCAGAAGTCACCAGCACTTGTCACCAAGCGGAAGGATATCCTCAGCAGAGCCACTGCTTGCTTCACCTTCCCAGTCAGACTTACCAGGAGCGGCACCAAGCATTTTACTGAAGACTCCACCGATAACCGGCTAAACTAGAACAAGTGCGAGTACAGGAATGTCAATTTTCCTTCACTCTCCCTGGTCCAATGTGGTGTAGTTGTGCAGTAACAGTGGCCAAAATACCACATTTTCTGAGAATAAAGAGGGGTGTTAAGGGAGGGAAGCAAGGAAACTATTTGTCCAGGAACAAATAAAAATACTATCAAGGTCTCTCATATCAAGACATGTCTAAATTAGAGTTTCCACATGATATCTGAGCTGTCTATATTAAGACTCTGGGGCCAGTCTTCCACTAAATTAAGCTCCTGAGTGGCTTCAAGTTCACATGATTTTTAGAGCCTGACCATTCTTCATTCTGCATATCCTGCATTCAAAGTTTCTTTGTCATCTACATTTTTCAACCTCAATTTCAGTTCTCTGATGAAACCTTAAATATGTGAAGTCAAATGACATCAGGAAGCACATTTGATCTCTTTTTAGAGAAAAATTTAAGAATGAGGTGGAATCAAAGGGAGCAATATCACAGGTGATGAGGAAATAGTTTCAGCATTTAAAAAAAAAACAACATGGAAAACAGAAGGTGAAAAACTCTTAACACTTTTCATCCTCATGCTTACTAATTCCAGTACAGCCCGTGATAAAGACAAGCTGTGCTGCTCTAAAAGACCAGTAGTCACCTCAGTCTTTAATTTCATATTTGAAACGAGAATAATTCCAATGAGAACCCTAACGAGAAAGGCTGGTAAATGTATTCTAAATGAATCCTAGTACTTGCAGTTCTGTTTAAATACTTAATTATGGTATTTTGTTTTCCTGCTAGTCTGCAAAGACTGCAAACATTTTAGTACAGATCTACCCTTTGCTTTTATCTGAGCTCCCTTCACACGTTTAGAACACTGAACAAGACCTTGACCACAACATCTTTCGCAAAAGTTTACTCTGCCTCCAAATTTTCTTCCTAGAGTGCATGTTAAAAACATACTTTGGGACACAGTTCACCAGAAAGAAACCAAACTGGTTTCCCTTGCCGTGCCTGCCACTGTAGTACATACGTTAAAGCAGCAACACCTGGGATACACAAAGAGGGAAGAACAAAAAGAAATAATAACCTTTTTGAAAATATTTCTGGTTTTAATGTATTCCTTCAAAAAGACTTTCTCCACTAGAACTGAAACTTGCTCAGCACCTGGGCAAGGCAGGTGTTCCTCTGTATTTTAGAGGGAAATAAAGTGGGGACAAATTCTGATCTACTCTGTTATGACTATAAGTGCCTCACTGCAAGCAGACTTGGAACAAAACAAGCATAGGTAAGTGAACAGAGAGAATACAAAGCTCAGATTCATGGTGCCTTTATGATCTTTATCAGAGTGAAATGGAAATTTACTAGAGGAAAAAGTAAGATACACAAAAATGAGCAAGAAAAATCTGTCAGATGTATTTCACTCAAGAACATGTCAAGTTTTTTAGTGTAATCCCCATGGACAAGGGTTCCTACTAGAATTTAACTACCCTTTGGTTGCAATGTAAGCCTACGTGAACTAGTGGGGATAGAGGAGGAGGAGAGTGAAAACAGCCAATAAGAAGGGTGTTTTTTTCTGCTTGATATGAACCCCATCTCTGTCCAGCTACAATTACACTCCCATAATTTGCAATTTCATATTACAAATTCCAACAACTCTACAAAACCACCTCATTTCCTTCCCTTGGCTTTCCTACAATAGTCTCAAACCAGCTGCAGCACTGAGATTTTTGAGTGTGTTAAGGATTTTAGGTATTGCAGGTAATGCCAGTCCAAAGCAATTATTGATAAATTTTAAAATTTAAAGCTTTTTATTAAGATATGTCACCTCCCTTCATGTCAGTCAATCACAGAGCAAGGAACAGTTATTATGGGCATTGTTGCAAAGCTAAAACACTCCCAGTGATGAAAGGCCTTTACAGCTATTTTGTCTCCAAGATGAAAAGAGTTTTGTAACAAAGCATGTAAAAGATAAACTTGATTTCATGTTTTAACTTGATTACAAGCAGTAAAAATAAAAATTTGCGACAAATTCACTAAGTGTACTCATTCTTTGAGCAGAGTTCAGACAGAGACCAGTAGAAAGAATTAGTCAATTGTAAAGAACTGTCCTTCACTTGATTACAGCAGTGAAGATTATTACATTAAAATTCATTAGTAAGCAAACAAATTCACAGTAAAAACGCTGGGAGGAGGAAATCTAAACAGCTTTCCCATCTTCTAACAACTAGAACACAAGAATGTAACTCTCTGACGGCAACCTACTCTTTCAGAGACATCAAGAGTTAAAGAATTATTCCTAAAAAAGAAAGTTCTAGGAAGAAAATAGTTCATATCATAAAAAGTTCGTATCATCCAAAGTTCATGCATAATTTTTTAACTTTTTTTTTTTTTCCGCCTAAGTTCTGGTTTTAAATTTAAATAGAGATAAGAAAAGCAAACGCAAACCACAATGAGAAAATAATCCAAATAAAAGGATGACATCACCAGCACAAGTTATCTTGTGTTTCAAAAGAAACACTCTTGTCTAAGCTCCTTATACTGTAGGAATTTCCACTTTAACCACAGAATGAAGTCCAGGATACCAGTTAGACAGGCACCACTAACAGCATACTTAAAGAAATAGGCACTCTGGTAGCTTTAAGCTTATCAGCATATACCAAGATAAATACACATAGCATATAAGTATTAGTACATTTCCTGCCTCTGACGCTCCAGGATCACCAGTGGAACTTGTGACAAATGAACTGTCCCGTGAATATGAGTATCCAAAACTTCTTTGCAGCTGAAAGCCAGCAAACTGTGCAAGTACCTCATCTTGCACCAATCTGCCTGCTCCCACCGTACTGCTTGTTTAATGATAGTATCACAACTTAAAATACCTGATGACCAAGGTGGTTTAATCTGTACCCTTATAAATATTAGTGAGCTCAAATTCCTTCTGTTTTATTTTCAAAAAAACAAACAAACAAACAAACAAAAAAACACCAAAAAAACAAACCACCAAAAAAAAACAACCCACAACTTACGGTGGCAGCATTTTATGTAACACTGCAGGTTATTAGGACTAACTTTAGCCCTTGAGGGAGGGAAGAGAAGCAGACGAAGTAAGCAATGATCTTTGACCCATTCAAGCACAACACACTGTCCATGCCCTACTTTTGCACGCTAAAGCACAAGTCTTTTCCTCAGCCCCACAGAAAAAACCTGTCTCTGCCAACACAACAGCAGCTCAGCGTTACTGGAGAAAGAGGCCAGGCAGCGTTAAACAGCACGACAGCTGAAAAACAGCATTCAGCTAAACTGCAGAGTCAGGGAAACTGAAAAGTCCTAAAGCAGCATTTGCCGTGTTCCCTTCCTTTGTCCGAGATAATTTAAAACACGGCTGGCAACGGCCCTTGCGCGCACACGATGTACACACCACACTCAAAGCTAAGCTCCGAGAGACAGACCGTACTGGGGGATTACAGCAACACAGCAGCCACTGCTGTACCTGGTTTTTGACTCTTTTTGCTCTTGATCATCTGCATTGCATTCTTCCTTTCTGGAGCCTTCTCTTCCCCTCCAGAATTTCACCATTTGGCTAGCAGGCTCACTTTAAGTGGCTGTTTCTATTTGTGTTTCCCCACACGAACGGTTCTTGATGTCGTAAGGTCATTTGAACACACTCGTAATTTTGGCTCTCACACAAGTTTCCTCGCCCTCTCTTGGCAGAGCACTACCACAAACTACCAAACTGAGTCAAAACGATGAGGTTAGACGACTCCTCTTCAGTCTGCTGCACTAAAACCTTGGTCTTCTGGGTGCATGCTACAATATCTACATCCTGAACCATGCCGCAAATCCTTAGTTTGAGCACAGAACAGTATAGGCCACTGTACACAAACATCCTCCGGACAGAACAGATGCAAGTAAATCTTGTCTTGCTAAATGAACAGGGAGGTAGGTGTGTATCATCATGAAAACACCACAACATGTTTCCAGGGACTTCACAGAAGTACTACTATTTACCTATAGAGCAAACTAAAGCAGAATTTGATAATTACATATATGTCAAAAGATAAAAAGACATTCTGCTACATATCTGGAAACACTGATGAGAGAACAGAGCTAGGAGCTCAACTGGCAAACCACACAAAGCATTCCCACAAATGAAACCCCATTTTGATTGAATTATCTTCCAAAGAAAAAACAGTCATGAACTCTGTCCTCCTAAAAGTGGCATTTTCATACAATGCATGAGCAGTCACTCCGACAAATTTCTGCATTTTAAGAATTTGGAAATAATTTACCATTCCTCAAGAAACACTAGTGAGCAATTCCCTTTCATAATTTCTCCTCCCAAGACAGATGATAACAGTTCTCAAAGAGTCTCCTGTCCCCACATACTCCAGGCAAGTTTGCAATTGCAGCCACCTCTTCTCCCTGTAGCAATTCTCTTGTGGACTGATACAACTCTGAAGTGTCAGAAAAAAAAATAAATGTGTAAACACTTTTCCAAGGGTAAGTCACCAATGACAAACTTCTGAATCTTTGTGATAATGAAATACAATTCCCTCCCTGTGAAGCCTCTTCGAAAGCAGGTGCTCCTTCAGACAAAATAAATATTAATGCAATTTTAACCACTTCTCACCTGATCTTGCTCTTTAGAAATTACCTTCCCACTAACCTGAACTTCAATTGTAATTATTAAGAAGGCTCCCAACTCCCATCAGCGGTTCCTTATAGGGCTTCCTTTTGCATCAAGCTTTTANCCAAGCTGACAACCAAGCTCTAATCAAAACAAAATTCCTCATTTTGGACTATCTTTGTACTCTAGGAATCCTTTACACTCATGCGTGTTTTCGGATAGATTTGCATTCCCTCATTTGCTTATTTCTTCCATTCAAAACTGACCATAACTATTCCTGGAAAATGTTCAGCATTTAACATAAACAAATCCTCATGTACTTGCTCAGTGGAGCTGCAGATATTCCCAGTGCCTTTTAATACCACTCTCTTCCTGCTCCACAACAGCCCTGTCTCAGGCAGTTTTTAACACATGGAAGTACTGTTTTGAATATCAGGCTCTGATTAGAGAGGACTGAAACTTGCCATATGGTGAGCAGTGGTTTGATGAGGTGATTTACATTTGCAAACCTAATTCTGTTCCCATAAGCATTTCCATGCTTCATCTTAAGCCTAAACACACCACCTGTAACGGTAGAAATTCAGTTTGAGCCTGCCAGTGAAGTAACAAGGTGTAAAGTAATAACAAATGAAAATATTTCTATTTCACATCGAACTTTTCACTGAGAAAAATATTGTACCTGTCTTATTTCAAAGATATCTTCCCTGGCAAGTTATTTAAATCACATGAGCTTTTTAAATCACACAATTCCACTGTTACAGTGATAGCTTTTTTCCAGCACCACAGAGATTTTGAAGGCAGAGATACAGAAAAATATTCTTACAAAAAACAAACCAAACAAAACAAAACCAAACCACCAAAAAAAAACACCAAACAAGCAACCCCACATCTTTCATTTTCTTCCCCAAGACTGCATAAAAAGAAAATGAGAAGGATAGAAATACAGCAATTGGCCTTCAGTAATCAAGTTAAAGACAATCCAGAACTAACATTTTCAGCAATATGCAAGTACAGCACTTCATTTGTCAGGGGAGGGAACAAAATACTCTGAATTTCAAAAGCTGAAATGGCAGAGAAACATGTTTCTTTTCACCAACATGCACAACTAAGAGAAACATTTCCTTTTCATACTCTGTGTACAAATTGGGATTTCCGTAGACGTTTCCCTGAAACAACAGCAGATAAAATATCTCAAAAAAAAATCAATTTTTTGTTTTCATTCATTTTTCAGTTACAAGATTTATTTTTTCTGAAAACTAAAAATTTTTCAGCCAACTCTTTTCTTTTAGATTTCCAAATGAGCCCATGCAACTGTCATCTCCACCTGTCTTGCCCACACATCTTCAGCAGCAGGAAGATTTGCTGACACTATAATCAAAAATGAACTGACAGCAACATGATTTACCCTTTGCTAGACAATGTGACTGTTAAATATTCAGACAGATAACTTGGGATTCAACTCTGCAGCTGACTGGCTACTAAACTTTGTATAGATTTTATTCTGAAACACAAGTTTAGGCAACTGTGGATGTGAACTGCCAGATCAGCACACCTCAGTCTTTCAAGGCATTCTACTCCATTCCCATTTAAAAAGTTGGTATCTTGTTAAATAAAGGGATCACCAACAACTCATCTGACTTTCACAGGAGAAAAGTAACTGTTCTGTTGAGAAGTACCTGGGTAAACAGTTACTGAATAATCACCTTTAAAAAAAAAAAACAATTGTAAACCCAGAAGGCCTAAATCCCAAAGTACATTTTACTGAAGATACTTGCATCAATGTGCAGTGAGCTTAAGTTCTCACAGAAAAAAGGTACCAAGGAAAGGGAAAACAGAAAATGCCAGATTCAGACACCTGGGCATTACCCTCAGATTTTAAAAATATAAACATAGGTCAAACAAACAGTTCTTTGGTGCTACTTCCACAGAAATTTTTATGAAGAGTTACCCCGCTGGTAACATAGGATCTCCAAAGCATTAACTAGATGCCTCCTGCCTAACCATACAATATTACACCACCACAGTAGGAACAATCCAGTGCTGCATGACCTACATAGAATCACAGAATGGTAGAGGTTGGAAGGCACCTCTGGAGATAAAGTTCAACCCCCCAGCCAATGCAGGAACACCCAGGGCAGGCCACGCAGGAACAGATCCAGGTGGGTCCTGAAAGACTCCAAAACCTCTCTGGGCAGCCTGTTCCAGCCTCTGTCACTCACAGTGAAGAAGTTTTTCCTCATGTTGAGGTGGAGCTTCCTGTGTTTCACCTTGCTACCATTACCTCTCATCCTCTCACAGAGCACCACTGAAAAGAGACTGGCCCCTTCTACTTGACACTCACCCTTCATCATCCATCTACTCACACTGTAGTATTTGAAGTCTACTGTCTGTCACATCTAGTCTTTTATTTTCCATTTGCTATGGAGTTAAAAAACAAAAACAACCAACCAAAAAAAAATCCCACGAAACAAGGCTCATAATAAGCGTATGTGCGAAGCACAATTTTTCTTCATTTCCTGTACCAGCAATGTAAATCAACTCAACATTTCTAAATTATTTCATAAATTTGTGATACGACTTTTACTGGCATCTTAGCTTGGTGGTGAAAAAAGGAAAGGTTGTTGTCATTAAAAAAAAAAATCTAAAGAGATGTTGGAAGAAGGAAGTAGCTTGTCTGTGCTAATAGCTAGCGTTGTTTTACTAATGCAAGGTAACAAAAGTTTGTCCTTTGTAATAACTGCTGGTAGACGCAGTGGGCATAAAGATCCAAACTGAGGTGATGGGCTAAGAGAAAACTGGGGATCTTTTTTCCAGTGAAGAATATCCCCTATGCCACCCTTTCACACCCACATAAGAAAACGTGTTCAGTGCAAAACCCTTGCCCTGCAGCTTCTCTGAAAATGCTGTATGTAGGCAGGATAAATTATTCTTCAGAATGAGAACGTTTGGAATGTGTCTCTGCTTTTCAGATACCCAGACACAAGTCTGAACAGTAGATTACACTGTGAGCACATGGGCAGGGTAGGAAACTTGTCTTAATATTGAAAGTGTAAAATAGGTTCTATTGCTACTGCAGGAAAGCATTAAGCCACAATACAAAGTTTAGAATTAATTTAGAAATATTTAAGATCTTGCTAAAATAGGACTGAGCACTGAAACACAGGAAATGTTTCCACTTTTCCTCCTCATCAAATACACATTTATGTTTTAGTATTAAAAAAAACACCAAACAACAAAACAAAATAAAACACCACACACAACACTTAAAAGCAATTCAACTTCAGAAATAAGAACAAAACAAAAGCAGTTTGTTCCCCATATAGCCCTTTTCTGACTAAAACAACCACCATGCGCACTTCCTCAAACTGAAGAAAACCAACCATGCCTTTTACTAATCTGCATAGTATAGAAAAAAAAAACCACAACCTGAGGGCAGAAGTAAAAGGCAAGAGATAACCAAGGTCACTCCAGTCCTCAGGGTATCCCAATGGCAGTACCCATGACACCTCCACAAAAAGGTCACGCAGATGAGTTCACCTGGTCTAGGCACCAGCAGCACAAGTTTTACTGATGAGTAAAACAAAACAAATGAAGAAACCCTGAAGTCTCCTGCCCACTTCTGTCCTCTTTCTCCACATGCAGTGCACTCAGGACAGACATCCCCACACTGCACACACTAGTGGGTTCAAGTTTGTTTCCACATGATGCCCCAAATAAACAAGTGGTTTCCAGTTTCACTTCAAGCACTGAGGCTCACTCTTCATATTTCAAGATAGAAAGAACAAGATCTTGCTTATTCTGGAGTATGCAAGTTTTTCCTCCTTTGAATTACATCAAACAACTCACACTTGGATTTTAGAGCATCCACCAGTGTGAACAAAGTAATAAATCAACATTTAAAAGGAACCTCACCATTCAGGATCTATGTGAAAGGACAGATGTAAAAGACAAGCACAGATGCTTACTCAGTGTTATCTGAATGAAAATGGCTCTTAAGGGAGAGGAAAGAATGAAACTTTAATGACTATTTGAGAATTCACCACACGTTTGCTGGACTCTCGGGGGAGCCCACGCCAGGGACCTTACAGGAGGAGCAGAGATAAGTGGAAGGTAGAGCCAGTCTGGAGGAAGTGGCAGCAGCTGCAGAAGGCTGCAGCTGACATGGGTACATCTGCTTCTATCCACACGGGAGCCTGTGCTTCCAGATGGCAAACAGGTACCAAGGACAGCATATTTTTTTTTTTAAGAAATCACTTTAAAGACAGACAAACAACACAAACTGAATAGCTCGTCAGCTGGTCTTAAATAAGGATTGGCCTGGTGTCATCCCAATTAGCTGACGGCCGCCAAAACAGTCTCAGGAGATTGCCAGGCAAAAAGCAGACAGGCATATATGTGCTACCCCTCCCTCAGGAACAAACTCCCTCTGTCTCCAAATCTGTTATCAAATACTACTCATAGCTAGTAAACCCAAACCGCTTCAGAATAGGCATTGGATTAAAAGCAAAGATACATACTCAGTACTTATGCTTTAGTGCTTATCTATTCAAGTCAACCAAGGGTCCCATTCTGCCCTCAGTTACCGTCTAGTAATTCCAGTTTGGTGCGGCTGCACTACTTTGGATTTACACATCAGTAACAGTACAACACAGAACTGAGCAAGTAAATGAGGTTTTATCTATCTTAAAGGCTGAACATTTTCCAGGAATAGTTATGGTCAGTTTTGAATGGAAGAAATAAGCAAATGAGGGAATGCAAATCTATCCGAAAACACGCATGAGTGTAAAGGATTCCTAGAGTACAAAGACAGTCCAAAATGAAGAATCTTCTTCTGATTAGAGCTTGGTTGTCAGCATCTAAAAGATTGATGTAAAAGGAAGCCCTGTAAGTAACCGCTGATGGGAGTTGGGAGCCTTCTTAATAATTACAATTGAAGTTCAGGTTAGTGGGAAGGTAATTTCTAAAGAGCAAGATCAGGTGAGAAATGGTTAAAATTGCATTATTATTTATTTTGTCTGAAGGAGCATCTGCTTTTGAAGAGGCTTCACAAAGAGGCCGTTGTAGTAGAATATAAAATTGAAAGCTACAAACTGAAAGTTCACTTAAATGCACCTTTTGTCTAACTGCTTAAGTTTGAACTTCTCGTGGGACTCGGACACAGAGCCCCCACCAAGACAAGTAGCCCTATCAGTGAGGCAAGTTAAGCTAAATTACTTATACTCCAATAGCTCTATCTAAACACGCGTAACCCCAGAACATCTAACCTGTCCATCTGACAGCCCAGTGTTGTATTCAGATATGGCACCATTTAATTATGAACTGGATCACTAGAAGAGAATGGGACAGTTAACTTGCTGCTGTTTAATGAGCAAGCTCTTGTTAGTTGTGAATACATTCACTGTACTCATTAAATCAGGAGGCACTGGGGTTCTGAATACATCATTAAAAGGATCCAGGAACGCTGCTGCTTAGTTCAGCGTGACTCCATGTTCTGCCTGACAGTTGGAAAATGAGCAAGAAATGTAAGGTCCTTCCTGTTAGGCCAGCAGACCTCTCTTTAATCCAGGAGAAGGGCGAGGGAGTAGGAGATCTGCTTTTTCAGAGCTTCACTCATTTAGACAAGTTTGTTCTCTTTTTACTCCTGACTTGAAGCAACAACGTGCTCAGTACTGTAAGACAGCAGCAAAAAGAAGTGCGAAGTTTGGGGGAGAGAGGGATATTAAAAATAAACAAATAGTAATTAAAATAAAACCCCCACAAAACAACATAGTATCATAACCCATCCTCAATAGACCCAAAGAGCAGGAATGTGCATTAATCTACCAACCTACCAATTAGCAAAATGAACCCATGTAAAGCAAATACGGCCATACCCCTAACATGGCAGCTCCCACAGTATTTACAATATATTAAGGCTGAAAAGGGAGTGAAATTGGCTACTAGGCTCCTGTACATGCTCACAGGAAACATGCAGAATGTATGTTCAGTGAGAGGATGAGACTGTCATCTGCCAAGGCCCGATCCATCTACCCACAAAGATACACAACCACGTTAGAATCACAGAAATCATATTGGTTGAAAGAGACCTTCAAGATCATGGAGTCCAACTGTAAACCCAGCACTGCCATCTCCACAGCTTTGAAACCCCTCCAGGGATGGGGACTCCACCCTTTCAGGGAAGAAACTCTTCCTCACATCCAACCTAAACCTCTCCTGGTGCAAATGAAGGCCATTACCTCTTGTCCTATTGCTTGTTCCTTCGAAGAAGAGACCAACCCCACCTTGCTACAACATTCTCGTGAGAGAGATTAAATGCAACTGGCAGCTCTTTAGCTTGAACCCATTGCATGGAAGTGCTTTCTACCAAAAGAGGTATGTGAACCAGCATCACTGAGGTTGCAGAGAATTCTGGAAATCTAGGAAGGGAAAAGGCATTTCTGAAACACCTGTATAACAAATCCTCTCTTTTCCTCCCACCTCATACATAGAAAACTGGACATGTTGCTGAATTTAAGAACTGGGGTAGGAGGGGAGCTGACCAGGGCTTAATACTCTCAGTGTAAGACTCAACCACTTTAATCCAAACAATTATTTTCCAGTTAGAAAGCTGTTGATACTGTAAGGAGCTAATAAACACTGGATCCTAGTCAAAGAAGGACTGCCACCTACGAAGGCAACCATAATACCACAAGCACATTTACCATAGTCTCCTCCCACCATGCAGACACTAAAGTTCATGGAAAAAAACATGCCCTAACTAGTCATGTTAGCACATGAGGAGTTTGCTTGCTCCAAGCCTTCAGAGCAGCCCCTGGAGCTCATTGAGATCCAGGTTTTTTCAGTTTTGCCAATAAAATAATCTTCATGGAAAAAGTCATTCTGATTAAGCAGTCAAGCTTAATGCAACATGCTGTTGCTAATCCTCTTAAATTTTCTCTGCACTGTAATCTCAGTAACACAGGAGACCCTGTTCTTTTCATAGGAGCTATGTGACGGTGGGAACTGTCTTGATCTTATTCAAGTATCAATTGATTCCTCACTGCTACCAAGCTGAGTAATCAACACCCAGGTCTCAGCCCACAGATCATCTTACTTTGGGTGTGATCATACAGCAGGACTAGGTATGAGCTGTAAAAAGTCACTCATCCACAGGAGCTATCAAAGACTTCTGGGGTAACACCCTATGACAGTAGATGGAGACAGTTATTCAGGCTGTGCCCACAATATGGTGTAAAAGAACTATCTAGCTCTCCAGTGGTTTAAAACAGCACCACTACTAGAAAGAGGAAAGGTTAACAGCTTGCGGATGGGGAGATCAAAAGAGGGAATCACAGTCAGACTAGATCTAGAGATGTAGCTCTTCCCAGAAATATGCACCTACAAGTGGGTCCTAGCACTTCATTAAAATTCCAGTTCACTGACTTAAAAATAAATCCTTTAGGTCACCAACATTGTTTTTTTTTTCCAGTGTCAGATAAAACTATGTGATGAATGAGTATTCAAATTTCTGATCAAGTGTATGCAACATCCCAAAAGGAACATGCACAGAGAAAATGCACTGGAAAGGCATGAGAGCACCAAGAACTGCACGTTAGATCAATCATTTTAGGCATTCTCTTGAATCACTAAAAAGCTCAGAGAGCTGTCTGAATAGAGTTTGGAATCTGAAAAATGGACATTGAAAATTAAAAACTTATCAAGAGGTGCATTTTCTTCCCCCCTGGAAAGGTTAAGGAGTATCGGGGAGTGGCAGACAGATTGGTGGAGCCACACGCTGAGGCAAGGCAGCAGATGGGAGGCTCCATAAGAAACAGCGGATCCCCTTGCCACTGGGCAGAAGGAGGGTACCTAAGAGATGGGGGTGGGGAATGGAAACAACTCCCTCCTCAGGGAGGCATCTGAATCCCCTTCCAGCCTCCCTCACTTTCCCACTTGCCCTTACACAACAGGTTTGGGACTCGAACTTGAGGGCCAGGCAACTGAGGATGTAGATGAAGGTCCATGCAGGGGGTTGCCTGGGGTGAGTCGGCCAGCCCCAGGCAGTAGTAGTGTACAAAGAAAAAAGGGAGGGTCATTCTTATAGGCGATTCCCTTCCGAGGGGAACAGAGGCCCCATGTGCAGACTGCCTCCATCCCACAGGGCAGCGCTGCCTCTCTGGAGCCAGGTTAGAGACACCACCAGGAAACTTCCTGGTCTGGTACTCTGATTATTACCCATTACTGGTAACGCAGGCCAGTAGTGATAAAGTTGTAGACCGAAGTCCTAAAGGACTTTAGGGCACTGGGGCAATTGGCAGAAGGATCAGGAGCTCAGATAGTTTTCCTTAATCCCTTCAGTGGCAGGAAGAACACTGAAAGGAACAGGTAAACACAACTGATGAACACATGACTCAGAGGCAGGTGTCACCAGTGGAATTTTGTTGGTGATTTTTTGACCACTGGCTGTTTTACAAGATCCCAGGCCTGCTGGCAACAGATGGGGAATGCCTGTCTCAAAGGGGTTAAAGGATCCTGGGTAAAGAGCCAGTGGGGCTCACTGAAAGGTCTTTAAACTAGCCTGGAAGGGGGATGAGGAAAAAGCTGGGCTCGCTAGAGAGAAGCCTGGGAGCAGCAAGCCAATAGCTGCAGGGCAGTGTGGTGGTGAGGTCTTACAGTCAGCTGACTCAGTGGAAGTGGGAGATGATGAACCATGCGGCAGCAAAAACACAAGAGTTGATAGGCTGGTAACTGAGGCATTTTAGAACCGGCTGGGGGGAACTGGGGCTTCTTCCTCCAAGAAAGTAGCAGGACCCTTAACCCAGCTGAAGCACATCTATAGCAATTCACATAGCATGGGCAACAACCAGGAGGAGCTAGAGGCCATCATGCAGCAAGAAAACTATGCTATAGCTGCCATCATGGAAATGTGGTTGGATGACCCACAGAATTACTGAGGCTGGAACAGACCTCCCAGATCATCAAGTCCAGCCTATGACCCAACACCATGACATCAGCTAGACCATATCACTAAGCGCCACATACAATGTTTCCTNTAATGTTCCCTGTGAGTCTCCTCTTCTCCAGGCTGAACAACACCAGCTCCCTCAGCCACTCGCATGACTTGAGTTCTGCAATTGATGGCTACCAGCTTTTCCTAAGGGACAGGCAAGAAAGGCGAGGTGGTGGGATGACCCTCTATGTCAGGGAGAGATATGAATTTCTACCACTGAATGATGGAGATGACAGGGTTGAGTGTTTATGGGTAAGAATCAAGGGAAGACCAACAAAGCAGATATTGTAATGGGAGTTTGTTACAGACCACCCAATCAGGATGATGAGACTGATGAAATATTCTCTAAGCAGTTGGGAGACGTTTCACAGTCACTACCTCTTGTTCTCATGGTCAACTTCAAATTCCCAGATGTCTGCTGGGAACATAACACAGCCGAGAGACAACAGTCCTGGAGGTTCTTGGAGTCTGTGGAAGATAGCTTCCTGATGAAGCTAGTGAAAGAGCCAAATGGAGAAGGTGCCTTCCTAGTTAACAGAGAAGGACTTGTCGATCTAACAGTCAGAGGCCAGCTTGAACTTAGTGATCATGAAATAATAGTTTTTGATATCAGAACTGCTACATTGGACTTCCATAGGGCAGACTTTGGCCTGTTCAGGAGACTGACTGGTACTGTCCCTTGGGGGCTGTCCTGAAGGACAAAGGAGTCCAAGGCGGCTGAGCACTCTTCAAGAAGGAAATCTGAAAAGCAGAGGAACAGGCTATCCCCATGTCCCAAAAGACAGGCCGGTGGGGAATAGACCAGCTGGGCTGAATGGGGAGCTCTGGCTGGAACTCAGGAACAAAAGGANGGAGGTTCTTGGAGTCTGTGGAAGATAGCTTCCTGATGAAGCTAGTGAAAGAGCCAAATGGAGAAGGTGCCTTCCTAGTTAACAGAGAAGGACTTGTCGATCTAACAGTCAGAGGCCAGCTTGAACTTAGTGATCATGAAATAATAGTTTTTGATATCAGAACTGCTACATTGGACTTCCATAGGGCAGACTTTGGCCTGTTCAGGAGACTGACTGGTACTGTCCCTTGGGGGCTGTCCTGAAGGACAAAGGAGTCCAAGGCGGCTGAGCACTCTTCAAGAAGGAAATCTGAAAAGCAGAGGAACAGGCTATCCCCATGTCCCAAAAGACAGGCCGGTGGGGAATAGACCAGCTGGGCTGAATGGGGAGCTCTGGCTGGAACTCAGGAACAAAAGGAGAGTTCAAGGCCTTTGGAAAAGGGGACAGCCAATCAGCAGAACTAGGAAGATGAAGGGAAGCTATGCAGGGAGAAAATTAGAAGGGCCGAAGCCCAGCCAGAATTTAATCTAGCTATGGCCATAAAAACAAAAAAAGTGTTTCTATAAATACATTAACCACAAAAGACAGACCAGTGAGAATCTCCATCCTTTACTGGATGCAGGAGGAAAGAGAGTGACTAGGGATGAGGACAAGGCTGAGGTATTTAATGCCTTCTTTGCCTCAATCTTTAATAGCAGGACTTGTTTGCTGGGTAGCCATCCCCTCAAGCTGGAAGACAGGGATAGGGAACAGGAAGCATCCATAGCTCATGAAGAAATAGTGGCCTGCTGCATCACCTAGAGATACATAAGTCTGTGGGCCGAGATGGGTTATGCCTGAGAGTGCTGAAGAACCTGATAGATGTGCTCACCAATCCACTCCTCATGATTTATCCACAGTCCTAGCTAATGGGGCAGGTCCCAACAGACTGGAGATTAGCAAATATGATGCCCATCTACCAGAAGGTCCAGAAAGAGAATCCAGGGAACTACAGACCTGTCAGTCTGCCCTTGGTGCCAGTGAAGGTCATGGAACAAATTAGCTTGAGTGCCATAAAACACCATTTACAGGCCCCTTTACAGGACAACCAGGCCCAGTCAGACCAGGTTCATGAAGGGCAGGTCCTGCTTAACTAATCTCTCCTTCTATGACAGTGTGACCCACTTGATGGATGAGGGATAGGCTGTGGATGTTGTTTACTTGGACTTCAGCAAAGCCTTCAATACTGTTCCCCGGAGCATCCTCATGAACAAACTGGTTGCTCTAAGCCTGGACAGGCATACACTCTGCTGGATCAAACACTGCTGGATGGCCAAGCCCAGAGAGTGTGGTGAATGAACTAAATCCAGCTGGCAACCAGTCACAAGTGGTGCTCCCCAGGGCTCAAGTGCTGGGGCCACTCCTGTTTAACATCTTTATTAATGATCTTGATGATCTTGAGAGCACCCTTAGTAAGTTTGGAAGACAACACCAAGCTAGGTAGGAGCATTGAGGTTGCTTGGGGGTAGAAAGGCTCTTCAGAGGGACCTGGACAGGCTAGACTGATGGGCTGAGGCCAATCATGAGAGCTTCAATAAGGCCAAGTGCCAAGTCCTGCACCCAGTGGGTCACAGCAACCCCAGGCAACGCTACAAGTTTGGGGAGGAGCAGCTGGAAAGCTGCTCAGCAGAAAGGGACCTGGGGGGGCTTGAACAACAGCTGGCTGAATGTGAGCCAGCAGTGTGCCCAGGTGGCCAAAGCAGCCAACAGCATCCTGGCCTGCATCAGGAATAGTGTGGCCAGCAGGACTTCTTTAAGTGACTGTGCTGCTGTACTCAGGCACTGGCGAGGCCGCACCTTGTTCAGTTTTGGGAGCTGCAGTATAAGAAAGACATTGAAGTACTGGAGTGGGCCCAGAGAAAGGCAAGGAAGTCAGTGACACGAATTAAGTTTTATGAGGAGCAGCTGAGGGAGCTAGGGCTGTTTAGTCTGAAGAAAAGGAGGCTGAGAGGAGACCTTATCACTCTCTACAGCTACCTGAAAGGAGGCTGTAGAAAGGTTGGTGTTGGTCTATCCTCAAAAGTCACAACTGACAGGACAAGAGGAAATGGCATCATGTGCCAGCAGAGGTTTAATTTGGACATTAGGAAAAACTTCTATACTGTAAATGTTACCAAAGACAGGAAAACACTACCCGGGGAAGTGGTTGAACCACCATCCGTGGATGTATTTAAAAGCCATCTAGATACGGTGCTCAAGGATACAGTGTAGTAGTGGCCCTGGTAGAGTTAGATACTGTTTGGACTTCATCATCTTAAAGGTCTTTTCCAACCACAGTAATTCTGTGATTCTTTGTGCTTCACACTGGACAACTCCTGCAGCTTCTCAGCTGGTTCAGCTTAAAAACCACAACACAATTTAATGTCAGAAAGGAAAATATGATACACAGGGAGTTGTATAAACAACTGTTGTTCTGCTTAGCAACAACATGCTTACATGGTTAAAAAAAATCTCAGAACACGAGAAATACAGAGACATACTTGTCACCTATTATAAATAGTTCACATTTTTCATCTTCTCATGTATCTTTGGTTTGCATTTAGAGATTCTTATACTTTCCTGCTGGTAACTCCCTTATGCATTTTGTACAATACCGAGTATATCAGAAGTTCGTAGAATTCTAAGCAGCTTCCGAGTTATATTTTCGGTCTGAACTCGTTAGTTGACTTTCAGAGGGGACACAAATTACATCAAAGCAAGACTTGTAATCATTTCCTACTATGACAAAACGACAGAAAGAAGGTGCTATTCTCTGTACTCTACTATAAGCAGTAGTTCTATTTACAGATTTTTATCACCACTTTATTAACTCCTCTTTGTTCTGTGTAATGCATCTCATGCCTCATCATAGATAATCAACATCTTTGCAGGAACAACTTTACACTATATACGCACACAAAAAGTAACACAGTAAGGGCACTGTCTAAATAGCAGTGTCAAAGAAAACAGAAAATGAAGACATGAAAGGCAGAAGATGTACACTCAAGCGAGCTTCTCCTAGCCCCCCAAGCTCCTACTTTCCAAGAAAAGCATTTATTCTCATATGATCACTTCTCTCACTCTTCTGTTTCAAGTACTTCAAATTAGGTTTTGAGACGCACAAGTTAATGTAAAGTATCTTACCCAGTTGAA
Source organism: Chloroceryle aenea (assembly GCA_013399075.1). NCBI lineage: Eukaryota > Metazoa > Chordata > Aves > Coraciiformes > Cerylidae > Chloroceryle > Chloroceryle aenea. The sequence goes on from VWZY01006922.1 coordinate 141,279, forward strand.
TGGAAGAAAAAAATAATTAAAAAAATCTGTTTTTTTTGCATGGAAAAATGTTTTGCCAGACATTTATTTTTTCCATGTATTTCTGCACCACATGTGGGGGCTGGAAGGGAGCCTAGGAACATCTGCCACAGACTTTAAACCCCCTAATAATAGCCCAGCTGGTGTCCCCAGTCTAATGATCTCAGCAGAGACTCATGTGACCACTCCTGACTCTGGCCCCCAACCCAGGCAAAGCACAGAAACACTCAAAGGTTGGGCACATTCATTCATTCATTTTCAACTCCATTTGCATTTCACTGAAGAACCAGTGCAGAAAGCAAGTTGAACTGCTTACATTTCAAGTAGCTCAACAGTCCCCGTTTCCATAGGATTTCTCCATGCTCCTCTCCTTTAATTCCAGTTTAGCACAGCACTTCCATAAAACAATGCTACTCAGGAAAAGAACTGCCACTGTCAGTGATCCAGGGTTACTAACATACAATGCTTTAATTGCATTTAACTATATTACAGAAGTATTGTCTTGTTTTCTTTTCATGGAGTATCTTCTATTCCTGTCCATTTACTTTCAAATAAATCTTTCAACCAGCTTTCTTTTAAACATTCTTAAAAGTTTGTTTATAGAGAAGAAAACCTTTATATCAGAGATGCAGGGGTAAAAAAAGAGGTTAAAAAAGACGACAGAGAAGCAAGGGACTCAGATCTATGTTTAAGCTCGCACAGCACTGGGCATTAATGGGCATTTATCACACAAGATGTTTTAATTTCCCACACACAAAGCATGTAGCAAAAAGAGTATGAGGGACTCTGTGAAAGGGGGAACAAAGAAAGCAATGTTTAGGTGGAGGTGAGGCTCCAGAGACTTTTGTTACACGTCAGCCCACCTTTTGTCCTCTTCACTCCCTCATCCACACAAAAACACAGGTAGCTTCCAGCAAGCATGAGTTCCATTTATGACTTAATACCACATGTGCCATGCAAGGCTGCACCTGACCCAACGACTGCCTATCTTCAGCAGAGACAGGAGCATTCCACAGCCAAGTTTAGTCACTGGCAAAGCACGAAGAGGCAGCTACTTTAGCAAATTACTGTATCCACAGTAACAACAGACTGAATACAGAGCTCCAAATTCCAAGAACAAGCCATTTAATCAGCCCACTATAAAACACCAATATGTGACACTAACATCCTCATCAAAGAACGTTTTCATTCTCATTTCCCATGAGGGAGTGAAGAAAAACCAACCCAAAAGCAGATAAAGGCAACACTTTGTAAATTCCCACACTGCTCAACAATGTTGGTCCACTTTAAAATAAGAGCCATTTAGCAGATAATCTTTCTTAATTTGCACCAGATCACTGAACAACAAAGGGAAAAAAGAAGAGAAAATACAGAGCAAGTTACTTTTCAGTTTTATATCAAAGCACTGGAGTCTGAGAAAGGCCAATACATGAGATCAGCCCAGTTACAGTAATTAATTTGACTGTGGCAAACACATCTACAGTCACACATCAGTTATAGGCCTTACTCCTCTGCAGTCCTGTGTGGGATCTGTCACTTCTCTCAGAGCTTTAAGATCAAGATACATTTTAGGTAGCAATATTTCCTAGTCTCACGACTGGGCTATGAAACTACCCACATGCTCTTATTCCTGACTTCACTATGAAAAAAAGTGTATTTTAAGAAACTAGGCAAACCATCTCATCTTTTCAACAGAAATCTAAACATCAGCAAGAACTAGGTCAAAGGATAAACAAAAAACAGAAGCAGAAGAGCCTGTAGAGAAAGACATGGACTCAAGTAACATTGTTTTGATCGTGAATTCTTAATACCAAAAACTGTACCATGGAAGGCTGTATGGTGGTCATGCTGTATGTTTTTACCTGCAAATTTAAGGCCAAACCCACTTCATTCCCACCTTAAACTGCAACTGGAGAGCTGACTATGCAGTGGCAGCAACAGCTGCGTCACAAGGGTTGCCTGTGGCAAAGACCTGGGCTGGCATCAATAACAAATTACACTTTTTTAAAAATAAATTTGACATCAGACACATTCAAGAAGTTGTCTGTTGCTGTGCGGCTTCTTGTGTAACAGATACAGTAACTACAAATAACACACACGATGCCCTTCAGCTTGTCTGGAAAGACAGCTGTTCACAGAACAAGCATCCTCTCCGAGGCACAGTCTGCAGTTAGGTTCTTCCACATCGGTCAGTTCACAAATGCTGTCTGGGGGAGGGCACATCACTACTGTTGTCTCAGGAGTTTGTTTTCTCACATGCTACATGCCCAAACTCCTCTTCCCCTTCTCTGTGGTGCCACATGCCGCAGCTCCAAGTCCCATGGGCCAGAAAGCAGGCAGACCACCTGAGTTAGTACTTGCACATCTCAGAGCTTCACCATCTCCACTGCAGTCACACTCTTGTTCAATACAAACAATATCCACACATAATTTAGAAGTGGTCAGCCTTACTCTACTTAGAAAGTCAAGCTGTTGATGGGAAAAGGACAGGAATTTTAGTCTGCCTGCATTTTAGCCCATCCACACGCTATGTCCTTCTCAGCCACTTGTCATTTATCCAGAAAACAGTTTTCCCTTCCTATTTCAACATGTGCCTTATTAAACAGCGGTCCTAACAGAACTTTTATTTTACCCTTCAGGGAACTACAGGCTGGGGTGTAAGACAAATGAGTACCTCAGGCAATAAAGATGGACACAATGCAAACATTGTGTAACTGTAAAGTACAGTCATTGATAGATACAGTTACCACAACCTGTAATAATTCCTGCTTGGCCCAATTCCCATCTTTCTGGAAATATGCCTCTGCTGCAGAAGACTGAGGGTGGATGGAGAAGTTGCTTTAACATTATAAACCTATCACAAAGCCCATAAATAATATTAGATCACAGACATGGGCAGAGTAGCCTAGAGGCCTTCCAAACAATTAAGTTTGGTTAACAAGAGAGTCCCCTACCTTAAACAGCCTTAACATTCAGAGTTACAGTTTGAGTCACACCTGCCAAGCACTTGATATCAAGACACGACAGGCTACAGTGAAAGTCACTCAGCTAAACTTAGCGCAAAAAGCAGAAAACCCTATCAGTACACACCCTGGAATAATCAGTTATTTCACTGTCTGAATCTTGGGCCAGTTGATACCCATCTTGACTAAATATCCGAACAAGAGGTAACACAAGCAGATAGCACATTTACTACTGCAGCTCTGGACTGATCTTTAGGTTGGGCATGCACTGTAGGCAAGAGGCAAGGCCTGGAAAGCATAGACAAGACAGCACCACTATGATCAGCTGCAATTAGCAGTGCTTAGCTGAACAGTCCAACTCTGCCCTCCTGTTTACACCATGTCCCAAAACTCCCCCATTTTCAAACCCACCCTTATAGGTGCAAAGGGGAACTGGTCCAAAGACAGCAGTCAGTGCTGCCAAGAAATAAATCTGCTCCTTTTCATGTCTTCTCATTGAAGCTGAACAAATACTTCACCACAGCGTATTATACCCCAGGGCATAATGAAAAAGTAGAAGTGCTGAAGTTTAAAAGAGCCATTTGGAAGTGCAGGAGGCAGAGTGTCTCCCGCTCTCATTTGCTTCACAGTCGCTCCGTACACAACTACAAAAGCTCCACACAGAGTAAAGCAAACATAAACCAGGCAGAGCTGGCGGCAGGGGAGATCTCAACCTGAAGGTCATCTTGTCAGCACTGCAAATATGGAAGCAGCTGCTGCTGACATTTTGATATGGTCCATATATTGCAGCAGTCAAAATCCAAGAGACTGGAACTCAGATACATTTGAGGTGTCAAGGATTCCAGACTCTTTGACCCCCACAGCTGAGATACTGTACATAGTATTTTCAGGCAGGTACACTACTGTATCCAACAAGGGTAATTTAGCCTTTTTTTTTTTTTTTTTTTTTCATTAAAAAGCAGAGAAGCCCAGAGGTCAACATAGGCTCCCACTCCAGCCATTTTGGGCCAAGCACCTTGTCTTGTAATGTAATGGATCCTCTCCCCAGAAACACCCACCCTATCATCCTTCCTCCTTTACCTTTTTCAGCTCATGCATACTACGAGTGATTGTCACACAAAAAGCATCAAGTAACAACCTGTTTAACCACTATGATCCACTATGATCTGTGCTGCTCTAGAGTGTAAAAGGTAAAACATGTTGAATCAAGACATTTTGTTGGCTCCTGCAAAGATAATCCACACAAATACAAAAAACCCACCCAACACACACAAAACCAAACCAAAACAAAAAAACAAAACCCACACCCCAAACCACCCCCCCCCAACAACACAACACAACACACAACCACCACACAAAAAACCACCACGCCACAACCATAAGAAAAGTCCAAACCAAACATCCAAAACCATACACAGCAAAACCCACAACACAAACAAACCTCAAACAACAAACAAACCAACCCTTTACAATCCATAATCCACAGCCTCACAATTTGGACTTTACTTGAGGAACCATTCCTGAATTACAGACATATTCTGCTCCTCATAATTGATAGGCATTTGCAACTGTAAATATCAGATTCCCACTCCTATTAACATGTATTCTCCAAGAGGTTAGTGAGTCCCCTTGTTCAGAAACACCTTTTTTTTTCAGATCAGTGCTACCAGGCACTTTATGAAGTTCTCATTAGGCAAGGAATACAGTTAGGAAACATAACTTCTTTTGGCCACCACAGCCATCTCTGGGATTTTATCATGAAAATCTGTCATACTACTTACATTATGAAGATATATTTAGAAAATAAATTTATAATGGATTAATTTAAATTCTGAGTTTCTTATGATTTTTTAAAGCTCTATTTTAAATATTATATTCACTCATATTTTATCAGTTCTTCTTAACCTCGTTTGTTAACTTCTGTCTTTCAAACGCCTCTACTAAGTAGTTGCTACCAAGAACTTTACAAGCTTTTTACAGATTCCCTGTAAAGAAAAGGAGCTGGCCAAGTTCTCTCTTTGAGCTCTTCACTGAGGAAAGGAAAACCTCCAGTATTTGGCATACAAAACAAAGCCAGAGAAACAGTATGATTAAAATAGAAGACAGACATACAGACACAAAAGCAGGGAGAAAAAAAAGTAGAGATTAGCCAAAACGTCAGAATTCATAAGATACTTTAGTGCCCTTTAAGAACATCTAGTGCTTCATTATTCTGAGATCCCAAGAGCTCAAAATTCTTTCACTTCTCCAGCGTTAACAGCACAGTGTCCAGAACAGTCCCTCCCAAGATCTATTCTTTAGCTTCCTATGTACAGTCCCAGGTTGCTATGCAGCTGGATTGTAAATTTTCTATTGTAAAACAAACAACAGTTTCCAGTTAGCAATCAGGAACCATCAATTTCCCTTTGGAACAAAAATTAATTACCTGTTGTTGGATTCGCATCAAAGCCACAACAGGCCGAAGCTCTGTCATTTCACACCTTCTCAACTTCTGGAGTTCAAAGTATTTTATAGCTGCTCAGTCTAAGAGTTGGCCAAATAAATAAGAATTCTTTTATTGCCCACATTATAACAACTGTTTGCTTCTCTTCTCTGGAGAAAGGTCTGAGTAACCAAGAGACCACATTACATCTGTTAGAACAAGTTAGGATGGTACAGGCTGATTATTTTCCTGACTATGCAGCCCCTCCTATTTCCTCTTACTCATTTCTCCTGCTACAATATTATATCATATCTTTATCTTCATTATCCCCACTGGTCATACGATCAAAACAATAGGCCTGCTGCCAGGTGCATTTAGGAATTTCCGCTCAGCCTTCTGGACAAGGTAATTAGTGCTAATTTACCATCTCAGATAACAGAAATAGGACAGGGTGTTCAATCTTCCCCATGCAATTCAGCTAAGAGTACTAAAAAGATGTTTGGTGTTTTCTTTTATTAAAAACAAACAAACAAAAAAACCCACAAAAATAAACTCCCAACACAACTAGCCACTGATAACATTTTGATAACGTTAAGTCTTGTTTTTAAAGAGAGCTATAGAAGGTGATGCACAAACATTAAACACAAGGTGTGGTGTTGGGCAACTAAAGCAAACTAAGCACTAACCAGCCTCACCTGCACCCTCCCACCTTGCCTTTGTGTCTCCTTCAGCAGTCAGTCACCTAACCCCCTGAGAAACACAAACTAGCAGAAAACTAGAACCAAAGAAATTAAACCAAGTTTTAAAAATGTTTTTTCCAATGTGCCCCGCTGGCTTATCTCCTCCTTGGGTAACAGCGTGAAAGATCTGTGAATGATGTAGTACTACACATAGCTGGTGACAATGTAGGACTGTTCTAATCAGAGATGGCCATCTATGAGACCAGGCTAATCTGGCTGCACAGGCCTTCAGGCACATGCTTTCCCTGTCATCTGCAGCCAATGTTGATGTACAGCCTCATCCTACTGCACGCTTACCCCGAAGCTGTACTTTTCTGTCACTCCTTTTTCCTCACAGAGCCACTGGTGCTTATACTGCTCCATGTCTACCCAGTTGAAAGGCTGAGCCAAGGAGATGGGGGACACGGGACAGGACAGAATTCTTCTGGTTGGAACAGACCTTCAAGATCATCAAGTCCAACACACAGAGGGGTGACGTACTTCTTAGCTAGATCAGCTCTCCAAGCTGGGCCACTGCATGTCCATACAAGAAGCAGTGCAAGAAGGAGGGGTGAGGACCATTCATTAGAAGATTATGTTGAATGTTTTGCAATGTAGAAGAGCAAAGCATTTAAGAAAGCTGAATTTGCCTGAGGTACAACAGTTCCTAAATGAAGTCTCATTTAGTAGATAAAGGCAGTTTAAGTGAATGTCATGGAGAACTCAATGCTCTCTACAGAAGAATGACAGCATAACATGCATCCAAAAGCATGATAGTAGAGACCACTTGGGACTTTGGGAAAAGATTCTATTTCATAGATAAATGCAGTATCTAACCCTTCTCGGTCTTTTCATTCCAACAACTTTGCATGTCTGGCAAAATACAATTTTTTTGAGAAAGCCATTACAGAACAAACTTCTAGGGAACAAATACAAGAGCAATCAAAGGCTATAAACATTTCAAACAATCAGAAGCAGCACTTCCAGTTCCAACTGGTTTATACTGGAACTTTCTAGCTCTCAGATCAGTCCCAATTCACTGGGTCAAACCATAACACACCTATCTACTACCTGACAAAATTACATAACCCTTGGGAAATTCAGCCATAAATGACTGATCTTGCCATGACCTTCACACCTACAGGTCTTCAGAATTCATCACAGGACCCAAGTCTCTAAGAAGGTAATGGTTTTGGTAAACATTTGTCTCCACCCCCTCCATAAATTCCTAGAAGTGAGCATTACTGGAGTTCTACCCCAACAAACCGTAAGTCTGTCACTCCTTTCTGAAGGCAGTGCTATTTGTGGCTACAGGAGATCTGCAATGAGAAACTGTATTTCCAGAAAGACTGGGAAAAAGATAAGTGTAAAAGTCTCCACTTCTCATAGGCAGCAGACATGGATGTAATTTAAAAAAACAACAACAACAAAAAAAACTCCACACATGAACAACCCTCTCTTCAGACAAAACTTCAGTATTTTCTAGGACACCAAATAATGGCAGCTGCCAGACCACAGTTCACACAGTCCTCACTTGTGTGAAATTTAAGTGACATAACCAGAATCTGCCTTTAAAAATGAGAATTTATGTGAACCTAGAACACTGAAGTGCAGTGATTGGTTCCAATTTACAGCAATCAACTCATCTCCTCAGAGATGCACATAACTATTTCCATCTATCCACACTTTTCAGTCTACCCCTCTGGGCTATAAATGTTTCCACAGTATGAACATTTTCCTAATCTTTGCTTTCTGTTAAAAGCTGGGATGAGTCAATGCACCATTATTTTAAACTTCATTGAAAAATGAATAACAAGCACTTTCCTATATTTTGTTTGAAGCACTGGAATTATTAGATATTGGACTAGGGGAGAGATACGTTCTTAAGTTTTTTGTCTAGTATCTTTAAGACAAAGTGGCACAATTTCCACAAAGCGCCTATATTCACAAAGGACCATAAAGTCAACCTTGTTCTTTTACAACACATTGTATTTCTGGGATTTTGCAGGCAAAATATTCATCACTTTGTATTTCTCTTTGCACTTGCTCTCTACACCAGTCTCTTTCATCCTGATGTTCGCTGATTTCCTTAAATGGTATGCAAAAAGAAACTAAGGAAATAATTTTTACATGCTTTACTTCACATTTAAGTCTTAAGGTATTTGCTGACCTCCTGCAAAGTTACAGAAGATCCACAAATTAAAAACAGTGGTGGGGACGATTATCTTAATAAAACTGCTCACTTCTAAACCCTTCAGAACACATAATTAAAAGAAGTTTGAAAGCAATTTTCACATGGCTATTTCACTAGGAAATCAGCATTTAATGAAAAATACCTGGATGGATTTTCCCCAGAGTAATTACAAACATATGAGTCTTAACTCAGATCAAAACACTTCAGGATGAAGCCACGAGCTCAGCATTTCAAAAATCCAACTAGATCTCCCAGATTTTCTTTCTGGTTTTACGGTCTAAGAAGAAAAACTTTTACCTGCTGATGTTACAAAACCCAAGAAAAAAATAAAATAAAAAAAAAACCTGATGATTTTAGGCACATTTGAAAAAGCGAAAGCCTTTCCAAAGGAGTTTGCTAAGAACAAATAAAAGAGAGTGGCAGAGGGAAACAGTCTCCTCCCCACCCCCCCCCNAAGTTCATATTACTTTGTAAATCCAAAATCGTACTGGTTTTATACATTAAGTTTTGAGGACTGCATTATTTACAATGGAGACCATAATTTGTGGCCATCCTGCTTGGGAAAGAACACTGAGAATTGCAGACTGAACTAAAAGAGAGCAAAATGAAAATTTTGAAATTTATTCTCCGGGGATGGTATCTGTGTATAGCTTAAGAACATCAACCAGTCAATATTTATCTCCTCTGCTCATACGGGTGCCGGAGTCAAGAATACTCCAGAAGCACACAAACGTGGCAGGCTGTTGTCAGCCTTGGCTTTAGCATCTCCTCTACCAACACACAACTGAGATCAGTTCTATCAGAGCTTAGAGTGCAGCAGTTTCAAAATCAGCTTAACACTCACTTTCCCTCCTGACACCAAAGCCTCAGCTTACTTACTCCTATTGCTTCCTTTGCTAACTGAGCTAACAGTGGCTTAGAGGATGGATAACCTGATAGAAAATTAACCTTCTTGGCTTAGTCAGGGAGTTGATTCCCAGCAACATAATAGAGGGAATCCATAGAAAAGCGAGAATTTGCTCTGCTGGACAGCAACATGGTCTTTTGTCAAAAGAAGCCAATTAAGAAAAGTTGCAAGAGCTTTTAATTCAAGCTCTTCTCACTACCATTCTTCGATTACTGACTGCTGCAGTGTTCTCAACACCTACTACAGATGCAAGCAAAATCAACAGGGCTCTAACATAGACTATCTACCAGAACATTTAAAAAACCCAAACAAACGAAAAACATGCACACAAGGAAATATGACAGTTAAAGAGTAGCCACATCATTTGGGTTTAGGTTAGACAATCCTGTCCAGAGAAGCTGTAACATAAGGGAAAGAATCGGCACTGGTACAGTCCCTAACCAATTTAACCAAAGCAGATCTGCCAGCATAATAGAATCTAAGAATTATCTCAGAACTAATCTGTTTGTGCCATCAATAAGCCTCTTAGCTGGACAACCATAATCAGGATGACTGTATAGCATGACTTTTTGCACTATAGTCAATAGGCTGCAGTACAAAGGGAAATACTGATGAACCAAAGTGCAAATAAAGGACGGTTTTAGAAACACTATCAGTGAACTCTTGAAATTTATTTAGAGGACATCAGGTTATTCACTACAAAATAAAAACAAGAGTGCTTGTCAACTCACACAGCTACCATTTCAGTCAAACTCAGAAGGCTCTGAATCAGACACCAACTGGTATCCTGGAAAGCTGACATGAACAGGAAGTTAATTCTGTAGATTTTTATCTCTGCCAGAAGCACTGAATCCACCATGGAATCCACAAACTTCACCCTCCACATAAGTGCAGCATTCCAAGGAGACAATGGCATTGCTCAAGGAGTTTTAATGATGCAGATGTGACTCAGAAACAATTCTGCACAGCCCAGGCACTGCAGATCACAAACCAGTTTTACAGATCGAGCGTGATCTGCCTACTACACCCGACATGCAATAGCTGTTATTTAGTGCGTACAATGAATTTCTCTTACTATGATTTTATAACTCTGAAAGTCAGCTGGTTGGCAGTCACTACTGAAATCTGTTTCTTTTAACAGCCCTTGTGCAACACATGAGTGACAATCTCATTAACAGTGTAAACGCGGAACAACATGACCATTGCGCAGGAAGATGCCAGCAAGCCTTTGGTCATTTCAGATTTTAATCTTGATCTTGGTAGCATCACTAAGCTGCCTACAGAGGCAGAACTACCAAGGACATCTGGAGAAAAGGAACAATTCAAAAGGAAAACAGAGATGGTTGTAACAACCTACCTATCAACAACAGTTCTCTGACCAACAGGCTAAAACACTGTATAGTAGTTATTGGGATTTCTCATAACAGAGCGGTCTGTCTCTTCTTGCATTAATATGGAGGTATTGTGAAATAAGCAGCATATGAAATCAAGTGACACTTTTCTGAGAGTTAAAATGGAAGTTAACACAAATCAAGTAACCACCCTAATATTGGAGACTTAGTGGAGGAGGAACCCACTTTAACAAACAGAAGAGTCATTACTGGGGCGGAGGAAAGGTATCTTCCAAAATGTGGAATAAAGAACACACCATTTTCTGCAAACTAACAAAAACTGCTCCACCATCCCTGACTTGAGCAACACTTGCAACATACAACATCCAGGCAACACAAATGAAATGATGTCCCACAAATTCTACTTCTGCTCCTAGAAGGAGCACTAAACCCCAATTCTGGAAATTGAAGAAAACAATTGTAAAGACTTTGGAAAGAAACAGATTTCAAACAAACGGAATTCACACACTGCCTTCTTTATCATCCCCTCCAAAGGGCATTGTTAAGAAAAAAAGCGTACAGCTCCTAGAAAGGGTGAAAGATTTGTTTTTAACTTCTTGCCTTTTGATAATGCAGATGTTGCCTCATTCGCACCCATTCGTTCTACTAGCTATTACAAAAAAACTATCTTGCATTCAACTTCCTATCTATCAGAGCAGATGAAGTGGGAAACTTCAGCATTTTTCCTTTTCAGCATTATACAGTGACAACACTAAGAAACAATGGTACTATCGATCAAGTGCACATTAGAAACAAAAATATTTAACCCGCACTAATTCCTACAAAATTAATCTCTTTCTTCTCCCCCAACATAGACTGATTAGAATATTTCAAAACTCAAAAGAAAATCCTTAGGGGACATGGAGAGGTTAGGATCAAATGACTTCTGCAAAAGCAGATGGTTATCTGCTAGAGGAGGCAGAACAAGGTGCTCAAGTGTGAGCTGCAGCAGAGAGGAATCATAGGATTTCTCAACATGTCCAGGTCAATCTTTGCAATCTAATCCTGCTCTCCAGCACATGCACATTCACCTACTTCCAACTCCCACCTGCAGTCCATAAACTGAGTGACACGTTCACACACATTAATATTCATGGCAAAACCTGCCAATTACATGCTGGTACTGCTTCGTTAGTCAGGACTCAATCCCGAATTAAGAGTCAGATGCTCAAGAGATTGCAGCAACCACTTCCTATTTCACTAATATTTTATGCACGTGCATATCAAACAAGAAACCCCACACAGATAAATGCACACGCCTAACAACATTAACACTTCCCGGGGTGCTACCCAGTGCTCCTGAACAAGCACCAAACTCAGTTACGAGCTACAAGAATTTTGCTTGGTTAGGTGGTTGGGGTTTTTTTCCCACTAGATGCAGAGACTGTACTACTTTCCATGCCTGTCACCCACCACGTAGTTAGATCTCCTGGCAAGTGGGAGTTCATTCATGCAACTGAGAGAAACTTCTGTTTTACTTCTCTAGAAATTTAAATTCTACGCACACATACAGCCTTCTGGTCTTTAATTAGCTCACAGTAACAGCCGAAAACTCTTGCCTTCCATTAGGATTTTTACCCTTCTGCTTTTAACTCCCTTATAACAATGCTCACTGAAAACCAGTGAAGTAATAATGGAAAGAATAATCATGGCTTAACATAATTTTCTTATATGCTTCTAAAATTATTTTCTTATCTGTTGTCATCACAGGTTGCTCAATTAGAACAGGTTACAGTGCCTCAGAGAATGCACAGCTTTATGAATATGGTTCCTGGCCTGGGGAACACATTCCTTCTTGCAGGCTACTAATGGAAACTCCAGAAGAGCCCTACCAAGAACAACCCCATTTAAAGACGGTCCACTTGCAGCATGGTCAGAAGCCAGGGCATTACTTACAGTACAGAAAACTGTGTAACACACAGAAGCAAAACATGCACATATGGCAAAATGGTCAGTGTAACTGCTATTTTGGTTTTGTTTTAGCTTGTTGGGTTGTTTTTTTTCCTGATTGCAAAAGCCATTACACCCGCGGTTTAATCTCAGTAGAATGAAAGGTTCAAATAAGGTTATAGATTGCAAGACAGAGCAAAGTGTCCACGCCGAAGGCTTCTCCCAAAGCCTGAGCAAGGAATGAAATGGAAATGCAGCCTGGGCTCTTACCCTTTAACAGAGATACCATTTTTTTTGGACATTGCCTTCCCCAATTTTACATGAAAATAAACTCATGCAAACAGTAAGTTCGAAATCGTCAGCTGCAAACCAAAGCAGACACGAAGAAAGAAATGTGCTAAAATCCATAATGAAATACTTTAGTGATTTGAAACAAGTCATACCAGCAAAAGCTAATCCCTAACGTTTAAGAAACCAAGTTGGTATTTGCGTGTCCCTCCCCCGAAGGCCACGCCAGCTCTCCATAAGCGGGGTCCTCCAGCAGCGGCAGTTTACCTGTAAATAATTCACAGGCTGAATTTTGCAAGCGATTCTTGACCTTCGGTAAACAACTACAACACAACTACCTCCTTCCTTCAAGTACGTGTAAGGGACAAAAGAGCGGGCACAGCCGAGCCCAAGCGCTCCGCCCGCCCCCG
>VWZY01006922.1:166525-188467 GCA_013399075.1 Chloroceryle aenea
GTCCCGCTGTCGCTTCTCCATCTGCCGTTTACCGCTTTCCGGCCTAACGGTCCTTAGTTCAGTCGCCACGCGCGCCTAACGATCTTTGGGTGTCCGCTGACGCGTGAGGCGCGGCCCACCTCTGTGGGGGCAGCGCGCGCAGGCAGCCGTTTACAGCCCCCCTACTCGCGCCGGTCCCCGTTTGGTTAGATCGATGATTATTTTGGGATAAAGTGTTTCGAAATGGCGGCTACCGGTCCATTGTAACTTTTTGAATGTGTAAAAAGCTTTGAATGTGGAAAATTCTATCGCCTGTTCAAAATTTCGATCCCGTTTCCTGAGCTAAGACCTGTAAACTTTTGACCTTGCTGGAAATAAATAATCTTTATTTTTGAGGCTTGTGAGTGGAAATGCTGTACATCAATTAGTATTAAATTTGAATGCTTCCCCCTTCTCCTTTTTTTAAAGGTTTCTATATTTATGAGACTGATCCCATGTTTCCAATCCATCGCCTGTAACGTATCCTGAGGTATGGAGAACTTCATCCTGTATGAGGAGATTGGAAGAGGGAGTAAGACAGTTGTTTATAAAGGAAGAAGAAAGGGGACAATTAATTTTGTTGCTGTTCTTTGTGCTGATAAATGCAAAAGAGCTGAAATAACAAACTGGGTAAGTAATGGGTTTTTTCCCCCTAAATCAGGAAAACTATCACATGCTTCCTTACATGGAGTTTGTCACCTTTTAAATCATCTTCTTAAGATTTTAAATTCTTAGATGTTAAATAGAGGCTTACTTTAATGTATTTATTTATTTGTCTGATTTTATTGTTGTTTAAATCACATGCATAAGATGATTAAGGGAGTGGAACATCTCCCTTATGAGGAAAGGCTGAGGGTGCTGGGTCTCNCCATGTTTACAGGCTTCACTGTTTCTATGGGGTGTCAGAAAACTTGTAAAAGCAGTTACGTGTGTGTAGTGGTTTGCTTTATTTTATTATTAATTGTGCAAATTCAGTAACACCTTCCAGTAAATAATTCCTTGCTAAGAATTTTTTTTTTTTTTTTAATGAAAGAATAGCATTTAAAGCAAATTCTGCTTTTTTAAAAAAAAATTCTAGAATGGCAAACTTTTAAACATATAATGTTTTCTGGAAGAAAAACCCTATAACCAGTGCAGTTAGCCATTCCAAATATCATTTGAATGATTGCTTTTGTCTGATAAGATGATGAATGATAGAGAAAATTCTTTTAATTTCCTCTTAAAGCATTCACCACATTGTCTCAGCGCTTGTGTTCTTATTTAAAAAGAAAGTAACAATCCAAGTTTGACTCCAGCCAGCACTAGTTTTCAACTTGCTTCAGAGTATAGCTTCAGGGTGGCCAGAATAGGGAAAGTTGGCATCTCAGTCACAGGCAGAGCCTTCCCAGCTTCTATCACTTGTTTTGTCTATCATTTCATTAGTATTGTTGTTTTTTTCTCTTTGTGTTGTTTTATTAAATTGTCCTTATCTTAACTCCCCCAGTCTCACCTTTTTTTTCCTTCTTCCTGATTCTCCTTTCCATGCCAACAGAAGGGGCTGCAGAGGGGGGTGGGGAAGCAGTGGTGAGTGTCTGCTGGTGTTTAGCTGCCAGCAGAGGTTAAACCACTACAGTGAGTAGTTATCTTTTTCAACATACATGTATAACTAAAATATTTGAATTGTAGAATAATGTTGGTGCACTGGAAAAGGTAAGAGAACAAGTAAAGTTTTACTGTCTCACCTTAAGTCCATAGATACTGCTTTTTGGTTTGGTTTTTTTTTTCTACTATGTTTCTTTTTCCCCAGTTAATATGTTAAAAATTTTGTTCAAGGTTCGTCTGACTCATGAAATCAGGCACAAGAATATAGTGACATTTCACGAATGGTATGAAACAAGCAACCATCTCTGGCTTGTAGTGGAATTATGCACAGGTAAGATGAGTTTAAAAGGTAAAAATTTAAAGAGTATTTGTATCAGAATTCTTATACAAGTGATATCTTGTTTCTCCACAACAAATACTTAGTTCTTTGAAAAAGCTTAGTAACTATCTGATTATTAATTTGAGAATCCTATTTATATATCAAGAAATCAAGTTATAAGGTACAAATGACTTAATATTGGTCAAATGAATTTTTAATCAAAGGGCAATTCTGTAGCTAATAGTAAATTATTAAAGTGTTCTTACTGTGCAGTGGAAGTATTTTGACTTCTATGTTAAGACATTAATTTATGAGCTTTGAGGACCTAAAAATTCATTAAGTGATTCACTGAATTTTGAATTTTCTCATCAACCGATTAAAGACATCTGTTCTTTCTCTAATTGTGAGGATGGTTTTAAACTCCAGATAGCGTGCTTTACTTCACAGAAAAAAAAAAAAAAAGGCTAATGGTGCAAGTAATGCATGTTTAGATTTTTAGTATCTTGAGTTTTTTTCACAGTAAAAGTCCATATTGCACATAGCCTTTTTTTTTTCTCACCAGAATTCTGTCTCAAAAATTACTGAAGGTGATAAGTGACAAGTTTGCTTTTGGGGGAAGAATTAGGTCATTCTTTCAGTTGTTAAAGTTAATGGCTTTCGTCTGTTTGCTTAGTCTAATTTGTGGGCACATATTTAAGTTATTAGGCAGCCTTTTATTAAGTACAGTTTGAACAGTCATCATGTATTTTACCTTGCAGTATATCAGTTTGCTGCAAGTGTGTCTTAAAGTGAACTTAGTTATAAATAGAATAAGACATGGATTTCTTACTAATTTTGTAGAACGCCGAAAACTGCTCTTTGAAATATTAAAGATCCCTCTCACTTGTCTCAAGGTGACAAAGTGAATTTCTGTTCTAAGATGCAGCATACTTCTCTGTTGCTTGTTTCACCACTATTTTTTGTGTGTGAGTGTGTATTTGGTCATATTATGGAATTATTCTACATGTAGCCCTCTAAATTACATCATAAAAACCACAGTAATTAAACATAAGGGAAAATTATTTACTATCACTATGTTCTTGGATTTAAAGGAGTGACTGATTTAGTAAATAGCATTAAACAGAAAAAAAATAATTTAAAGATTCATCAGTGTTGAATAATTTGAAGACTACTGTGATGACAGACCTTTTAGTCTTTCTATTCTCTGAAAGTACTGAGCAAATAGAAAAAAGCTCAGGAAAATTTATGTGATTTGGAATAAAAGATATGTTTTTCTTTTCTATTAAAATCACTCCTAATCCCTGTTTTCAGGGACATACATTTGTGTTCATTTCTTAATTTATTTTTTAATCTGCATGATTCAGCTGAAATATAAGTAACAGCTAACACAGGAGACCCATGGATAATCTATGAAATGCAAACTGTAGTCTCAGGGGAAACGGGATTGGTGCAGGAGTAGTAAAGGACCCACATGAGGGTGCAGAAAGGGATTTTTGGGCAGCTGGGAACATGGAGTTTAGGGTAGGAGAGTGGGACAGGAAGAAGGAGAAAGTAGACATCCAAGTCCTGTGAACAGTTAGGACAGGAATGGCTGAAATGGGATGAATCTGGTGAGATACCTGAGAATTGGGGGGATGTGAGGAAGCAGCTGATGAGGGAAGAAGGGAAATTTTTGCAAGGGCAGAGAAACAGTAACAATCAGCGAGAAAAAGCAGAGGGTGAATGTGAAGTTCAGGGAAGGACATGAATAACAGAGGATACATGTGAGGGTTATTTGGAAGGTGTAGTCTAATCAGAAGCAGAGGAAGGGTTGGTTGGAATTTAGGGGAGAAGGAGTGTGATTAATTTGGAAGGACAGAGAAGATTTTCCTGTTGGGATGAGAAGTCCAGAGAGGTATGAGAGGCTGGGGCGGGAAGCTAGATTGTTAGAAAAAAATCTGGGAAGTGTAAGTTTAGTCCTGAGTTTTTGTGGTGTTGTTTGGTGGTTGGTGTTTTGTTGTTGTTGTTGTTTTCTCTTGGAAAAAGAAAAAAAAAAAGTAAAAATAGATGAACATGAAAGAACTGGGGCACATGAGTCAAGAAAAGGAGTGTATAAAAATACCATGTGTGATGAACAAACACAAGAATTTATCTGTTGGATGATGTTTCACCTCAGGGCTGCAGGACATAACCAGGTTTTACTATTTCTGGGGTCTGTGAATTCAGTGCAAGATTGTGTGTCATTAGTTTTACCACTCATTTCCAGGAGCTGATAGCCTACTCTTGGTAGTGTTTATTCTTTTAACTCATTCAGTGGGGATCTGGTTAAGGAATTTGATCAAACCCATTAGATACTATTACACTGTGACATGAAATGGTTTCTAGGCTTCTTTTTTACATTATGTTGCCTTTATAAAATCAACATTAAATTAACTTTGAAGGCATGGATACAGTTTAATTGTAGTCAAAGTTAAGATTAATTGTTTTAATTATTTTTTAATTTTTTTAATGTAATTTTCTTTTTTTTTTTCTCTCTGTACGCCTTACATTTAGTAATGATTAGATGACCTCGAGTAAATATTTTTAACATCTACTGATAATCATTTTTTGCTTGACACCTATTGAAGTACTTAGAAATAATCTCCAAGGACATTATGTATGGCGTCTTCTTTATATGCACTTTCTGACTATGTGTAAACATATTTCAGGTGGTTCTCTAGAATCTGTTATTGCTCAAGATGAACATCTACCTGAAGATGTAGTGAGAGAATTTGGTGTTGATTTGATTACTGGTTTATACCATATTCATAAACTTGGAATTATCTTTTGTGACCTGACACCTGGAAAGGTAAGGAGGAGTATGATTTATAGGGGCCACTGCATGTTACTTTGCATAGCATCAGCATTTAATTAATTATTCCTAATTTACTGTTTGAAAGAGGCTTACCTCAGGTTGGAGGCCAGCTGAGCTTTGCAATATATGTGAAGACATCTCTCTGAGAGATGAGTCTCTAGCTGGAATATTTTATGATGTAATTGTTTTGTTTTTTTTCTCAGTTGTATACCTGATACAGTGTGATAGATTCTTTTTGTTTTGGTGTATTGGTTTGAATTAATAAAGAATTTTAGTTCTTTGTCCTCAGACATATAACTTTGTTTTTATACCTATTGTTTGGTTTTGGTTTTTTCCCTCATCTGACTGAATGGGCTATTTCACCAAACAACATTTTTGAGGTTATGAAGTTTTTAATTACAAGAACAAGCAGCGATCAAGTAGAGAAAACTCTCATCATCATTGGACAAAATCTTTTGAATTTTCTGCCAAATAAAATTAGAATCTTTTTTTTTTGTGGTTTTTTTTTTTTTTTTTTTCCTTGAAGCAATTTTTCTTCTTAGTACACTTTTATTTTCCTATGGAGTTTTACTCTACTTTTACTTTTCTATAGTAACATCATTGTTCATTTACATTTAATAATGAATAAACATAAGTGCACATTAAACCTCTTAAGGGTTCTATTGCAAGATTCCGTAGTTTTTCAGTTATAAGAAAAAAGGGAGTATTGGGGTTGACTTAAACACTTTGCAGTGGTTTTGGTTTCTTTTATGGTGATCATCTCTGTGTACTTAAATAGTTTGTGGTTATTAAAAAAAAAATCACAATTATTTTATCCTTTGTATTTGGAAATTTCAGCAGCCCTCTGTTTTAGTGTGTATTTTGTATGCTGAATTTTGTTTATTTTCTAGATTCTGCTGGAAGGGCCTGGCGCTTTGAAATTCAGTAATTTTTGCTTGGCTAAAGTGGATGGTGAAAACTTGCAAGAATTTTTTGCTTTAGTTGGGTCCGAAGAAGGTGAAGGAGATGCCAGTGAAAGTACATCACAAAGATACCTGAAAAATAGACTTCAAGGTGCGATATTTTTACTAGCCAAAATTAATTCATACCAAAGGCACAGAATGGAAGTTGGAAAAAGGCTTTGCTTGAAGTAGTTTGTAGAGAAAACCTTGAAATGAAATAGTATTGTTCTGTTGGGGCGGATTAAATTTCAAGAGAAACTCAATACTCAAATATAAAACTTAGCTCCTAAGGAAGATTTTTTCAGAGAGATCTTAATTTACAGAGGGAGTAGTACCTGCAAGTGATTAGAAAGGAAAGAAACTGTGTTTACTTGTAAACTTTCTTAACATTTTGCTGTCTCCTGCTGAAAGTCCACACTGGAAATGCTAAGACCAAAACCAGACCTCTATTCAGGAAGAAATACAAATCTAATCTTTTTCCTGTTGCCTTTCAGAACAGCTGTTTTGATGTGTATGGTTAATGACCTTTTGTCACCAAAAAAAACCCCAAACAAAAATTTTTAAAAAACCCACCACACCAAAAAAAAAACAAACTAAAAAAAAAAAAACCACAAAAAAACCCCAAACAAACAAACAAAAAAACAACCAAAACCCAAACCCTCAAGAACAAAAGAATCCAAAATAAACTTCTTAAAGGACTATGAAATTAACATTTTTGCTGAATTTGTGTAAATTTTTTAGAGATTTTTGAGAACTGAGTGTTTTGATAGGGAGCTATTGCAGTAATAGGTGTATCTTTTTCTATATAGAAACAAAAGCAAATAAGTTGCTATAATTTGATACGTGATCTTTGCAGAGTGTTGTAGTGTGAAAATAGCTTTAACTAGTTTAGATCAGTGATCCAGTTGGCTAGCTGTCTTGGTTTTGTAACAAGAGTTTTCTAATCTCGTAAAGGTTTATGCCTTTGGAATAGTTTAAAAAATACCAAGCAGCCAAACCTGATATAACAGTTACTTCTGTTACTCACATGAGAATTATGGTGGTTTACTATTCTGCTCAATTTGCTTGTCTCTGGAAGCTGTCAAGGCATAGCAAAACATGCTTTGCATTTCTTGCTGTGTTTAAAAAAGTGTAGCATAAGCCAGTTTGGTTAATAGAAGTGAAATAAACTACAAAAATAACATCTGTAATCCTGCGTAATTCAGTAAAAAGGTAAGAGACATGCTTTGAAACTATGCACATATGATACCTGTTTTCTAACACTAAGTCATGATAACCCCTAACTCACTGAAGTATAAAGACAAACGTTTGAGGTGTTGAACAGAGTAAGTGTTGAATGAATAATCAAACTCCATTATACATACTGTATTTTGTAGGCTCTCCATTATACACAGCTCCAGAAACAATAAAGGGAGAAGACTTCTCCAAAGCCAGTGATCTGTGGTCCTTGGGATGTTTGCTCTATGAAATGTTCTCAGGTTGTAAGTTCATGTATCTATTTAATATCTGCAATGATAGAAACATAGGTCATGGTCCCAGACTAAATTCTTGTTATTTTTCTAGGGAAGTTAAGATCTAGAAAAACTTAAGACATGTTTTAAAGGTTTTGTGAAGGGTATACTAACTGTACTTTAAAAACAATACAACAAAAGGATGTCTGTCAAATAATCAAGTAAATCAATATTGGAAATTGCCCTCTTTTCCTTGCTTTAAATATTATGACTAAATAATATTATAACTAACATGTATCATGTAAATACTCTGATTTAAAATTATAACTGCCCTCAAATTCTGACAGTGTCATGGTTTTAATCTCCTCAGTATTAAACTCTGGGTGCATTAGTTTGACCCTTGAAAGAAAAAACCTGTCACGAGTATAAAACTGGAGTAATTTGGTTTCCTGCAGATAAAGTACCTGTTAACATTATCTGCAGCTGGAAGGAACATTTCATCACAAAAGAGAATTACAGTGCTACCTTCCAAAGTCTAAATCTGCTGATCTGTTGGATCACTGTAGTTACATACATAGTACAATTTCTGCCTAGACCGCCTCCTGTGGTTGTCTCATCGCTGATTCATAGAGGGCTATCATGATGACCTCTGTCAATCCATCTTCAGTGCCTCTTCTGTCCATGGTCTCTCTTGCTGTTCATGATAGAAGTTTTGCATTTAAATTGTCAGGACAACTTGATGAATAAAATTTAGACTGAGGGTGTTTGTTTCTTGAACGTCTCCTTACAAAATAAGTTCATCATATGTCATTGCACTTGACATCCATTTTGAAGTTTGTCTCATCTGTGGAATACCCTTCTGTTTGTTTGTAGGAAGGCCACCGTTTTTCTCAGACAGCTTCTCTGAATTAATGGAAAAGATTTTATATGAAGATCCATTGCCACCTAGACCAGAGGGTAACATACTGTTATTGTTTAATGAATCAAATCAGAATAATAATTACCAAATTAACATCGAATTAACAATTTTAATTAGTTTGGGGACTGAGCTTTGGTAGTTTGTTTGGTTTGGGGTTTGAGGATCTTTTGAAATGCAAGTAGTGCATATTTAAGATTCTTGATTGTCAAGGGTTAGGGCTGGGCTGGTCACTACATGAATGACAGATGCTCTATCTTAAGGAAAAAACAGTATAGTTGCATGTTAAATTTTTTTTTTCAGGTGAAATTGCTATTAATTTTTTTCAGATGAAATTACTATTAAAGAAAACTTAACATGATCTGTAGGTAATTATTTCATCTACATTGTCTGACAGTTGTTTTTGCTGCCCAATACTTCTTGAGTGCTTCTATTCACAGGTTCTGCTTTTCACAAGCCTTCTGCTGAGTTTATTAGTTTGCTTGATGGGTTACTTCAAAAAGATCCTCAGAAAAGGTAAACTGTCTAATCCATGACAGTTTGTTACATCATCTTTTCTAATTTCTGAAGAAAATAATTGCCATGGTACTGTATGTATAGTATTTTGTGGATGACAAAGAAAGCAAAAATCATTTCAACCCTCATACAAAGGAGCAAATTGTTCTTTTTCTTACATGGAGATATACAGAATTAATATTTTAATTAAGCATATCTTTGTACTTTTGTAGCTGTTGCTAAACAGATAACTTTGTAACATAAATGATGCGCAGTCTTAAAATTGGATGGCTTTGCTTGTCCAGAGTAAAAGGTGCACCTCTTTTATGAGGCTCTGTAGAGTCAGAGGGTTTTAAAACCTTGTCTGGTATCTCTCTGTGGAGCTGTACTTTGCCACTTTTTCTATTTGTTTGTGGCTTTTCAAAAGGATGAATTGGACAGACCTATTGAAGCATCCCTTCTGGAAAGGATCCCTCAGCCCTTGTGGTGGTGATTCTGCAGACAGCCAGGGCACAAGCTCAAGGTACTAAATGTTAAAGGAATTATTCTTTTATAGTAAATTAGAAAAAAAAATTACTTTTCTATAAATTTTATCATTTTTGAATATTGCTTTAGGATTTTCATGTTGTTAACTAATTGATAAATGGACTTTTATAACATCCAGTGAACAGTTTTGAAAGCTTAGGATCTGTGTTATCCTATTAGTGTATTTTACTATCTGTTCACTTTTGACAGACTCCTTCCATCTGGCTCTAGAATGTGTTACATTTTACTTCTGAACGAAGTAGTTAATTTATTTGTACAACAGTGATGCACAGTAATTTGACTTTTTCTGGTTGTTTTTTAAAAAGCTTTTCTAGACTCTTATAAATACGGGTCAATTTTATCCTTAGTGAGATGTTTTTTATTTGATTTTATGCATTAGGCTTAGAGCATCACAAAGCCTATCAGTACAGCATCTTAGATTTGTGGTTCAGTTTCTCTCCTTGCAAATGCAGCTGACCCGTATTCTTTGCTTATGACGTGAAGCATTAATCTAATGTTGTTGTTTTGTTTGTTTTTCTAAATTTGTAACAATCTACAGTTATATATGCAGAAAAAAACCAAACCTTTTGTGAATATAGGTTCTGTGTATTAAGTCAGGTTTCTTCAAATTTCCTCTTACCTTGCTGGGTTTTTTTTGTTTTAATTTTGAATTATATATTTAGTGTTGATTTTTATATTCTTTTGTTTTAGGTTCCAATCTAGAGAATTAATGTGAAAACAGTTTTAAGAATGCTGAATATTTTTATGTTCGATCTGTTTTAAAAGTCTCTCTTGTATTGTATTTTTGATACCAGTGCTGCAGTATTTTCATTATTAATGCTTATTTTAGTTTGAGATACAGCTCTTTGTCTTTTAATTTTATTAATGTTTTCACCCTCAAAATAAGGAATCAAGATTTAATGTTTATACCACAAAGTAAGAATTTATTCAAGGTTTTAGCAAGACTTGTGTCAACCTCCACCACAGTGCTGCTCATTGAGGAATTTTCAGAGAATCAGAAGAATCCTGCAAAATACTGGACAATTTGACCTTACTCTTGAGGGTACTCTAATGCCTCTAAAAGATCCATTGATGTAAATGCTGAGAGATATGACAAGCATAGGACTTTGGCTTGACATGCAAAAGCAGCTCAGTATTGTTTCTTTTCAAACTATGACATCCATGTATCTATTTTCTTCACAATGTGGATTTGATTAATATTTGATATTGTGGAAAGCATTCAGGAAGGTTATATGACCTGGTTCCAGATGAATAATAGAGGGGTGTATTAAAAAAAAACCCAAACAACCAAAATCGAGAAAGTTACAATTAAGCATGACATGTAAATTATTACACAATTATTATTATTCACCTTAACCTAGGCTACAGACTTCATTATTAAAAGTAGAATTATTGTGATATTTTCCTGTGGGGATTTGAGGGGCCTGTAAACTTATAATATTCTGATTAAGCTTCTAATACTCTGTTTCATGCAAGTTCTACAAAGGAGCTAGAGAATTCTTCATGTTCTCCAAGTCATTTGCTGTAAACTTATTTGTCATCATTGTGATTACTAATATAAAAAAGTCTGTGTAACAGAACAGCATACTACTGTGATATATTTTAGTTAATAATCTGTATAATTAATATATTTTATTAAGCAGAAGTGAAAGCACAGAGTTATTGGTGCCTTGGAATGCCAAGGAGACAGTGGATACTCATAAAAATGTAGATAACTTGTCCTCCAGAGCAGATAATAAGCCAGCAAGCAAGTGTTTCCAAATAGGTAATATTTTTCATTATGTTATTCTGAATTATTTTGTGTCCTGTGAGTTCTGTCAGTCTTACCAGCATGCTTATTCCCTGTGTTTTATTTAGTCTTTTAACTCTCAGTGCAAGTTCTTGTTCTCTTTTCAGTAGAAACTCAGACTGAATTGCGCCCAAAAAGTGCAGCTGATGGTGAATCAAATGAATCCATATTTCTTCTCAGGTATGAAAGCCTAAAGAACAAGCAGAAAACCCTTGAAACCCTGTGTGGGCTTGGGTTTGATTTTTTTTTTTTTCTGCTGTCTCTTCAGACATTTTATTACTCTCTAGCTTTTTGTTACTGTGTCTCCTTTTGAATTTTCTATCACTGGTTTAATTAATATTACATTATTTGAAGAGCTGCAAAAGCAGTATGTTATTAAAGCAGTGCTTTTATGGCTTTATTCCACTGTGTTTTGGAATTAGACTTTTGATTTCTTAGCTGTCTAATTTTGTTTGGTGTTTGTATTTTTAATTTAGTTGCTTTTTCTAATAGATAAATTGATTTGCAACTAAATATGTATATTACTTTCTGCTAATCAACAAAACACATCCCTTTGAAGATGTTGATTAAATTAAGTTTCTTGGCCTGCTAATTTCAGTAATCCTAAAGTTGATTTTAAACACATTAAATTGATGTATATTGCAAAACCCAGGTTCACTAGCAGCTCTGTGAAAATTGCAAATTTGCAGTGTTTTTGTCTCTTTCCTTCGTTTTTCGATTAGCAGACAGGATTTTTGAAAAGAAAAACTGAAAAGTAAACCCAGTTCACATTCATACAAAGCCTTAAGCAGTTCATAATTTTAATTTCCTCGCCAAGAGTTTGCAGTCAGAAGAGAGTAACATAAATTGCAATGTTTTTGTCAAGTTAATTCTCCTCAAATTGTTTGTTCTTGAGTTGATCTTGTTTTAGTATCAGTTTGGAGAGTGACTATGGGTGAGAAAATAATCAAATTGCATTAATTTAACAGCAGCAAATAAAAGAAACCACCCAGTCCTTCACATTTTTAACTGACAAACACAGCCCAACCTTGTCAGGATGTATTTATAGATGTGACGTTTGTGTTTCTTTGGCATTTTAATCATTTATCTTCCGTATGTTTATTTACTTAGCATAATTTATGTCTGTCAGCTTTGAAGGTTTAGTATATGGCATGAAAGTTTAGAAGAAAAAAAATTATTCTAAAGTGAAACTTTTTTTTTTTTTCCTCCTTCCCCCCCCCATTTCAGTTCTCGTCCCACTCCTAGAACTAGCACTGCAGTAGAACTAAGTGATGCTAGTGATGCTACTGCATCCTCAGTCCGGAATTCTTCACAAAGAAATTCATGCTTGAAAAAGGTAAGGGGAAAAATAATACTGAGGAATGGTGGTATGTTTGTAATTTTAATTTTAGCCTGGAGTCTGTGGCAAAGTCAACTTTCTTCTCCATCCTTCCATAATTATAACAGGAAAGCAGTTTCTGCACTGTTGAAGTTATTTGAAAAATAATATTTGCAGAACTTCAGATGTAAGGATTGAGAATGATGTTTAGTCTCCTTTTTCCCCAGTGTGTCAAAGAGATAATGCTTTTGTCTTTCCTCTCAGTCTACTTATTGGATCTGGTGATTCTTCTTCCGCTATGTTTCTTCAGTATAATTTTTAGTTGACCCTATCTACTGGTACATAAAGTAATTTAGAATATGTTGTTTATATGGCCAAACTGTGTAGTATAATACTGAAATGAAATATTTTGGTAATAAACTTAAACTTTTTTTTTTTTTTCTGTGTTCAAAACAGTTTTCAAAAAAACTTTGTTCTTGTTCTAGGCTAAAATTATATACTCAAGTCAGCAGGATATGGAGTCAGCATTGAAAGAGCTCATTTACACTGAATCTGATCTTATCATAACACCAATCATTGACAATCCAAAGGTAAAACAAAATAAAGTACAAGATTTGGGAGCTTGTGGGTGAGGCTATTTTTGCAAATAAATCTTTAATCAGGGTGAAACTAATTTCCTGTATTTTATAATTTTCATTTGAAAACAGTACCACCCAGTTATCTGGCAAGCTCTTGTGCATTTTTTTGGCAGTCTTTTAAAATCATATTGTGTTGCTAATTTGGAGAACTGAGTTATTTTGAGATTGAATACTAGTATTAAATAATGTCTTACAAGAAATAGAAGCTACTAAATGGTGTGTTGGGTGCTTTTGTGCATTTGTTTCCTGATAACTTGGTTTGATACCTGTTTTTTAAATGAACACAGAACTGTGTTTTGTTATACTCCAAACAAAGCCATAGATGAAGCTTTCTAGTCAAAACTTAGACCTTTACAGAGTAACTTTTGTTATTCTTTAAACTTCAGACATGATAATATTTCTAATAAATATAAACTCTGGAGAAGAAGACCTGCAATTACAAGAAATTTCCAGCCAATTTCTGTCATACAGGTTCTAATGTGCTAACAGTTTGCGATGAGTTCTCTGGAGACTGACACTTTCTTGACAGCAGAAAGAAGGGAATACTGAAAAAGAATCAGGGCTCTGCTCTATCATGTGCACATGTTGGCACATAGGTACCAATGCTAGAAGGAATGATAGGCACCAGTTCTTTTTTAGTCTTCCTTTTATTACTGTGCAAAAAAAGGGTAATTTTAGCAACTTTACTCAGTAAGTGGCAGATGCAGTGAATGCAACATTTTTCATTTTAAGTGAGCATTTAGCTTCTTAAGAATTTTCTGCAGCTTTTAGTTGCTTTATTGCAGTAGAATAAAAATTTTGTATGTTTTAATGGAATTCTTAACACTCAAAAAAAAAAATTATGCAGCCCAACAGTACTATTTTAATATGTTTGCAGTGGGGGCCATTGTTGCCAGTGGAGAATTTCCAAGGTAACTCTGCACTTGAATGCCATCTCTGTAAATTTTCCTCTCTGTCTCAGGACTCCATATAAAGTCTTAGCCCTTCACTGCTTCACTTCTTACTACAAGTCTAAGAAATGAGCTTAGGGGTAAGTGTACATACTAATGTGCAAATGGAGACTAATCTCCTTACCATTTAAAGCCAGTCTCGGAATTAATGCAATAGCCTACTAAATTCTAGGGACATGTAATCGGAGTCGCTACATACTTGCTGATCTTCAGACTAAAGAATGATACTGGCACCTGGTAAAGCTGAAGAGTTTGTTATTTAATCCTCTGGAAAGGGATTTACAACATGCTGGCAGAATTTTAAAAGCTGAAATGTCATCTTATATTGTAAAATTTTCCTTCTGTTCTGCAGATCTGTGGAAGCAAAGACTTTTGTTAGAAAATAGTGCTCAAGTTACACTTAGATCTCATCTGTCAAAGGCTATATTTCCCTATACAGGTCACCTTTTTTGTATGCTTTAGTTACTGAAAATTGCGTTCAAACACTGTCACTGAGCAGTCATCTAATTTTATGATGTAGCAGAAGATGATGTGTTGTGGGGAAAACCCCCATATATTATGAATTATTAGCTGGTGATAATGTCACTTTTTATGTACTAGAATGATCTAGCGCATGTATATGTATTTACTATATGGGAATGAATTACTAAAGCATTTCATGAGCTCTCAGCTGCATGGATCCTTTCTGTAGCTTTTGTAACTCAAATGGAGGTATTTTTCTGCATACAAGGAAGATAAAAATGTAAACTGAAGAAACCTTATCAATTTGTATTCACATTAAAAAAAAAAAGTCACTTACATGCAAATACTAACAATTTAATTATATTGGAAACAGAGTTAAATCTCAAATGTCTGCTTGGAAGAAATCCATTCCAGACAATGGTAAATGCCTTGGTATTGAGCAGTGGTTTGTACACTCATACTGTACAATTTTTGCATCTTTGTGTTTTCATGTTTACCTGCTTGAGAGTTTCCCAGAAATGTATTAAAACTAGTTGTATTGTCTTTGTTTCTCTTTTCAGATAATGAAGCAAGTGCCAGTGAGATTTGACTTGAAAACTTTACATATACCAGTGTATTCAGGTATGGATCTGCTGAAGTTGTTAGAACTTAAATTCTCTGTGTGATGGTACAACTCACCCTCACAAGACCTGTAGCCTCCCCTGTAGATTATAACCTATCATAGCTGCAGATCTTGTAACTTTTCTGAAACTGGAATTAGACATGTAATGTTTTTAGCTAGACCAGTTTTGAGTAGCCTTTTCAACTGCTAGAATTTACGTGCTTTTGCTTTGTCTTCTGTCTTCTTCAGTTACAAGCCCATGCTCAAAAGCTTTGAAAATGATACAGTCAACACTGGTTTAGTGTGAGAAAAACTGCACACTTTTTTTTCCTGTCGTATTTTTTGTAAGCAACAGAGATACTTTAACTGAAATTACTCAGCCAAACAGATTAATATTTGACAAGGGTAGAGGAGCATATGAAAACAGGATCTCAAGATGTGCAGCATTGATCAGCCGCAATACTACGCAGCCTTGCCAGTCCCACCTTTAATAATGAAATGTGATGGAAATCATATCCCAAACGATAGTGATGAGTTGCTTGGGGGTTGTTTCTGGGTGTTGTTGTTGTTGTTAGCTTTTATTGTCTAGAAAGGCTGCTGTTGTTTCTGAAAATAAAAAGCTTCTCACTGTTATGAGTGTAACGTTTCTTTCCCTGGCACATTTCCTCTCATCTACTTATGGAGGTATTAATACACTTTGCTGTGCTTAAAGAAGGATGTCAGCCAGGTATGCATAGTCCTAAAATTCACATAGCACCTCTTTCTAGGCATAAAAGATTCTTTTTTCTTTCTATAAAGTATATATTTTGTAGAGTTCAAGAAACTTTCAAGTTGGAAGGGAATACAGCATCCCCCAGCCATAACTGTAGAAACAGAAAATATTTTAGTTTGGCTAACATCCTAGGCAAAAATGATCATATTGAAGTGCGAAATGGGGTGGTATTTTATTACATATTCCATTTAAGTAGCTAGATTATCACAGTGCTGGCGTGATACATTTAACTATTGTTGTCCATATTTATTTAATATGACATATTGTGTTTTGTGCTTATAACACTTTCAGGCTTTTTTCTGGAAAACTTTCTGATTGGTTCTGAAGATACTGCATTTGATGCTGCTTCTCAATAATGATGAAAGATAGTATGGAAAAATTAAGATAAATACCTGAAATCCAAATCTCTTTTCACCTGTATTAATATAAATTATAATTGCCTTCATTAGTTGGTGGTGTTACTTAAGTGTAAAACTGAAGTAAAAACCAGAAGACATGCTCTTAAATATTCTATACTTGAGCATATCAGGATGGCAGATAAGTTATTAATAACTAAACAAATCTGAGGGAATGGATGGCTACCGGAGTGAAGTGAGACCACCAAGACCAATAAGGAAGCCTTTGAAAAATCTCTATTCATATACAGTGGCCAGAGAATTCAGCAGGGTTTATGTTCATCGGCCTAGTGACTTAACTGCTTTGTGTTCCTTCTGAAGTCCACTATGTTCTGATGCTACTAAGGCTTAACTAAATGGATATGTACCGATATGAGCAACTATGCACATTTTCAGTTTATCCATTCTGAGGAGATTTTGCTGATTTAAATTAATTTTTTTGCCTCATTTACCCTAATGAAACTGCATATTTTATTATGAGTCAATAGTATAAATATATATAAATAAACCGAATCTTTTAAGTTCTAAAATTATAATTAGAGTCAAACTTTGGAACTTCTTTATTTATGTTGATGTTACTTTCTAGTGTGTTAAAGCAACATCAAAGACTCATTCACTTTTTAACTACTTGTTTGCTTTTTATGGTTAGCTGAGAAGTTACCTGGGAAAGACACAGATTGGAATGACTTCTTGCAACGAGTGTGTTCACTGCTTGATTCCACCGAGAAGAATACAGGAGCAGCACGTTCTAAACTCAACTTACTGCACTACCTGTGTACTGTGGCTGTCCACCAGGAAGTTGCAAGCAGGCTCATTAGCTCTCAGCTGGTAAATAATAAAGCTTTGAAGGAAACATCATGGTTTACAAACTTGCCATCATAGCAAAATCATCTGCTTTCAAGAAATCACTGGCATACTAACAAAAACAATATGGCAAATGAAATACAAAATAATGAAACAAATTACTAAATTCCATGTCAGGTTTTTAAAAGAGCTAAGAAAACTTACTCTTTCTGGCAGATTTCAGATTTACATAACTTTTTGTATTACTAAAAAAGTTGGGCTATAAACTTACCTTGATGGAGAGTGTGAAGTAATATATGGTGACATTTTAGTCTTCGTAAATCATTAAGTGACAGAGAAGACTGAAAGAATGTCATGTTGCAATTGTTAAATAAGTTTTATTTGGCCATACGTCTGAAAAGAATAGCAAGAAAAGCTTTCTAAAGAACATGAAGTAAAACTTTCAGTATGCTCTATTCCAAAGAGTGAGCATCTGAAAAGGCTAGTGTAGTGTGTACTGAAATTGTGGTTTTGCCTTTCAAGAACCATTTTCTATACGACAAATACTCAAATCCTCTATAGTACTATAACACATTTCTCAGAGTATTGCATGTGCAGAAGAGAAATAGACTTACTTTTCCATTTATGTAAACACATCACAGAGGCTATCTGGAGATATGTACTTTTCATTTTATTTAACAAAAAGTAAGGTACCTTTTCACAGAATCACAGAATCACAGAATCCTAGGGGTTGGAAGGGACCTCGAAAGATCATCTAGTCCAACCCCCCCTGCTAGAGCAGGGCCACCTAGAGTACATCACACAGGAACATGTCCAGGCGGGTTTTGAATGTCTCCAGTGAAGGAGACTCCATGACCCCCCTGGGCAGCCTGTTCCAGGGCTCTGTCACCCTTTTCTCCTACCTTTATAGTATTTGCCAATTAATTTTGTCCTTTCTCACAAAATAAGTTTAATTTATTACATACTTGGTGGGTAATTCTATATGATGATCTCTCTGTAGATGAAAGTGTCAAGAGTGTTTTTCCAGTGCATAGTGTTATTCATAACAAAAATAGTGGGTTTTTTACACACACCAATACATGTTTAGCAGTTTAGTTTAAGGTAAGAATGTAGAAAAATTCTATTTTTACTTTCAGCCTTTCTGGTTTTTAATCAATATTTGGACAATATTTACTGTATCTGATAATAATTTTTGCAAATCTTACCCAAATGCATTTTTATGAAAGATGATATTTGATGATTTTGTTTATCATTGGGACATGTCAGACCACTGAAATTCACTAATGTTTATTTATCATCTTTAAACTAGTTTCCTATATTGATACATCAGCTGCGTGCAGCCTCCAACTGGGATATGTAAGTAATAGTTACTTTAAATTAATTTGTTCAAATATGGGATTGCCACTAAATCTTATTGAAGATATTCTCTAACCAGGTATTTGAGGAATGTTATAACCTGTCAGACTTCTGTGCTAATTGGCTGGCAGTATGATAGTGTATGTAACATGGAAATTTTTTTAGTACTGAATTAATATATTGCTATTCTATAGGACCAAAGATTACGGGAAATTGCTAAAATTTTATCTAGATGTTATATAATTTAGTTTATCAAATAATGTTACTTAAAATCCCTGAATAAATCAACCTATATCATAAAAGTAATAAAATAACTATAATGGTAGCTGCTTTGGTAAATTTATTATTTATTTATTTAAATATGTGTCAGAAATCTTTTACTGTGGTAGTGCCCTCTGTTGTTTGTTTCATAAACGTTGATTGTATTATTCCATTTTTTTCTTCAATTAAACATTTACAACTGATTTGCTGATACAGATTTAATTTCAGCTTTGACAGCTATATTGATGAGTTTAAAATGATCTATAGGGGTTTTCTGTGTTACAAGAAAACTGAACATGAACATGACTGCTTAGTAGGAATATATTGACCTAAAGAATCTTCATTCTTCACTGTTAAAGAAAAAAATAAGTCTTTATGCAGAAATGTATCACTAAATAGAGCTGACATACTGGGATAATCTGGTGATACAAAGAAAATAGATACCAGCAGAACCCTGAGCTGTTGTAAATAACATTTCCAATGTTTCCTGCCCTTAGCCATCTGTGTAAAATATAAATAGGAAATAATTCTCTTTGTGATAGTTGTAAAATAGCTTTTCTGCACCTCCAAAAAATTTATTTGATATGCAGACGCGCCAAAGTTGCTCGGGTGATTGGTCTACTGGCGTTGCACACATCTGAACTTGGAGAAAATGTACCCATTTCTGAGGTAACTTTCCTTTTTTATTTTTTTGGATAGGGGAGGAAGTTTTGTTAATGCTTTTACAGTTTGTGTCAGAAATTTTCACAGCTTTTTTTTGAACCCTGCTTTATTTTTTTCTCATAGGTATAAATAGGAATATGATTAATTCCATTAATAAAGTGTATAAACTTCTGAGGTTATTCAGTGTAGTTGTGATCTTTACTAACCTGTGGCAGAACTGCCCACCAATGCTAAAATTCTAGTCTTTCTTTCTCCTTCTCAGAAAATTTATGCACTGTCATAATTCATGTGTGTGTGTGTATAACAAGAGGAAGCATTGACACACTTGGTTATCCCGAAATGTAATTATTTTAATGTGTCAAAATAGCATAATTCAGTCTTAAAATACTTCTTTTTTTCCTCAAAAATGAATTGAGATGGGACTAATTTGAGGCTACTCACAGTTCCTCAAGAATGTATGTGATAAGGTCAATTAATTTTCTTTGGAGACAAATACTTTTAATCTTTTTTTCATTTTGCATGCTCTGTAGTTGACAGAAACAGAAGTCTGATTTGACAAAGTGATCTTTTTGTCCTTTTTTTGCATGACACACATGCACACATCGTGTTTAATGTCTGTTTAAAGTGTGAATGTGACATTATTTCTACTTCATGGGGTGTAGTCAGGATTTGAATGTAATAGGTCTTTGAACGTGAGAAACAACTGCTAACTACCTGTAGCAAATACACCTCTGTAGGGTGCAGATCTAGCATGTAGGAGCAAGTAGTTATGGGTTAACAGCTGAGTTTTTTGGCAATGCAGCTAAGGAATTTTTTAGTGTTCTTAGGTTCCTCTGGTTTCTTCTTCATGAGTTTTACGAATGATAATGAATACTGTGCAATGTTGCTCAACATCTCAATTCTGTAGTGAAAGCTGAACTCAAAACGTTGTTATTACCTAGGGCTTTTGTTTGTTTTATAAAGTTGCAAAGTCCTTATGGGTACAGACATTGAAGTTGGTTAAAGTCTTTAAATATTGACAGTCAGTGTCAGTTGAATTACAGTTTGCAATTTAAGTGTACTCTTACGTGGCAGATCTTCCAATATTTAACTTTTAAAAGTTCCAGTGAAAATAGTCAAAAGTAATTAATTTTGAGGTGGCTATATAACTTTTTTCTTTAGATGTTTGGCATTAACATA
Organism: Chloroceryle aenea; assembly: GCA_013399075.1. Lineage (NCBI taxonomy): Eukaryota > Metazoa > Chordata > Aves > Coraciiformes > Cerylidae > Chloroceryle > Chloroceryle aenea. The sequence continues at coordinate 186,814 of VWZY01006922.1, forward strand.
TCCGGGGATAGTGTCCCGAGCTTCCCAGTTTCCACTGTAGAAAACATAAATCCCTGTGTGCTTTGTGTATGTAAAAGCAATAGGTGGAAACAGTTTTACATTGAGCATCCAGTTTTTATCAACCAATCCCAGCCCCTTTGCAATTCTTGGTTACCTCATTACGCGCCTAACCAGTTACCTCTGATCTCTTTTGTACTTTTAAAGTACCACAGGACCTAATAGACTTGTGCCAGACACCACTGCTGGCCCTGACATGTTGAAGTCTGTCTCTTTATTTCTACCCCCTGCTGTCTTTTATCCATTTATTTAAGGATAGTTCTTCTATCTTTGAGGTTGAATCTGCACTGTGAACCTTTTTGGTTTTCTTTAAACCATTTCTTCAATAGTAGTAATATTAAGTCTCAAAGAAGCAGAAAAACTTTAGGAAAGAAAAGAGGTCTCATCATTTTACAAACTAAAGTAAATTTTCACGTATTGAATGTCAGAAGCCTTTAGTTTTTTGTTTGTTTGTTTGTTTTTTAAGAATTAATGGTCTTCCCATTTACGTTTTATTATTTTTTTAAGTTCTTAATAAAAACTTAAGAACAGTGAACAGCAGTGTGTCTTGAATGTTACCACTGGAGGTCACTAAAACTCCAAAATAAAATGCAAGTAAACTACTATTTCACAGCCTAGACAAACTTGGAACTGTGGCACTGTGTGCTATCTTTATTCTGCTGATGTATCCCAATATTTAGGTCACAGTATATATAAAAAAAAAAATTGTACAGAATGTCAATTTTAAATCATGTTCCTAGTTTATCACTGATAATTCCTGTTTCGAGGTCTGTCCACATCTGCCAATATTTTTAGAAGATTCAAATACAAATGACTTCATTTGGCCATCTATTACCAGCTTATTTAGTTTTAGGTAACAATTTTATCACAAAGCAATCTTGTGGCTCAAAATTCTTCTCTCCTGTTGTTCAGCTTTTTTTTTTTAAATAAAAAATTGAATTTATTGCAGTGTTGGATGCTTTTTGGTAGTTTTTGTTAGCGCACAGGAAAGGAAATCACTTACTTTGAATTTTGTTAACTCAGTTTTACCACTTTTTTGTTCAAATATGAGAAAAAAGTGGGAATAGGAATAACAGAATTATAGAATCTTTAGGGTTGGAAAGAACCTCTAGGATCTTTGAGTGCAACCTTCATCCTAACATCTATCTATCCACTAGACCATAGCTTCAAGTGCTACATCCACTCCAGGGATGGTGACTCCACCACCTCCCCAGGCAGTCTGTTCCATTGCCTAACCACTCAGTGAAGAATTTCTTCCTAATATCTAATCTAAACTTCCCTGATGAAATGGTGTCAAATGCCTTACTGAAGTCCAGGTAGACAACATCCACCACCAGAACCTAGGTCAGGCTTACAGGCCTGTGGTTCTCCAGATCCTCCTTCCTACCTTTCTTGTAGATTGGTGGCACGTTGGCAAGTCTCCAGTCATCCATGACTTCCCCAGTTGACCAGGATTGCTGATAAATGACAGAGAGGCTTGGCAAGTTTCTCCACCAGCTCCCTCAGCACCTTTGGGCAGATCCCATCCAGCCCCATAGACTTATGAGTGTCCAATTGGCTTAGCAGGTCTTTCACTACTATTTCCTGGATTGTGAGG
>VWZY01006922.1:191544-213054 GCA_013399075.1 Chloroceryle aenea
TTGCCATTTAACAAACACCCAGTCACAGAACTTGTTCTTACACTGAGAAGTACTATTATGGCAAATGCATCCACAGTCACAGTTTATATGTCTTGATGCTTTCCCAGTTTTCATCTGGGGAAAACATTTGTACTTAGCATCATCAGATAAATTGAAAGCTATATATAAATAATTATATAATTGCAATATATAATAATATATATTATATAATTGCAAACTATATATGACCACTAATAAACCCAAATAAGCGTCAAACTCCAACTGGAAAATTATATTTGACAAGAGCATTTTGCACTGCTTGATTTTTATTTTGTAGTTGTTGAAACAAGTTGTTGTAGAGCAAATGGAATCTGCATGCCCTGATGCTAATAGATGGTTTCTTTCCTTCTGAAAATATGAACTGACAACATTTTGAGTCTATATGTATTTATGAACTTCACATTGTTTGAGGCACAATAACCTGTAAATGGTAACTGTCATGTTTCAGGAAGAGCTCTAGTAAGGGTTTGCATTGCTTCAAATTAAAGGTGAGAGTTTATTAGAAAAATACTTGTAACTACACATGAACTTAGGGCACTGTGTCTTGGTAAAACTTCAAAAATATCAGTGCAATTTGTATGCCTGGAGACAGTAGCTTATTTTCCTAATTTTTAAAGGAAAGCCCTTTGTAAAGCTTTTAATTTCTCATTCTGTACTTAGTTAACCTCAGAGTACTGTAGTGTTGTATGCATTTTGTTGCTCATTATACTGCACAACAGCAGTATTGAATGACCTTGTCAAGATCAAGTCAGTGGTAGTTTACTAACATGAAACAAGAAAGTTTATTCCAAGTTTGTATCTTTAAACAGCACAGCTTTATGCCTTGACTCATTTAAGAAAAAAAGAATAAAAACATAACTGCATCTAATTAATTAAGAACTGTACACAAAATGTTTTGGTCTTTTTATCCCCTTGTTTTCTTCCATTTTGCTATTCAGCCTGCTTGGTTGTTTCATCAACCTGTTAAATATTCATCATTTATACTGTAAGTTTGGGGGCTGTTTTAAATTTATTTATTTATTCCTTCTGGTGTTTTGCTAAGTGTTTCTAGGTCCAGCCACAATATGAATATTAAATAACGCTAAATATGATTTCTTTCTCGTATGACCATTTTGTAAATCAAACTATCAAACACTTAAAATCTAGTTCAGCTCTCTAGGTGCAGCATGATTCATTAGGTTAAATATAGGATGGCTGGTTGTACTTCTTGGCTTAGAAGATACCAGGGAGAGCGTCCGGATAATGATAATGGTCCTATGCAGTCTTTAAACTCTGATATTATATGTATACACTTGCATATGACATCTCATCAGTAAGATCTTATGCTCCATCTTTGCATTTTTCTTCCAAGCAAAAGCCAAGAGCAATTCACAAGTAGCACAAGCAGACCCCAGGGAGGATTTCTCTGTTACTCTTCAACAAATTGCCCTGAGAGAAAACTTTCAAGTTCTATGTAATGATTCTGCTTGATGCTGTTTTAGGTTCTGTACCATAATAACATAATTTTAATCAAAATAAATATGGGCTGCGAAGAAAAAGTAGGAAGATTTTCCCCAGTGTTTGGTGATATTTTAAAATTTATTAAGCAGAATTGTGTAGGTGTGTTTAAATAACTGAGAATAATGCTAAATTTATACACCTTTTGATTTATTTAAAATTTCTAACTAAAGACTAAACCTTGCGTGACCTCATTAATCAGTCTGAAGAACAGAAGAACTATTAATGTTTCAGGATTGCACCGTTTCTTAAGGCTTTTTATGTAACAGTGCATTTAATATGTATGGTTACAAAAAACTTGACAGAATTTCTGATTAAACTACATTAATAAAATGAGAAACAGCCCCATGCCAGTTCCAGCATAGGCTGTCATTTGAACTTTGTCTTGACTTCTAGTCATGTCTTGCCTATTCCAGCTGGAGAAGATTCCACTTTTGACTGTTAGAAAGTTAAGTAGCTTACCACCCTGCTCTGAAACTTGGGCTGCATTGTCGTAAGCTTTTCCACTAAGCCATGGAAGACAAACTGTGATTAAATGTCAACATGTTGTTCTTTAGATATGATAAAGGATGTGTGATGTAGTAATTTTGATGTCTATACTGGCCGTCAAATCACTCATTATTATTGTCTATAAGTTACTTCCCAGAAAAATTGTTCCATACCGCCTAAAACAAAGTTAGAAAAAATAAAGCTTAAACAATGGGAGACTTAACAAGCACATTTTCTCTATTGATATATGTTGAAAATAAAGTTTTGGTATATTTTCAATAAGAAGGAAAATTAATTTTACTAAGGAATTCAATAATTGTTTTCCCTGCTAATGTGCCATGCTTTAATTAAATGTCTGACATTATCACTTCATATGTGTTGAATTAGTGTAAACCACTGAGGAATCAGGACATTTAGAAAATAACATTTTTCTGCATCATTAACCATTCTCATCCTATACTTTTTATTGTAAACAGTTAATTAGAATGCTAAAAATAATTTACTAATACAATCAGTTGAGTTCAGGAAATATTTCTGAGAAATTTTGCTTGTCATTCTTTGTCTGCTTGTTAAGACAAGCTACCCATTGATTTCATGACCTGTCATCTTCACACCATCCTACTGTTTCTCTCTGTCATAAAAGTTGCCTTTTTTTTTTTTTCAGTTGCAAATATCTCTGCTCTGTTACTAGCCTAGATAGGGTTTTAGTTAAATCTTAATTAGTTAGTTAACTTCTAATGGAAGTGTCAAAGCCGTGATTCAATTAGCAGTGAATTACCCTAACAGCATGACTTGAAGGAAATATATATCTCTTAGAACAGAATTGACATGAACTGAAGGCTATACCATACAGTAAGTTTTATTAAACACTTTGTATCTCCCTGTAAGACTTTGGCTATTTTATTTTCTTTTTTTCTCCCAAGTGAGTTTAGGGTTTTTGTAGTTGCTAGACAAAAGTAATTTTGTTTGTTTGGCATAATTAAATTACATATAAGGAGAAGCATGCCTGCTCTTAATAATCAGTTGTCTCTTTTTGATGTAATCAAAATGGTAGAAAGGAATGCAACAACATTCTTGTGTGTGTATGTATTAGAAGGAATTGATGAAACCCAGAAATATTAGGACAAATTCTGTTATGGATTCTGGAGACTATTTAAATATAAGCTAATAAAATTGCAATTTCTGTGCTGCACATGAAGTAACATTGAATAGAAATACTGCCCTGAAATTTAATGTATTTTCTAGCATATGTTATTTTGAAATGTGTATAATATGAAGCTTATTAAGAATCTGTTACCCATTTTTCATGTGACTGAGATGATTGCGATTTTTGATTTAATCATTTGTGCCATTGGCTTCATTTCAGGAGGAAAAAAGGGAGCACCCCAGAGAATGCTGGGTTGTTCCCTCGGCTGCTTACACTGTGCTAATGAGATGTCTTCGGGAAGGGGTAAGGCTCTTTCAGTGTCCTCAGTAGAATTTCTCCACTGTAATAACCCTTTAGGCATTGTGTGAGGATTGTAGCCTGCAGCGCTGCAGTACCTCGTCAACCAAGTATTGCTCTTGAATTTAAATAATTATGATAAGACCATGACCTAAGCAGGAGATTAATGCAAAAATGAAGTGTTATTCTCTGAGCATTCAACATTTATATACTGCAGCTTGTTTTTTGGAAATGGGATAGTAGATATAGTTAAGAAATGTGAAATTTATTAATGTTGTGGCTTTCTTTTGAGGAATGTTCTGACAGTTCTTACTTGCAATTTGATTTTCATACATCTTCTGCAAATCTTTAAGCCAGATTTACTTTCTGTTTTGAAGTGGCTGATGTGCAATTTTTGAAAAGTGCATTGTTAGCCTATTGTGGTGTTAGCATTTTTCTGAGGTCAAAAAGAAGTAATTAGTTTTATTCTCATACATGTGCTGTGCTGTATTCTTCATTTTTCTTGGTTATGACTTAACTGTGTTAGAAGGGAATAAAACCACATATATAGGTCCCATTTGTAAAATGGAAAAGAATTAGGTATTTGGTTTACATTTACTGTTTGTATGAGACCACTTGACTTTATTTTTGCCTAAGGCAAAGCTCAAGGCAGAAAAGATGTTGGAGGTTACTGGAGGGGAGAAAGCAAGACACAAATACTTTTTTTGAGGGCTTTATTGCCTACAGATTATGATTAATAGAGGAAGAGTCTAGATGCATTTTAACGTCTTCAAACCTTCAGGTGATCACGAACACACGAGTGTGTGTGTATTCTGGACTATTTCCAGCTCATAATTAGAGTAAGATATCATTCGAAGGCATGTTACTGAAAAGCTAGTTAATCATAAATTTAGTAATGGAAGACTTGCTATTTCTGAACAGCCAGTGTAGAGAAACTAAATTGAGACATCCATAAGACACTAATTTATTCCTATAGGATAAAATCACTTCTTAGTCCAGAAACAGGTCAATTTTCTCTTAATAATTTATCTTGATAAATTTTTCAAGCAAAATATATCCCAAAATGCAAATACATATCTCATGCAATAGTTTGAATTAAATTTAGTTAAGCATAAATAAAATTATGTGAAGGCTAACCAAGCCCAGTGGTGCACTTGTACAGTTTTTGTTTGTGAAGATGCTCAAGTTTTGTAATGGAGTGGTACAGTAGTACATTGTTAGCATAGTGACTGTCTCTATAGTGTCTCCAAAACTCCTAATGCACTGTTAAGTTTTTAACAATCAGTTAAAATACGGAGTATATTCAGTTAGTTCAAAAATAATAATAATTGCTCCCCCCCATTGGAATAGAAAGACTTGATTACAAGGAGTTCTCTTTTAGCACTTTACATCACTTTACCCTTTTGGTGTTTGCTTTCTCACTCTGGACTTATTTTTACTAAGCATCCATGATTTTAACTGGAAACAGATACACGGCAAGGGGTCAACATGACTAAAAATAAGGAGCTTTATATTTAAGTGCATTTTATAAAACTAACTGAAATCTAAATTTTGGTACAGTTCTATTCATAGATTCGATGTGATGCAGTTCATCATCTGGACAGAGGTTAACTGTTATGTGGAACTGATTTACTCATCTCTTGAAGACCCATTTCTGTTCACTACTGTAGCTTAAATCCTCATAACGTGACAGGATGCCTTCTTCAGTTACAAGGTCAAATACTGGTTTAGGTTAGGCTTCCTTTCCAGAGAGCTATTTAAGCAGAAAATGGTACAAGTCATGTTGCTTAGACAGCACTCGGGAACAGAGGAGCTGAGATGGACCATATCAAGTGGCAGCAACTGGAATTACTCTGGCAGCCTCATGTTGTTTTTAGAGCACTGTGATGATACCTGACCTTTTAGCCAAAGCAGCAGGACTATATAGCACAGAACGTTACTCATCTCATCGGTGGCTAAAAGGAAATAAAACGCATTTTCAGGACCAAAGTTTGCAAAGAAAAGCCATAATTGCATCTGGAAATTTGTTAACATTCATAAAGCTATTATCCACTGGATAATGCTTTGATTATTATGTAATAATGGGATTATAGTGCATTTATTAAGTGTTTCTGCCTGCTTAAAGTAGCAGCAGAGTCCAAATTGTTATTCCTAGTAATCACTTCATATAGGAGAGAGATTTAACTTGACTATTAACATTTCAATTATGGATTTGGTTTTAAATGCATAGAGTAAGTTTGATAAATCCATGTATTTTTACCTTAACTGTAAAAAAACCCAAAACAAAACACAAACTGTTATCCAGAAGTATAATGCACAAGAAAAGATTAAAATTTATAATTATTTATAAATTTTTTTTGAGAAACTTAATTTTAGGAGACCTGCATGTGTATTTATGTATTTAGGTGTTTAATAGATCATATAGTGTATTGCAGCAATAAAAGCTATATACCATAGAAACCTAAATCCTCCCTGATTTCCTGTCTGGAAGATTACAGAAATCAGTAGAGTTTTATAAAACTGAGTGGAACTGGTTCAGATGGGAATTGTCTTTGGTATTTCTTTTAAGGGTTTTGAGTAGAGCTGCAGTTCTTTGGGAGAACAGGAAGGATTAGCATGAAAATTATGAATAGAGCTGCTTTTTAACAGCATTATATTAGAGTTTCCAAATACTTCTGCACCAGTATCTGTATTTTAGAATAACTTAAGTCACTTGAAGGAATAGTGGGTATTGAATATATTTTTAATGAATTATAAGTTCTCCCCTTCTGGACAGCTTTTGTACTGCTTTCTGAAAGGTTTCATTATCATTGCTCACAGTTGTTGGTGCTTCCGATCGTGAAGATAAATGTCAGAAATCCAAAGGTTAGTAGGATAATGTGGAGATTAGCTTAAGAAAGAAATCAGTTAGATATTATGATGAATTATTTGTGAAGCTAGGCTATGAGGTAGACTTCACAAATTAAATTGGCTGTCCTCCTTATATAAAAATTCACTCTTGCTGTACTCAAGAATGCTATTGAAGACATTGTTGAAAGACTTCATTTATTCATAGTTCAAGACAGAGATAAGGTGAGGCAATGCACAGCCAAAAAACTACCAACGATGAATATTCCCTTTCTGGTAAGGTAAAAAATGTGTGTTTAGTGAAATCAGAGTTTAAAAAAAAGAGATAAGGGAAGGAGGTGAGGAGGAGAAGAGAGAGGACAGAGAAAGTAGAGACTCTACTTCCAAGTGATCAGTATTAAGTTAAGATGTTAAGCTTCCACTGGAGTCAGTAACAAGTTTTGTTGAGAGTCAACTGATGCCATGTGATGTTCACAAGCCATCAGCCCATCATGATTATTCTGACATGATGATTTTTATTCCATGGAGACATTGTAGTATGAATAGTATTATGTAGATATTACATGTACAGTGGCTTTCAGAAGTGTTTTTGCAGATAAAATTATTTGATTTGTATTAAAAATATGAAGAATCCCTTATGGAAATTTAAGAATTGATGTAGTAAGTGGGACACGATGGTTTATGTTAAATATTGGTCAGGACTGTTTCAGAGAATAGAAGGGAGTTTGGGAATAACTTGACTTGCAAGAAGGCTTTTTCTTTATCCTAGATGGCTTCTGCCTCTTCTGAATAAACAGAGTTTAATGTCATTAATTTCATTTTTCCTACTGTAGCTACATGTTTCATAATCTTGCTATTGAGACCCTGTTTTGATACCCAGGTATCAATTCATAAAGCACTGATCATGGAACACCTCTAACATAACAAAACCTTTTCATCTTTTTGTCACTACATTTAAATTGGGGTGATCACCTGGAGCTAAAAGATTTAATATTAAATTCCACTTGTATTAAGTTGTCTTTGCAGTAGAAGAGTAAGTGGGGGTGGAAGTCAGATCTGTAAAAATAACTTTATCACAAGGTGAGGTTTCCTATGAAATTACTGTGGCAAGTATCAGTGAAGAAACCAGACTAAGACAACATACATGGAATAATCCCTGGCATAGGCAGTAATTTAAAATGAAATCTAAAACATTAGAAACATTGGCATGATTTTTCCTTTCCTCTCCTTCCTATAGGAAGACCGGGTGGTGAACCATTTGGCAGCAAAGATAATTGAAAATGTTTGCACTACTCTCTCTTCCCACGCACAAGGATTTATTACAGGAGAAATTGGACCTGTCTTGTGGTACCTTTTCACACATTCTACAGTAGATTCTTTGAAGATAACTGCTGTTTCGGTAAGGAATTTGCAAGTATCCTACGTTTCTGAAAAGAAATAGTCTCTTTCTCTAAGATTTGTCTTACTAATGAAACTGTATGAGTTCTCTATATTCCTTTCCTGTTGGGAAAGTCACCAATTGGGTTTATGGTTTTATTCTCTATTATTTTTTGAGGTATTAATCCCATAAAGTAACAATGTTGGGGTTTTTTTCACTTTTGTAGGCTTTATGCAGAATTACTCGTTACTCACCTAATGCTTTCCAGAGTGTCATTGAAAAAGTTGGATTAACAGCCATCCTAAATTCCTTGGCAAATGGCATATGCAAAATTCAGCAGTATGTGCTCACGATGTTTGCCGTGATGTTGTCATGTGGAATTCATCTGCAGAGGCTGATTCAAGAAAAGGTTTGAATTCAGATTAATGTTATTCACTGGCATGGAGTTGCACTAGTGGAAAGATAAAGTTGTCTCTGGTAGTAGTTTAGGGTTTTCAGAATGCTTGAGACATGTATCTGAATAGCAGGAAATAAGGAGTGTTTCTGTTATATTTGTATTTGCTTAAAATCTAAATAACAAGGTCTATAGTTTTGCTTTCACTCTGACAGAATCTTCAAGAGATGGTACTAATGGGTATATAAATTGCTAGCACAGCTAGAATTCAATCAATTCTGAAAATTAGCCTGACCATAACTGGTAATGGCCCTAAGGAAAAACAATATGGAATTCATAAGTACAGCTCTTTGGCATAGCTTGCTTAGACATTTAAAAGAGAAGATAATGTGTCCCGACTGACCCTAAGGAGAGCATAAAGTACAGCTTTAAAGGACTTTAGGCCAATTTGTAAGTGAAATGTCTTGCAGAAATCAGCATTTTAATAACTTAGAGGGGGAGTTTTAGTGCCACTGAATAAAACTACAGGTTCTGATTTATGTCTATTAATTTTTTTTAATTTCTCTCTATTTGGAAAGGATAAAAATCACAAAGAAAATAGGAACTGTAGCCTGTGTTTTCATCAGATACTCTGTTGTGTTGTATGCTGTAACCTGACAGACATCTTGACTTGAACAATCTATTAGGCTTTAGTTTTGAGACACTAATTTGATTTCTCTACACATTACTTTAACAATGTTTAAATTAAAAAATAATCACTGCTTTCCACCCACCTCTTCTTGCAGCCTGAAATTGCTCATTCTCTTTGTAAAAGTAATTTCTATGTTTTATCAGAATTGCCAATGTGGTTTTGTAGATGAATGTCAGCTGGCCTTAAGCTTTTCACAAATTCCACTACAACAGCACTAACAGGTGGCAAATTGTCCCCTAATGTCACAGTTTCTAACAGTGCATATTACTGTGAGTTGGTGGCACAGTCAGAGAGCTATGTTCAGAAACTACTCACTTGAACATTCAAGCAAAACAATGTGAAGTATAACAAGTATATGACTACTGCATGATGCTTTTGGTGAAGAATTTCTTGTTTATATAGGACTTTTGTTACTAGAAGGACTCTGAATACTGCAGTTCTTATGAACTGTTTTAATCAAATTTTTGACATTATAGAAATAACTGAAATTCTACAACTAGTAACAGGAAAATAGAAGTATTTTTCTTGGTGTGCAGTACAGTAGTGTCTTTATTAAAATTCAAATTGCTGCTTAATCATTAATGAATTGTCATGAGTGTTTTGCGAGCAAGTGCTGCATTTTTCCAGATTAGAAAATTGAAGAGTACGCAAACAAACATTCTTTTAACAGCATCTATAAAAACGATGATAGAAATGGGCATGGTACCCAAAGCTGCAACTGAAAAAACATTGTACTTCAAAAACTGGCAAAAGGGTCTAGTTCTACTGTGTGTGCCCACATTTGGTAACTGTGCCTACAGCTCAGGTAAATCTATATTGCATAGAATGTCTGTTTTGTTCAAATGAGATTATAGGATTTTGGAAGCAGAAACTAGATTTCTATTTATCTTGAATAGGATCTGAAAATATAATCCTGCTCCTGAATTGAACTGCCAGGTACTATTACACTACATGGAGTAATAATATTTTATTGCTGAAAACTGAATGTAATAATCCATGTGCTTTTCAGTATTCTGTGAGGATGACACACAAGTCCACTTTATTGAGGGAAGGGAAAAGAAAAAACAAGTGGGTAGTGTTGGCCTACAGAGTATTTTGCCATCTGTAGAGTTCTTCTATCTTGCATGTTTGTTTTGTTTTGTGTTGTTTTTTCTCAAGTGCTAAGAAGTAAAATTATTCCAACAGTTACAATACATTGTTGCCTATCCCTTGTTTCTTTGCTTCCCTGCACCGCTGGCCATAAACTCTTTTTATCTTGGCCGTATTCAATTATGGCACTGAAAAAAAAGCATTGTCAATGTGTTACAAACATTGCCCTCATACTTCAGTTACTTTTTTCAATTCTTTTTCCTGAATGTGGATAAGTAGCTACCTCTGTTGATAGTTATGTCAGTATCGCTATGAATTAATAAAAAAGATATAAATGCATTTAACAAAGCTTTTGTAGCTTTCAACTTACAATATGGAGGCATTTGCAATGCATAGAAAGGGAATTTGAAAATACACACCAATACAACAAATAATTGCTATCACAGCTTCAGTTCTTGTGTGGTGAAATCAGTGCTCCAACTTGTGTCCCCTTGTGTAGCTAGTTCAAAAATATCATTGCGTTTTTGTGATTTGTTTTCAACTCGCTTCACAGTATATTTATTACTGAGAGTATCCAGTATAAAATAGTTATCTTGTTGCTGTTGACAATGCATTCACCTGCAGTGAAAAGAGCAGCCTTATCCTGCAGTCTCCATGGATACATCAAGCAGTTGCAGGGGAGGGAAGAACAATGCAATGGTGAAATGATTAATAATTAATGTATTAGATGGTATTTCAGCAATTTTTGGCTTTTCTGATGTATTGAGTTCTGCAGGTCAGCAAAGATGTGCCTCAGATTTTCATTGGATAAACTGTTGCTGTTTTGCAGTCCTCAGACCATCCAGAAAAGCAAATTCTGAACCATCACATTTATTTTCTTAAGACAGATTATTAGAACATTCCCAGATAAGCCTGATGTAACTAATTTAATTGACAATGTTCTCTTAACTCGTGGTAACCCCCACAAGTAGCAATGAAATTTCCTTGCTTTCCAGAGCGTGAGGACTAAAAATAGTCAGATATTCTTTGGCTTGTAGTTGAGTGGATTTCTGTCACAGTGCCTTCGATCTCAGTCTATCAAGTCCATTTATGTTAGCTGGCAGTGTTAGATTCTTTCTACATATTCTATACTAAGTTACAGACTTTATGGGGCTTCTTTGTATAAAAACTTCTTTGGTTTGAGTAATTTAATTAAAACAAAACAAACAAAAAGTAACCCAAAACAAACAAAAACCAAACAAACAAAAAAAGCACCCACTCCATTAAAATTTTAGCCTTTGCTTTTAGTAGAATGTAAGAACTTGAGTGCTGCAGATTCATACTGGAGGAGCTACAAGTCCTACTTCACAAGCCATCGAAGTGTTTGAAGCAGTAAATTTTACATGACTTATGCTTATTAACTGCAAGATTGAGGAACTCTTCTGTTTATTAAATAAATTTTAGAAATACAATAAAACATTTCTAGAGTAATAAATGGCATTTTGTTTTTCTTGGATTTCTGTAGTTGCAGTCTGTGCTGACTGCTTTCGAAGGCAGTGTTAAAATGGTATTAGAGTAAAATCTGTTTGTTTGCAAGCCGACTCTTGCACTCCTTTTCCAGTCTCTGTAAAGAGGTCCTCTGTAAATTGGTCCAAAGACTGTCTTTAATAAATGACATTCAGTGTTTGAGTTTCACAATGAAGTTGCCTTTTTTTGTGTTTATTTCCACCAAGGATTTTGTGACTACAGTTACTCGTTTACTTGAAAGTCCTTCAACTTTTATTCGAGCCAAAGCCTTTCTGGTCCTGTTACAAGTTTTAATTCATAACAAGGAGATGTTGCTACTCAGTTGTCAATCAAGGTAAAGTTATATGGAAGATAATTATTTATCTCTGTCTTTGTCTCTGTAGCGTAGTTGAGGAACAGTAAGGTGAGTTGTGTTCTATATAATAGTCATGCATTGTTTAGAGACCTAATCCCACAAAATGCATTCTTAGGTAGTTATGGTTTCATTGAGTAAACTGTTTTTTTGATGAAATACACACTAGTTAGGATAAAATTTTGTATTTGTGAATCCTTCAGTTTTGTTATATACACTTCAGGCCATTTAAGTAAGTTGCTTTCATGCTTGTATAAAAAAACATGGATTATTAGAAGGGTATTAAAAATTAACTAAGAAATATAGTGAGGGTACATTCTTAACATCCAGAGCGTGGATTTCACTCACCAGTGACTGCTGGGTCTTTGCACAGGACCCCCAGGGAATTCGAATGTGGAACAAAGATGTCAATATTATTCCCCTAAAGGGAAGTCTGGCCGTTCTGTCTATTCAAATGAGCATTTTAAAATCTTGCCTGAAGCGTTCTGTTCCAGGTGTATTATTAAAGCGACCTCATGTAAGTTAGCCACTGGCTAACAGATCAGTTACCCTGGCTGACTGTGAGAAATGTCATTCTGTAGAGCAGCAAAGCAGCACAGCACTTAGCGGTCAGAATGGAAGCACTGAATTTGTCTTTAGAAAAACACCAGATTTGTAATGAAAGGATGTAAGGCTGGCTTGGACTTTTGTCTTCTTTCAATATGGCCATTCTAATTAGTGCTAACACTTCAGTAGGCCATGGCTGGATTTATGTAGTATGTTTTTTCTCGACTGGATGATCGATGTCTTGTTACATTGACTTAACTCATTCTTGCTTTTAGAGTTCTTACATGTTGAAAATTAGTGCCTTTTTTTGCTCATATTGCACATATTGGTCATGTATTTAAAAATAAAGTGGATTTAAAATTAGTCTCTCTTAGTCTGCAGAGGGATTCACTTCTTATGTTAGCATTGTATATTCATGAAAGCTAGTAGTTGCACTTAAGAATAGCTTAAGGGTTCCTTTCCTCTTGTTCCTAGTCTCAGTCATTGTGTTATTTTTAAAATTAATTTATTTGGAAGGGGAAGTCAAAAACTTCAACAAACTTATAGAGCCAAAAGTAATGTATCATCTTGATTGTAACCACAGATACTAGAAATGTCTGATTCAGTAGTATTTTTGAGGTATAATGTCATTTTTCCGTTTATGAGAGGTAATGTTTTGCACTTTCTTAAATGTAGACTTGTGATGTATATTGAAAGAGACAGCAGAAAGACCACACCAGGAAAAGAGCAGCAAGGCGGGAGTGAATACCTGTCAAAATGCCTGGATCTTCTCATCTATCACATTGTGCGGGAGCTGCCAGGAATTCTAGGTAAAATCAGTTGGTTAACTAAACAAATCTTACTTTTTTTCTCAGGGAAGTAAGCAAAGCTATCCCCTTACATATACAGGTGGAGGGACTCTGTTATCTGACTACGTAAAGTTTTGTGATAGCAGCTTCCTGAGGCTTTTTAGTTACATCAGGATTGGATATTTTGTATTGGAATGCAGGATTTCCTGTACTAATGATGTGTATTTGTTGCATGGTAAGCCCCATCCACTCAGTCAGGAATGAGGGCCAAATGTACAGGAAGTGTTTACCAATGTTCTAAAGATATTCCAAACCTTGAAAAATCTAAGAGCAAATTTGCCTCATAAAGCACAGACGGATGCAACGAAGCATATTTGTGAGTACGTGTTAATCGCCTACACTAAAACTTAGATGTTGAGTATTTGCTTCAGGCAATTTTTCTGGAAAACTTCAGTGTAGACACTTGTGTTGTTCTGGATATCAGATTTGCTCATACAGAAGAAAAGATGGAAAGATTTTTCTCTAAAACAACATCTGTGCTACCTCAACCCATCCCTTATACTGAGGAATAAGGACTTGAAGTTTCAGCTAAGTAGCTTTTGTGCCAGGGATGTGCATTTGGGCAATTTTGTGAATATCTGCTCAAATTTCAGTAGCATTTGAACCTTTGAGATGATAAAAAGCTGCTTTGAACGTGTTCCTGTATGTTCAAACAGAAATTTGCTTGGATGTAGCAGCTGAAGTCCTGTTGTCACTGAATATGCTTAAACTTGTCATAATGTGATGAGGTACTGGGGAAGAGGGGACTTGCAGAACAAGCAGTGAAAACCACATGTGCAAACCGAACAAAAACTGCAAATTGTAGGGCATAATTTGGACTCATTGGGCAACCAGGGAAGAAACTGGTAGAAATTAGACTGAGAGTCTGGGAACTCAGTCAAGAGAAGGTGATGAAACGGGATGACAATTTTGGCCATTTGTACTAAAGTAATGGATTGTACTCTAGGTGGCCCTGCTCTAGCAGGGGGGGTTGGACTAGATGATCTTTCGAGGTCCCTTCCAACCCCTAGGATTCTGTGATTCTGTGATTCTGTGTGATAAAATATTGGAAAAATTAAAGAGGATCTGTTAGTGATATTTGAACATGGGGTTGCATTGAATAAAAGAAATGTCACAGAAAGTACCCTAGATAAGTAAGAACTGTGGGATTGTCTTTCCTGGAAAAAGCTGTGCTTACACGTTTTATGAGGGATGGAGAAAGAGGGGAAGGGAAGGATGGACAGAAGGAATGAGGGAAAAGGGAGGAAGGAAGAAACAAGAAGGAAATAAGGAAGGAGAAAATATGACACTGGTGTGGCCTGTCAAAATCATCATTAAAATTCTTATTAAAATTGCTGGTGGGTGAGATCTCCCACGGAACAGAGTAAGAAAGCTAAATAGGAAGGCAAGGACAGAAATGCTGTGCGTGGTCAAGAAGGGAAAAGGAGCAAACCCAGCCCTGACTCTGTATGCTTTCTCGTTAAATGAGTAAACGTTTCTTTCATAAAACTACTTTCTGATGAGATGATACCCGATTAATTCTTCATCTTCTCTATGTTACTGCTAGAATATTGAAAATGAAATGGTAGCACCACAAAGGTTAGTAGACCTAAATGTCATACTGCTGTTTTAAAAGAAATTTCAGTTCCTAAGACAAAGCAAAGTTTTGCCTTGCTGAAAATCCCCGATCCACTTTTTGTAACACACTTTGTCTGTGTTTCAGCATTTGGAAGTTTCAGACTATAAAGGTTTGAGGAAGAAATTTTATCTCCTACTTTCTCTGTGTACTATATGCAACTAATATAGTAGGTTCTGACTTTTTTTTTTTCCTTGGAACCTTGCTTTTATTGCTGTGATTATGATTAAGGAACATGTTCTGCTTCAGAAGGGAAAAGCTATGGGCTTTTAAGAAAAATAACCAGATTTGCAAACTGGAACAGTTAAAAACAGTAACCATTGCTTTAGAATTAATCCTAGCTGGCTTTTTTAATATGTGTTGATGTAAGCTCCTTACTGATCCCATCTTCTTCCACCAGATGTTGCTATAAACCAAATAGACTAACAAGTTGTAGAAATTTGCCTTAAAGATACATTTAAACAAATAAAATATATTGTTAATTGTGTGGATAATTAAAAAAAAAAAATCAGCTGTGGGTAAGAATGTACTCTTTTTCTACATTCATGGTATTTAACATGTTTCTAGGAAGTACATATAAATAGCTAAAAGCTAATGTAGCCATATCTATCTGTTTATCAACTGTGAAGCTGGCAAATATGATGATTATATATAGGCCTTAAAACATAGAAAAAGAGTCAATTGTTCAGTAAATTATTTGTTGGTAACCACAGAGAGGTTTTGTTAAATTACAGTCTTGTGAGGAATTCAAAATGAAAATGTGTTTTGCTTTACGTATTTGTAGAACTTTAGGTGACACTTTCTTCTTGAACAGTATATTATAGAATGAGTCAAATCTTCAAGGCTGACATTTCTGCCTATGTTGAAAATTTCAGTCCATGGGAGCAGAAGCAAAGCATTGGTATTATTCAACACAAATAAACTCTGAACTGCTTTGAAAGGAAAGGCTTTCTCTAGCATGAACAGCATATAAATTACCAGTTCTCTTCCTTTAATTGTTTATTGTCTGTGTGATTTCCCTTTTACAGTTTTGTGCAGCTCTCTAATTAGGGTGGGAAAAAAACCAAACAACCAAAAACCAAAAAGCCCAAACAACATAGTAAGGGCTCTTTCAAGAGAGGGTTTGACTTTGAGTATTTTCAGGCTGTAGGTGCAGAATTTTCCTTCTTTGCCTATAAGCCATCACTTTTCTCCTGCTGCTTTTGTTCTGTATCCCAGCAGAAGAGGCCTTGATTTTCTGAGACAATAGTTAATGTAACACAAATTTAGTATAATCTTCCTTTAATTTTATATGCTTCTTCTGGAGTTTGAAGTATAATTTTTACTATGGAAATTAAAACTTTGTTCCCTCTTTATTGGGTCTGAGGTTTGTTATGGAGGCAACAAAGTTCTCTTGTTGACATACTGCTGCCTCTTGAAAACGAGAATTCCTATTGCTTTAGGTCCCTCGTGTCACTGATAATTGTGTGGATGAGAATGTGTGTCTGTGTGTATGGCTAGTGGAGGGAACTCAAAGAGGAGCAGAGGATGGTTGTTTCTTTCTTCCAGTGGTGCTGGGCTGCTTGAGCTTTATGTCACTCGCTAATCATGGTGAATCCAGCTCTTGGTCAGCGGGAAGTTATGAGAGTTTTGCTTTTTATTTCACTGAAAACAGAATTGCATCCATAGAATTTTGAGAGTAAATTTCCCTGCCACATAAAGCCATTATAAATCCACCCTGCCAAGACGGGTAATTTTATCTTGTCCTTTACACCTGCCTTACATTTATATTGTCACTGTTTTCATCACATTTATGTGCCCGTCCCCGTAGCCAGAGCAGGCAACTGGCCTGGGTGAATATTGGGCTGGTAAAGAGAAGTGCTGGATCAGCCTGATTTGTCATGCACTCACATGAACAGTACTTTGGGCAGAAGGAAGAAGATGGGATTGAAAAGAGGATGCTGAAACAGAGATGTTTTCTATGTCATTTGCTGCTGTTTTGTAAAGCAATTCTGTTAGATCAGTCTGCAGTGTTGTTTTCTGTAGGTGACATTCTTGCTGCCTTAGCTAATGTCTCTGGACGTAAACATCCATCAACGGTTCAGGCAAAACAGCTGAAAATGTGCCTCCCTATGATGCTAGTGGTGCTTCATCTGGTGACATCCCAGGTAGATTATGCTTTTTATTTTTAAATGCAGGACAAACTCTTGCAGTTTCCAAAAACCTAATTTCTGCTAATCATGATCAGAATGGATAAAGTAGAACTGTTACTCATGTGGAGATCTGTTGATGAGTATTCCAGCCACATAACGGCATTAAAGATGTGAGCTTTGGTTTTGCACATTGTAAGATAACTCTAATGATAAAAGAAAATACAGATCTGTCCGTCTTTTTTTTTTTAACCATGACTGTGAAATATGTCTTTTACTTGTTCTAGTCACTTAACGTAATTACGTTTTTCAACTTTTCCAAAATTCAAATAGGTATTTCGTCCCCAGATAGTCACAGAGGAGTTTCTTTTCAACTATGGGACCTTGCTTGTGAGTATAACCTTCTAAGTTAAATCTTGTTTACAAAATATACATATGCGTAACATTTGGGGAATTTTTTTAATGTAATAATATTACACTGAATTTATAAATTGGAGAGAGAACTTTATTTTCAGTATAAAACCTGAGATTTGATTATATTCAAAACTTTGTGTTCTCAGGAAATTATTTTCTGTAATAATCCGTTGGGTCAAAGGGAAAATAGCGATTCTGTGTTCAACTATAGGGAGATTCTGCACATATCTGCTAACTTGAGAACTTTCTCCATGCTTTATTTTAGACTAGAAAAATTTAGTTCTAAATTACACAGAATATTCTTTTCATATTTTTTACACTAGTGTTCGGAGTAGAAATGGAAGATAAATTGTAACCTAATCTATATTTAAGGTATTCTTTCCTTTTGTCACCTTCTTCTGCGTGCCAGTACTTCTGCAGTTCATTCTACCAGGCAACAGTCTACTCTGAAATTTTGTGTTTAGCATCAGTCTCACATATAGAAAGGGACATTTGATCGTAAGCTTGTAACTTTTTCAAAGTACTGTGCTGTAATTAAGGAATTGGGGCCTCTAAGACTTTATTAGTCAGTTCTTCAGGTTGATTTGTTGTTTGTTTTTTTCCTGATTTATTCAAAAAATCTTACTCTTAAAGATAAATGATTAAGAGTAGAAAAATGTATGCTTGGTATCTGGAAGAAAAAGAGGAATTCTTTTCTTGTAACTGTTGTTCATTGAGAACTCTTTTTTTTTTTTCTTTTTTTTCTTTTTTTTCTTGCTGCTTTGAAGTTATTTCCATCACCACTGTAATCTTCAGTAGTCTTCTGCGAAGAAATGGAGAGGGAGTAGGGACAATCCTTTCATGTTCTCAGCTGTGAATAGGAATACATGAAGGAATACACTGTGCCCCAGACACACAGCTATTAGGTAGAGTGCGTAGGGTGCAGGCTTACCTGGAGCAGAATACACACACCATTCCTCTCCATTGCTTAAAACCCCCCAGACAGTTAGGGGTTTTTTGTTGTTGGGTTTTGTTTGGTTGGGTGATTTTTTTTTAAAATTTTTTGTTTAAATACATCTTCTTTTTGTGTTTCAAATATAAAATTAAAGAAGTAAACATTAGTAGCCAGAACAATTTTTTGTACCAACCATACAGATTTTTCCAAATTGGTCTTGAGAGCATGGTTAGGTGTGAAACTCTCTTAAATGCCCAAAATAATTTACTCTCATCCAAACCAAGTTAATTAAATAACTACCAATTTTCTTCAAATGATCAGGAAGATAAAATAACTTTAATAGAAGCAGTTGGTTTTTATGACTGCCTCTGAGACTCATTTAATATATGAAATTAGTTTCTAACTGTATTTTTAATTAGAGAATAATCCTTCAAGTGGTTCTTACGTACTGAGAAAAAGATAACCTATGTAGACACTTCTGCCAATTCAATATATAATAATTTAATTGATAGAGAAATACAAAACAAGCACCATTTTCTTAATGCTTTACTTCATATAACTAAACAGACATGTATGAACTTGCAATTGAGAAAGATGTTTATCCCTGCTAAATTCCCTGAGTATTAAATAGATCAGTAAAAAAGATCATACTATAGATTCTGTGGAGAATTGCACGTTAACATTTGCTGTTGCATTCTCTATGAAATAAACAGCTATGCATAGAAGTGAAAGCGAAAGAGCAAAATCAAGATTAAAAGGCAAAAGAATCATGGATCAAATTGTACAATAGTTACTTAACCCAAATTATTAATATTGCTTTGTCCCTGTTCCTCAAAATGGTGACTGATTTAGGTGATTTTTGCACAGAAGGTTATGCATTTTCATATGTTCTCCTGTGTGTAACTGTATCAATAGTGTGTGTGTAGCATGCACAAAGATCAAAAAGATGGTGCAAATAAGAGAAAATTGCATTTTCCGGAGGGTCTTTGTTCTTTTTAGTGAATTCTTTTAACATAGCCGTGTCCAAGGTAGTTCAAAGTCTTATAAGAAATTACAATTTTCTGTTGCCAATAAAGACATTTAATTACTGTCCATTTAGCTGGAAATGTTACTATTCCTGACATGAGTCAGAGCAATCGTCCTTACAGCTCTCTACATTTAAGTGTCCAGCAGCATTACAGACTTGCAAAATCATGTTGTAACAGCTAGATCATTAATATATCAGTCTTTCATATCTTAATTGTTCTGATAGTACTTCCTAGTGGAGGTGTGTTAACATTTTGTATTTACACAGTCCCTTAAAGAATATTATGTCATAATTATTCAATGATTACACGGCTTACATTCTGTTTCTGGAGTGATTTAATAAAAATTCTGCTTCTTCTACAGAATTTTATCAGATCGATAGATTCAGGAGAAACAAACTTGGATGGAGCAATAGGTAAGGTAACCTGTGATATTGGGGTACTTTTATGTGTGGGCATAAGCATCTGTTACATTTTATAAAGAACTGTGATGATTTTTACCAATAGGGCAAGCTGCATCAGAAGAATTCATTAAGACTGCTTTATCAACCTTGGAAGCAGTAACGCAGCATCCTGTCTTGCTGACATCCCACCGCTTGACTGTAAGTCTGGTGACAAGTTAGGTAGTTGCAAGCTAATTGGCCTAATTCCATTAATAAAGTTTGGGAGATTTAGAAACGGTTTAGAAACACAATACGTTTTAAGCTGTGTTTTATTCAACAGGAAAAAAACCCAACTTTATTGTTTAATAGATTTAATTTCCAAAGAAGCAGCAAGGCATTCAGAATGACTTTATTTACTTGAGAAGTTAGAGGGAGAAGAAGGGCTCAAAGTTTAGAAATAGCACTTTTCATGCAAATATAACACTCAATACAATAAGTCTTTGCTCAGCCTGCGAGCAAGTATGTTGCTATATATTAGTGAAAATCTCCCCACTTAGTTTGTCATGATGCTTTTAACATAGTTTGGAAAGACCACTTCTGAGGGTTGAAGATCCCATTCCATCAATATTCTTCCCGCTGAGATCATCAATAGCAGTTATGGTGTTGGGTTTTTTGTTTAAGTATAAAAGTTGCTTACTAAAAACTGCATTTCAGTTATCACACCTGCTTAATGTAAGCTTCTTATATCATGAAGATTTGTTTTCTTTGAAGTTTCTGGCTAAATGATTTCCTGTGAGCTAAGCTAGCTGAAGCCAGAATAATTTCATTGTGAAACAGTTGTCAGCAAATTAAGAGGTGGTAGATAGAAGGGGTGATCTTAGAAATTAAGTGGTTAGAGAAGTTGAATCCTGTCTGGTGTGCATGTTAGTTGAGTATTTAGATTGTAAAGTCTTAAGTGAAATAGTAAAATTAATCAAAAATATAAGTTGGAATTTAAATGTTTATTGTTTATTTTCATTAATGCTCACAAAAGAGTGGTATTCAAGGAAATGGGCCTTATGCACAAACATCTAACCAGTTAATAGTCAGAGGGGGAATAGTACTGAACTGAACAGTTACATTTACTTTAATACAGCAAACGATGTTCAAGAAAAGAAAGGTAGATACTAATGCCTATGGATATTTCTATACATGCCTGTCATCCTGCAAGTCACTGTGTTATGACTGTATCATTCTAGAATCACCTCAATTTAAATTTTTTTTTTTTTTTTCTGTGGATTATCAGCATGTCTTATATTGGCAGGAATATGTACCCTTTTTGATGGAGGTCCATCAACATGTACTGAAATTGCAATACCTTGTGTCAGTATATTAAGTAAAATTCCCCTAGTTGTTTGAACTTTAATGCTCTGGGTTTTTTTTCCCCAGGAAAAATAGCATCCTAGAGACAGCTCCCCTATCCAACTCCTTCCCCTCTTCCCATTCCTGCAGTCAGCAGAACGTTATATTCAAGCCAGGCAGTGACTATGCCCCTGTATTTTAAATATCCCCTGCCTAGAGTAGGTGGTTTTTATTTAAGAATCTAAATTTCGGGAGAACAATTTGCATCATCACATATCTTGGAAGTTTTGATGCTTATTTAAATCCATCTGAGCACATCAGTTAACAGTACGTAGCTAGAAAGAAAATTTCCTGCCTGCCCAGTGCTTATAAGTTTGACACATGCCGCTTCTATAGAATAGTTTCCCTGATTTAGAATACGTATATATTGAAATTTGTTAACTAAAACTAATTACATCATTGTCAATGAAGAGCTGGTTGGTTTTTTTTTGTTTGTTTGTTTGTTTTGTTTTTGTTTTTGTTTTGTGGTGTGTTGTTGTTGTTGTTGTT
>VWZY01006922.1:218710-234041 GCA_013399075.1 Chloroceryle aenea
AATTTCCTAAGTAAAGAATAGAGATCAGTTTTTCAGAACTTAGGTCTATTAAGAATGGTGCCTTACAGAGATCTGTGTTGTAACGTCCTATTTCTAACTAATACAGAAAAGGGAATGAACAAGGAGGTGACAGAGCTGACTGATGATGCTAAATTATTTGCAGCAGTGAAAATTAAAACTGTCAGAAGAGATGCAGAAAATTTCAAGATATTGAGTGAAAGGACAATAAGATGACATACAATTCAATACTGGTGAATCCTTGTTTGAATATTCTTTTATTTGTGTCAATCCCTCGATGTCAGTGCCAAAATACTAATACTGTGCTTCTGTATACATAAACCACAGAAACATGCAGTTCACTGGTGAAGTTCTTGAAAATATTTTATGTCCTATTACACTTCAGTGTATTTCACCTCAATAATTGCTTGCTTTGTTTATATCTTATTTACAGATTTGTTTACATGTTAGTAAAAAAAAAGACAACAGAGAAAAGTGCCCTTGGTGTCTTTGTGATTATGGATGAATTTCCATGATTATTCATCTCTTTGATTAAGGGCTCTAGCAGTGGAATAAACATAGATGACAGTGTATCTGTTCTATTTTTCCCCCTGTGAATAATCTAAGCCAGATCTTTCTAATTCTCTGGTTTAGGTTGAAGGCTGTATCCTCCCACCACTGGTTTCTTTGGTCCACAGTCAGAATGGTAAGTATATGGCCACATCAACTACAGTTTCCATGAATTCCACATTTTGTTTTAATTAGACTTCAGTGTAGTCACATTCTTGGCACCTTTATTTTCAAGTGGAATGGAGACTCTTCAGCTTGCGGTTGCTCTCAGAAACCACATCACTGCTTTTAAGCCACGAGGTCATGGCTGAGGAGAAAGGGGAGAGCCTTGACTCAAGCAGCAAGCTTCTGTCTCTTGTTAGAGATTCATTGCTGCCTCGGTAAGTATAATATTGCTCCTGTAATGAGAATAACTTGATGCTCAATCCATTTTGACAGCATGTTTGTTTTAACTACCTTTTTTATGTTTAAATGTCAAACTGAAAAGAGAAATAATGATTGACTGCTGCCAGAGTTCTCTGCCCATCCTCTCTCCCCTGGTTTTATTTAGTGCTCTGTCATATGCAACCCAAACACAACTTCTGTGCAGTGCTCATTTCTGATACTATGCCTCTGCTCTTGGAGTGAAACAAGTTTTCCCTGGCTTTCAGGCTCTCATTTAGATACTCCTCTTTGTTCTGCTAATAGCCAGAAAATTTTAACAGCACATCTTTTTGTCTATATTGGATATTGTGCCCTCATGTAAGAGGTTCTGAAATCATATGGGATGGCATATAACCTTTTAAAAAGGAATAGTACAGGATGGATTAGTCCTCCTTGATCCACCCAGGGGTTACTGTGTCTAAATTGCTCTCCTTTCCTGCTGCCCCAAGCAGCAGAAAAGCCTTACAGCAGAGGAGGTGAAACTACAGCCTGTGGGACAAATGGGGAATTTCATTTCTATGGTTTATGACTGAACAATGGTCAGTCATTCCAAACTGACTTGGAGGTGAGCATAAAGACTCCGGTCTCTGTTATGCTCAGACACAAACTGTAACGTCAGCGTGTAGAGGGAAGGAAAGCACAGACACAGGGTGAGTACAGTAATGATGAGTCATCAGCGATGTTTCATGTTATTCTAATAACTTTACAGTCTGTATTAATGTGTCATCTTCAACAGTTAATAATTGTTAATACTTAGTTGCCCAATATGAGAAAATTGTTCCCCACCCTTACATTAAGTGGCAGAAAAGTGGAGGAATGGAATCTGGATTATGATCAGAAACACAGTGTCTTCCCCAAAAAATGAGACTGTCTCTTGCTAATTGACTAATGCTAATACACTTTGAGGACCAAAATTCTGTCCATGAAAGATGTGTATAATTTTTCTCAGTGTGAGAGCATGAGAAGGAAATTTTAGAGCTCTATAGAGGAGGTTATTTTCATATCTTTCTTCACATGTTTTTTTCCTCTGGGAGATACAGAATTTATCAGTATGAAATAGAATCTGGAAATATTATTAAAAAAACAGAGTATATGCAGTACTAAAAGCTGTCAGATAATTTTCTTCAGATGGGGGAAGAGACCTGCAGACTAGCAAGACCAGGTTCTATTCTTGCTCTGAAAACTTGCCCTTTGTAGACATGCCCATCTTACAAAACATTTCTCATTGAACTGGAGGGTGTGGAGGTGGGGATGTCATGATAATTACAAACTAGAGGGAAAACAGTCGGTGTACTCCTGTCTCCAAGCCAATTAGCTCAATGGAGTGTCAGAGCTTTTTGGTTTGAGACTAAATAGGATCCTATTTCAGGGGCTTCATCTCTGCTATCCTTTCTTACATTGCATTGGAGATATATGAAGAAGGGTCCTGCAGTATCTTAGAATCTTGGTTCTAGACTTTAAGTATATCCTGAATCAGTTCCTTTATCTCACCAGCAGAGACGATGATACCTGTATTTGGAAAACAGCTTGAGATTATCTCTAGAAAATAAATATTGAAGTTTATGATATTTTGGAATATATTGAAACTTGGTATAAACCAATTTATTCTAGCTGAGGACCATAGTAAACCAGTATGTAAATCTTGGAGTGATTGAGAGTTACCAGATGTCTGCATATCTAATACATGGCTTGCATCTGGGAGCTGAGCCAACCCCTGCTATGTCTGCCTACCTATGGGGAGCAGGTGATCAGAGCAAGAAGGCACCCAGGGAGCAGAGCAGAGAGTAGTTTGAGTATTTTCTGCAGAAAAGAAAACTCAGACTCAGTTTTGACTTGAAAGCTTCAAAATTCAATTTGGAGAAGACTCAAAGAGAAGCTAATAAAAGGCTAAACCAGCTACTTTGGATGTCAAAGTCACAAAATGTAAGTTTTGTTCAGTAGTGTTCTAGGTATGGATAAGAAAATATTGATGGGAGGTAGGAATGGATCCTCGTACACTCCCTACAGTTCTCAAAAGAAGCTTTATCTGAATCCAAAGGGGTCTGATTTAAATCTAAAGAGAAGGGACATCTGAGATTCATTGTAACCTATTCATAATGATAATGTAAAGCTCTATCCTGAAAAGCTAGAGTTACTTGAAAATTCTGAGAAAGTGAAGAGACAACCAGCTTGTATTTGGAGGTCAAAGAGGTGTTTGCTGATGTTGTTTAGTCTGTACAAAGGGTGGAGCAGAACATGACTCATCTGGAGGCCGCTCAAAAGAGGAGAGGCATGCAATGGCTGTTTGTTCATGGGCAGTCTGTGTGGGGAAGGAGGTATTTAAATCTTTTTTTCTTTCTACTTTTTAAGAATTGAGAGCTGCTTGAGTGTGGAAGGGAGGAACATCTGGGTTTAGCATGGGATGTTCTATTTATCAAAGGTTATAATTATAATAATTTGTGTATATATTTCACTCCTAGATATATCTTCCATAAGTTAGTTTGTTTAAATGTAGAGGTGAAAGGTGACCCAAGATAACAGAATTTTGGTCACTATTACTGAAATATAAATAATGTTCATTTTCATTCAGGTATGAGCACATTCTGATGGCTCCAGACCCAGTACCACTGTATGCTCTGAAATTGTTGGTGGCCCTGACTGAACACAGCTCAGCTTCTGTGAGGTGATACAACTACACATTCTCTCTTCATCTCTGTTCTTTCTGATGAAATGTAGAAAATCATTGGAGAGTATTTGTTATAGAAAACAATCTTATCTCCTTTGTGCCCATCTTATAAGATCTGGGTTATTTAAATATGGATTTAGCCAATGAAACACTAGAGACATCACAAAAATTTTAGCGTAAAATTATCATTGAAAACTTTAGAAAAACACAGAAACATCATCTAAACTGTTGTCTAGCTTGTGCTAGGACAGAGGTGATGTGTTTATAAAAGTTTTAGAATAGTCAATTCACTTTAAAGGTGTTATTTTTTTTCTGCAAATATATCTATCTTCTTAAGCTCCAAAGTAGGGATTTTAAGGTTGGGTACAGGCACACTTGATATGTTTAAAAGTATCTTGATGTCTCTTCTTGTACCAAAGTTTAGACAAAAAAAAAAAGGTGTTGCAGAACTTCATCTGCATTTGATGATAGGGATAAGGAATCATCTCTCTCTTTTTCTCTCATGTGTGTGCCTACAGCTATTTCCCAGATCTGCCCAGAAAATGGGGTTGCTCTTGCACTCGCCATTGTCTGTTCCAGTTTGTGGTGTCTGGCAGTGTTACAGCTATGTAGTCCCTGCATAACACACTCTCTTGCTTTGTTTGGCTGAAATGAGCACAAAAGTGGAAAAAAAACAACACCAAAAATAACCAAACCAACCAAAACAAACAAACTCACAACCCACAAAAAGAGGGAAATACCATGTTTTCCCACTGTTTTTATTACAAAAGATGAAAACATCCTCTTTTTAATCTTTTATGATGCTACTCTGTTTTAATAAACTAAGCAGACTAAAAATAAACAAGGAAATAGAGTGGCTTGAGATTTTAAATTATTTGAATACAGTAAATCCACTTTACTGTGTTTGTATTGTATAGAAGATGTTTATGATACTGCAGGATTTTATATATTATACAAACAGTACAGCTCTCTGTTTTTAAAATTAACCTACAGATATTCTAATACTTTAATAGTTTAAAATATTTCTGTAACTAGAATGCTGGATATTATGGCAGCACTTTCCTCTGCCTCATGGATTCTCTTTTTTTGTGGTATCATGTTTGCCATCATGCTCAGAGGAAGCAGATGGTGGATGCACACTCATCTTCATGGCCTCCTTGTTGCAGGCAGCAATTCTTAATATTATTAAAAGGCAGTTGATATCCAATGAACTATTAATACTTTTAAATGCCAGTGTATCCAGTACTGTTCTGTAAGGATGGGACACTAGGTTCCCATCTGTAATTATTTCTCACCTGTCTTACTGGCCTTTTCCTTCAATGGATGTGAATTTCTTAGTTTCTGTTAACGTGATACATTGATTAGCTCTTCTTAAATGTTTTGAGTGTTGTAAGGTATTTTATGCTGTTACTTCAGGTAACTTACATTGGATCATTATTTTTAACTTGGCTCTTGGCCTTATAGATAAGGTTATGAAATATAGCTACATATTTTGCTGTGTGCTCTTTTATGCACCTACTTGACTTACCTTTAGTCAGAAGCTTACAGCATTTCATGACATTAATATATCTGAAAGCTAAACACTCAAAACTGTGGAGTCTGATTTTTTTTATGAGTTGCTACAATAGATGGGTTTGGTTTCAAGGAGGGGATACTGTAGAGGAAGTAGAGTGGAGGTGAGGGTAGTGTCAGATATAGCATCAGATAATAATCCTGGAGTGGGACACATTCCAGTGTTCTGTTATTAAGGTAATTTCCTGAGGGAGGAAAAAAAAATTCTAAAAACTAGTGGTGTGACCTTTCTTAGTTTTATGGTGGATTGAAGGACAGGGGAGCACATTAAGGACCTCTTGTCCTTACTGCAGGTTTCTTAGATGGACATTAGGCATTGCTCTAGAAAAGGCAGCAGAAAAAAAAACAAAACAGGAAGATGCTGAAGAGCAACAAAAAAATCTGCTGCTTCTAAATTCCACAGATCTAATACCTCTAAAGATGAGAGATGGATCATCCTTGTACACCACAGCAGATTATATTGACTAATGAAAGTAATTCTTTATCACACTGTCTTTGGGTTCATCCAAGAATGGCCTAGTTTTCAAGCTTCACTTGCACTACAGTTCTTACCCATGTATTATCCATTAAAGACTGTTAAAGAAAGGCACATTCTTGTTTGTGTTATTCACGAATTCATCCTTTCCTCATACATCATGATCTTCTACATTAGTATTTGGGTTTGTTTTGGTAAGTTCTGAAATGGTCTAATATCCATGCCTTCCATTTCAGAAAACAAACAGTAAAACCCAAAATGAATACAAACAAAACCAAAACAGCCACCACCTCAAACTCCCTGGAGTTCCGTGTGGTGCTTTTAATTGGTTTGTGTTGGTAGACTTGTGATTTGGTTCATAAGTGCTCGCTAGCATAGTGTGTGGATTATCTTTTGAACCTAATGTAGTATCTTTGCTGTTACACTTAGAGGGCCAGCACTTCAGAGCTTTCCTTTCCCGTTGGATTGATTCATGTGGGCTTCTATTAATTGCTTTAAAAACACTTTGTTCTTCTCGGGAGTCATTTTAATTTCCTAGTTTAAGCTTGAAGTGCTCACTTGAAAAAGCAGATCTATTTGCTTCTAAATTACTTCTTTATATGCATTTTTTTGTTTTCTGCAATGAATATCTATAAAATACTATGGAGCAATTGGGATAACAAGTAAACCCGTAGGACCTGAGCCAACTGAACATGAGAATTTAATGATAGAGTTTTATATTAGTGAGAAAATCACAATGCAGGTGGATTGACAGAGGTTATCAGAGGATGATACAGTTTTGTTAGAACTTTGGGGAATATTTATATAGTTTTTGAACCCAATGCTAATGACAGTAGTTTCACAGCTATGAAAATTGAAATAAACCCCTCCAGATTTTCATGTTAGAGAAGCAATTCTAATATAAAAAGCAAAGAATTTGTGTGATCTTTGCTATTTCTGTTATTTGGTGTAATATTTGCATATATGCTGCTTCATTGAATAACACTAGTCAGGAAGACTAACCCAGAAACAAACTTCTGAAACATGTCAGCTGATGACGCTGTTGTCAAGTTGCACATCACTGTAATTCTTATCAAAGGCAGTGGTCAGAGTTCATTATTGCAAGTGAGTTCTTGTAATCTAGTCATGCTCCGACTGCAATACTAATCACTAATGTAAAACACAACTCCATAGTGTTACATTTTATAAAAGTTCCCCTCTGGTAAGGAAATTAGGCTATTAACCTTAAACCTGTAATTTTGTTTCCTCTTTTGTCTTGCTGATCAATTGCCAGGTGTCCAAGTTCTAAAAACACTGTTAAAATACTGTTAAGTCAATTACTGAAAACTGTCGTATCATAAGGTTCATGTATTTGCTCTTTTAATGAAAAGCATTAAACGGGAGAAAATACTATTTGTTCATGGTTATTTTTACCTTCAGTGGTGAATTTTTGCCACTATGACTATAAATGGCAAAACAAACATGACCCTTCCATGAAATAAATTCCACAGCTAAAATCCTCTCTCACTTGCTTTAAGACATTTCCTTCATAAAGCTATGTAAGATAATTTATAATAGGGATAGTGTCACTCTCATGCATATATATGCAAAGTGGGGATAAATCAGATTTAAGCTTTGTCTTAATACATTACTTGGTGTAACTTCATGCTTTAGCTAAGTTCTGTGTATCGTTTTCTTTAAAGGCTGCAGCTATTACTTGTTTCAGTCATAAAGGTCTGCAGGTGACCTTTAAGAATACGTGTATTTGCTCTAGTTTTGTCTTAGCTTATCTCAGCAGTAAGTATAGCTGACTTGGTAACGCTGTAACAACCGGGGCTGCTTACAGGTTTTGAAACCAATTATTTCATAATTTTACCACAGAAGCATTTTTCTAGGTTTTGCCTCAACAAGGATTGCTTAGCTATTCTTGGTGTTTGATTGTATTCCACTGCCATTGTGTTCTCAGTTCAAAAGCTGCTTATGTAGCAAAGTAAGCAGCTTTTGCTGGGCTAAGTAATTCCAACATGCCCTAAGCATAAGAGGGTTTGTGCTGGCAAAACTTCCTGTTGTCAAGATGATTACTGTTACAGGAGTTGCTCTTTTGGGGAGTCTATGGTGTTTAAATGACCTTTTTTACATTCAATATTATTTTACAGGCATAGTCTAAGCTTCTAATTTAACTAGCAAATTTGGCCCTGAAAAGCAAGCCTCAAATACAATAACTCTATCTGCAATCCTGGACTCTGTCATGACCTGGCTTGGCTGTGTCCTAGGTACCATCACTGTCTATTTTAAGGGTTGTTAGATGGCACAGAGAAGAATAGCTTTCAGATTTTCCTGAGCTGTGTAAGGAACTTGTTGAGATTTCCATTGCATATGGATATTTTTTTCCACCAACTTAATAAGAACAGAAATTTCCTTAAGTTCAAGTTTCTTAACTTAGAAATAATGAGCTTCTTTCCTTAAATAAGCTCTTCTTTCTGTTAGATGTAACTTGTGCTTTTACACATTTCTGTATGCAAGAAAAAATGCACACATTTGGTTGAACAGGGCTGTTACCTTATTGCATTACATATGTTTACACAGGTGTATAAAATAATATTGTTTTGTTAAAGTTTGGACCAGTTCAATGGTTTAATTGCCTTCAGATCCACATGCCAGTGCTGTACAATGAAGTAGATCTTACACTAAATCAATGTTGCCACATCATCTTCATATAGATTCTATGTGGTCATCATTATTCCATTTAGGTGAATGCAAGGATCAGAGAAATAGGAAAAGATTATGAAACAGGAAATCATTACTCATACTTAATGCACGTATTTGACTTCTGAGTAGTTCTTCATTCTTCATAGATATGGTTGTTCTGTTAGCATGCCTTTCATTCTATTTCCTGTACGTAACGTGATTTCAGCAAAAATGAATGACCAGGGCTCTGATAGGTGACATTAATTCAAATGAAGCATTTTATGATTCTATGACCCATGGAGGTTTATTCTAGCCCTCTTTCAATTTTTTATTAAGTTGATAGAAGAGAATGTGCAATTGCTTTTAGTTGCTTCAGTACACAATTTAGTGCTTTAGCTCTCAATGTCCATAAAAATGATACCTTTTTTCCTTACTGGACATGAAGCACTTCAGTAATGTTATAAAGACACAAGAGAAAAATCTTTGCAACACGAAATTGGTGTTCTCTGTAGTGTATGGTGACTAGGCATCTAGTACAGTCTGTTAGGAAAAGGGACAATCATTCTTCAGATTAGACAGTGTAATACAGGAAAGAGTCTGTAATGACATATGTCATCGTGTGGCTTGTGAGAGACCTGCTTTACTAATAAAAAGTGGTTTGCATTCTAAGAATAGAAAATAGTGCATTGAAGTATTACTGGTTTTTGAGAATATTCTTCTTTCTTGTAAGTATATATATATGCTGATTTGTATTGGGATTTTGAAATGCAGGACAATATAGCTAAACTCTTTGGGATAGCTACTCTTCAGTATTGTCAAGAGAAGTGGCTGACAAATGTGTCCTATATGAATATACATTAAACTCGGGAAATCAATTAATGTAGCATGCTTTAAAACATGCAGCAGATTTGTAATTTCACTGGGTGCGCCGAGTCTGTTCATTTAAATTATTAATGGTACACACTGACTATTTCATAGGATTCATAGTATTATATTTCTGAATTTTTATTAATCTCTGCCATTAAAAAATATAATTTAATTACTGTTCTGCTCACTTGAATTGCCTCAGTGAAGCAGACCTAGAAGTAATTTCCAAAGCAGTATAACATTTCTGTTTCTATTTAATAGCTGAAGTGAAGCTCATTTTTGTTGAGAGCTAGTCAAAGGCTGAGGTTCTGGGTCACGGATTTTGGCAGCAGCTACTCTAATGCTCTGCTCCTTTGTGAGTTTCATGTGTTAAATAAGAATTCACTTCTTCGTTCCTTTTAAAATCAATCTTAAAATATGTTTTTTACAGCCTTGTGGAAGAAATACATCTTTTCCCAGTCCTTTTCCAAGTCATCTTGGTAAGAATACTTTTTAAAAAATTATGTATTTTCTAATAGATAGCTGTCATATCTCCCAAATCATGTCAAAAGAGTGAATTCCATTAGATGTGTTGATAAAATAATGTGTTGATAAAATGAAATGGAACAGTCTATCAATACAGAGAATGTAGTATGAGCAGCCATTTATGCAGTTCTCACAAACTAACTGACCTGTATAAAGTTTCTTTTCTAAGAAAAATACTTCTCTTTTGAACCAAATAAAAACCTGAAAAATAGAACTAATAAACTTCAGCCTGATTTAGAACTTTACATGTGCCCAACGCAAGCAAGAATGCTGAGGAACTCGTCTTTTATTTAAAAGTATCAAACTCGGGTTGGTATAATAATGCCAATTCCCACCATTTGCTTTTGGATTACATTCAATATGAACTATGAAGGAGACAGTTCTGGATAGTAGTGTGCTGAATTTCTATCCTTAAGTAGGATCTGCCACTTACGAAGATCATGAAAACTGTTGATGGTTTTGTCTCTGAAATGTTGCAACACCAGTTGTTAATGAAGAAGAAAAAAAATCTGTTGGCTAGTTTGGCACCTGGGTGCTGTGCTATCCGCTAGCTTTGTTATTGCTAAACTCCACAGCCTCTTGTTTATTTTTTTTCAATCTTTTTGTTCATAAAGTTGTATCAGGTAAGTGTCCTGTCATATAAATGTGCTCCTGATGAGTACTAAATATACATTATAAATAAATATGCATAACTTATGCCATGCAAGTGTGTTGCATACTTGGTTTTGTATTGTTCTTGAAATTCAATCTTACTCAGGGCAGATAATGTTCATAAATGTGATTCTGAATGAATTTTGATATTCCTTTCTTAGGTTTAAGTATTTTACACTCTTCCTTTGCAGTGATTTATTTCATTGCCTGTGATGTGAAATCTCTTTAATACCACATACCCAGAGAAGCCCTTTTTTATTAAAGTAACCGTCTTTAGTGATGATGGTTTTTTTTCCAATAACATACAAAGCACAGACTTTATGACATTTTGTGTACGTATATATACAAATCTTTTCTTGTGATAAGTGTTAGCAATAAATCCAACATTTTACAGTAGTTCATAAAGAGTTTTGACTTGGATGAGTACTAATTTTAGGCATTAACAAAAGAGGAAGAAGTGGTTTTTTTTTATATTTCATTTTGAATTTTTAATTGGAGGGAAAAATCAAACTACAGGGAATGGTTCCAGTCAGAGATTCCATTCCTTGTGATCCAGTTAAAGCAATGAAGCCACCCACTTAGAACCATTTAGAAATAATACTTTTCTGACAAGCCTGTTAAAATACTATAAAAAAGGAAAAAAAAATATTAGAGGGGAGAAGCCTCATCATTCCTATTTCAGACACTTTCTGTTTTCTCCTGAAATACTGCAGTCATGTATCATTGGAGGGAAGAGGTGGACCTGCTTTTTGTTTTAGCAGTCACATGAGTGATGAGTATAGAGGAACATGTACCAGAGGTTATTGCAATTAAAGCATTACTTCACTTGTGTCTGCTAAACTAAGCACTTTTTAGCCCAGTGTGGTGCACACCGTGTTCCTTGGAGAAGAATGGGGAGTGTGTTTCCATTCTTACAAGTACTTGTAGAGCATCCAGGATGGACACTTGAAACAGCAGAGTCAGGAGAGTCTTATGTTCTGTAGAGAGTACAGGTTTACACTGCTGAACTTAACCTTCTGGAGAAAATGATATAAATATTTATGTCAAATAATATAAGCTGTTCTAATCTTTGTATTTGATGCTGTTATAAAAAAAGTTAAACTCAATGCTTGCATGGCTTGGTTGAGCACAAAATTGATGCTCCTTTTCTCTCCCCAGATGTTTTTTCTGCTACCACAAAGTGCTTTAATATCTTACAAAGTTCACAGTGCAGAGTTTTTTGATCCATTTTTTTCTTTCTTTTCAACAGTTTTGAGTTAGTTTTGGTTTGGTTTGGTTTTTTTTTGTAGTCATGAAGCTGTTCAGCATTCACATATTCTTCCATCACACTCGATTTGAGCCTTTTTTGATAGAAATTTTGTTTATAACCTTGAGGATTTTGTGCATACTTATGTGATTAAAATCATCTCAAGTTTTTTTGACACCTTATACTACTCAATTTCAGTTTAATTTGCATTCCTTTCAAAGCAGCCATGAAACCTGTATGTGTTCTGAAGTATTGCATAATGTGTCTGCTGTCAACAGTACTGACTCTACCTACGCAGCAATGTAAGATGCGTTGCAATTATCACTCAGGATTGAGGTACCGTGGTTACATAAAAATACCTGCTTAATCCTTAGTCCTGGTCAGAAAAGCAAACTGAATGTTCCAGACTGTAAGAGGAAGTATTACAATGGTAAGCAGAAAAACATTGTGCCATCTTAATCTCTGTATGGATTTTGGGTTTCCCATCTCACAAAGGTTATAGTAGAACTGCAAAAAGTGCTGAGAAATGAGATGTGGATGATCAAAGGTCTTGTTGTGGAAGAAATTGTGCTTCTCTGTGCTGTAATCTGGAAAGTGATGACTGAGGGGGAAGTATGATATATGCATATAAACAGTGTACAGTCACAAGGTGAATAGGGAACAGTGCTGCTGTTCACTCTATCTTCTAAGAACTGTATTAGAAGAATTAAAGAAAACCTGCGGTTGGGATCTTAGTAATACATACTAGTATATTCTATCTATATTGGAATGTAATTTGTGACAAGTCAAATATTTATCTAAATTACAATTGGGGATTGAGTATTTGTGTGTGTAAATACATATCTGTTTTGCCATGCTCTTAAGTCACTGCACTTGTGTCCAAAAATCAGGTGGTACCCATCTCTTTGCGACCTGAGGTTATTTCTCTTTAGTTAAATGGGAGTTTGATTTATCTGAGGGCTCTTGTTTGCATGAAAAATGTTGGAAACTTCTATTTGAAGTGGCTGCTTTGAGGTTTTTTTCATTCTTGCTTTGCCTGTTATGGGTTACTTAAACTCTCTATAAAATCTGTTTTGTCATACTTTATTTCCTTTAGGTCTATTTTTGAAGTATGGTGGTGATCATGTTACTTTTTATACAGACAACTAGAAAGAACATAAAAAAGTCTGGACTGGGTCAGATCAAGGGTCTTGGCTAGCCTGTTTGGTTTGTATCTGACGGTGGCCACAAGTGGATGTCTAGAAAAACTCCTCAGAGTAATCCTCTCTGACAGGTCCACCAAGTACTTTCTCTACATCCAACCACTTTCAACTCGAGATCTTTCTGAGCTGGCAGGAGTTGCTATGTGTTTACTAACAGACACTTTTTCCATGGCCTTGTCCAGCCCCCCTTGCAGTCCTACAAAACTGCTGGAGATCCCAGCACCATGGTAAGGTGCTGCACAGCCTGCCTTTGTACAGTGTGAAGAAACATCTCCATTTGTCTGCTACGAACCTGGCTCCTTCAGATTATTTCTCATTTTTGTATTCAAGAAGTCAGCACACAATGAATCTTCATCCACTTATGACACACTTGATTTTGGAAATGTCATTATTACCCCCTTGGTTTGCTAAAACATTTCTCTGGATGACAAAGCCATCATTAC
Source organism: Chloroceryle aenea (assembly GCA_013399075.1). Lineage (NCBI taxonomy): Eukaryota > Metazoa > Chordata > Aves > Coraciiformes > Cerylidae > Chloroceryle > Chloroceryle aenea. Next base: position 232,014 of record VWZY01006922.1, read on the forward strand.
TTTGATATTTTTAAATGTAAGCTGTTCCACACTTTGGATCGGTCCTGCTGCTTTCTCAGACTATTTTCCGTGTTCATATATATTTTTTGAGATATAGAACCAGAGCAGAGTGTTCAGAGGGGGGGATAAGTTGTGGGTTCATATAGTGGCATATTGATGTTTTTTAATTCTTCCTTCTTTTCCTTACATTTCACTTTGTTTTTTTGACCTTTATCTTTGAGCTGTCCTTTGTATGAAGCTCTCTTCCCTAGGCGAGATGATGGGTTCATATATGAAGTTAGTACTTGTTCCCCACCATGTGTACATTACCTTATGTGCATTAAATTTCAGATGCATAGCACATTTCTATGGCATTCCTGTTACATTGAAGCTCTTTTCACTGTCTTTATAATTGGACAATTTTTAGACTTATCAGAGAAAAGAAAATACTTGGGAGGTGGTTGGGGAGGGGTAAAGGCATAATTGCACTATTTTTTAATTAGAGATTTAATTAGTATCACCTTCAGAAACTGCATTACTTCTGCCACACCCCTTTCCTCCGAATGTTCCTTAGCATTTGCTGCCTTTCTCTTGCATTTTAATTTAAACAGCACAGCAAAAGCAGTTCATCTCCTGGATTGGTAGCTGGTTCTGCTATGACTAAAGTGAAACAAATTCTTTATCCTTCATCAGCCATCCATCCTCCCCTGCTTTTATCAGTAATTGGTAAATCTTACCTCCTGTTCTCTAGGCTTTTTTTTCCCTCTCATTGTCACAGTTCTTGCAGTGCCCACACCTTGGACACATTTAATTATGTTTAGTTCTTTCATAATAGGATTGTAATTTTGTAATAATCATATATAAAATAAGCCAATATGTTTATACAAGAAATGAACATATATGTAACATTATTTTTATTAGAAATCTCAAGGTCTTTCTGGCCTTGTATGTGTTCTTCATACTGGATTGCATGACTGAGAGTGATGATTCTTTCTAACATGAGATTTCAAGTCTAGTACCAAATGTCCTTTACAAATTAAAAGTTACAGGGAGAAATCCTGACCTTACTGTAGTTCGGATGAGCTTTAAGAGAAAATTTAAATAGGCCATGTAAGAAATGAATCATCATCAGTGCAAATACTCACCCAAGGAGTTTAATTTCTGCATGTAAATATTTATTTGTTGTTGCTGGAGAGGCAGTTTTAAAGTGAAATCTCATTCCTTTCAAACTTTGTTTGTCAGGCTGATTAAGAGCAGTCTGCCAATTTATTGTCCCTGCTATAATGCAAATATCAAGGCAAAGAGAAAGCACTGAAGGAAAAATACACACTGAAGTAAAGCTGAGATGTGCACTTTTGAGAACAAGAGTTATTGATTTTATGACCAGAATTTTACAGTGACATTATCACTGTTCTGTCCAACAACTGAGATATATGTCCTGATCTCATCTAAATAAATATTAGTGTAGGAATGTGGCAGTTGCTGACTGTACATTTATTGACCAGCTACATTCTGATGACTAAGGTAATAAGCTATTGTGTGCTTCACAATAGAGCTTGTAAAAGCATATTGAACATCCACGAGTGGCTTCTGGCTGGCAGAAGGTTCCACATTATGCTTCTGACCTCTGATCATTTATCTAGAAATTTGTCTGGTTTGGCTTCAGTCATGTATAATGCATCCTGTATGTTAATGTCTTCCTGAGGAGTTCATATTGCAGGATGGTAATTAGATTTTAGAATGCAAATCTTCCAAAAAGCAAAACAATTTAAATCTTGATATTCTTTTTTCAACTTTCTGGTTTTAGCTGTAGTCATTTACTCATTGTCTTATATGCTTAGTTTCTAAATATATTTTGATTTATAAAATGTTTCTGTAGGCAAGCTTAAAAATCATTGCTTTGCTCAAGTAGATTTATAGTCTAATATGTGCAAAAAGATTAAGCTTACAATGGTCCAATCTGAGTTTACCCACAGTAACTTTCTAATTAAAATTATAACAGTAGCACCATCTCAAAGAGTCAGCTGAGATTTTGGTTATTTTTTAATC